>JAFJYI010000002.1:9142500-9742500 GCA_019022655.1 Acacia acuminata
ACCATCGAAGCCTGCAAGACTTGCCGGATCGACCGGGAATGGACTTGCTGATCAAGGACCAATTCCTGGGGCCATGCTTCTCTACGAGCTTCTGCAAAGCCTCGTCCTCCTCGGGGCTCCAGGGACCCTTAATCCGGTCCATATCCCTCCTAGCGGCCACCGTGTTATTCATGTTCGTTTCAAAACCCGGCGATCATGCGAAAATGAAGAACAGCAGGAATGCAGATTGAGGGTGAGATAACAACGAAGAAGCGAGGAAGAGGATCAATTGTTGCGAGGAAGAGAGGGTTTAGGGTCGCGTGATGCTGTGTTTGTTAGAATGAATGGAAGGAGGCGGAGGTGTGGAGAGGCTTATATGTGAGAGAGAGAGTGGGAGAGGAGACCGGTTGGGCAGGTTCAGTTTTGGGAGTTGGGAAGGAGCGTTATGGGTAATGGGAACCGCTTCTTCCAGGGAAGGCGGTTAGTTTGGGGATTTGGGATACAGCTGTGAACGGACACGCGTCACCTCTCAGCTGCTCCCATTCCCCCAAGTCATCCTCATCCGCTCTTGTCCTTTCTTCCTCTGCCCAACCACACGGCGTCCCTTTCACTCTCACGCTCCTCTTCCATGTTGGACACTCCTCACGCTGGCTGCTGCGTTAGGGAGGTGGCGTGTGGAGTGCACGCGGGAGAAGAGAGAAGCAAGGAGGCCGTCAAATCTGTTGTGACTAGAACAGTTCTGGAAGTTAATGAGGAGAGAGAGAAAGAACCAGAAATTCAAAAATCACGTTGATATAGTTAGAAGTAGTAGAAATTATTAACAGAGAACAAAAGGAAATAAATAAATTAATTAAAAAAAGGGGATAAGGATGAGAGGGAAAAGGAAGGGGTGAGGTTTGTTGTTCAAGTTGGGAGGCGGAGGGGGAGTTTGACTGAGGAATCCAGGCTGTAGGGCATTTTGATGGGGGGCCCAGGGAGGGGTGAGGTGGCAGAAAACGACAAGATCGGTCGCCGAATCGGAGGGCGAATCATTGCTGCAATGCTGTCAGGCCAGGCTGTATGGCACTTCCTGTACGGTTCCTCGAGACTTGAGCTCCGTCGCTTCCTCTCTTCTTCCATCCCTCCTCCTCATCTTCTCCATCCAAATCTGTAGTAGTATCTATTAAAACTGGTCAAATGAATTTATGTATGCATCCGCATTCGCATCCGCCTACCACTGGGCTCAATTATTTAAGTGTTAGTAGTATATTTATATACTACACATCGCCACTGATTCATGACAAATACTACTAACACTTAAATTCTGAGTTTTTAATTCTACTCCATAAATATAAGATAAAATTAACTTTTTTAAAAGATATTAACGAAATTAATTAAATTATTTAAAAGTATTTATATTTTTTATTTTTTCTCTAAATTATTTTTCTAACTTATAAACTGATATATGATCTAAGGATCATAATATATAATGATTAAATAACTTATTTAACTTTCTTAATTTTTCCAAAAAAATCAATAATATTTTATATTTAGAATATATACATATCTTGTATAGAAAAGAATATGATAGTATTTGGATTGGAGTTAAAAATTGCATTTTCAACCAAATTTAATATACATAAAATAAACATGCAAAACTGGACTCACATGAATTACTACTTTTCAGACGTGTAATTCAAATATATACCAATCAATCATTTTTTGACCAAATCACTTTTCAGGATAGGTAAAAAATGGTTTCGATGATTATAGGGTGAAATTTCGTATTTTTTCCGGGCCTCATTTATGATTATGTTTATTAAAAAAAAAAGAAAAGAATATGATAGTATTTGGATTGGAGGTAAAAATTGCTTTTTCAGCAAAATTTAATATACATAAAATAAATTTATGCGAAACTGGACTATAAATGGATTAAACTTTTTTTATGTAATTCAAACATAAATAGGATTATAGTATATATATATATAAGAGATATTAGTAATGAGAAAGAAACGGCAAAAACGCAGAGATATGAATTGAATGTGGAGGTGGGGACATGGGAGAGGGGGTTGTTAGATTAGAAAAGGTATGGGGAAAGAGCGAGAGAGAAGGTTGTCGGGGAGGGAAAGATAGGATCAAAACAGATGGATGCCTATTCATTTCTCACACCCTCCTTTTTTTAATCTTAATTTTATGTTTTTTCTTACTTATTATATATGAAAAAGTTTACATAGCACTAGGGTCCAGCTAACTCTATTGCCTCCCGTGCCTACATTTTGGATATTCTTTTCCACATTGGGGTGTCACTTATTTATTACAAGCCCATCACAATATTCCCACATTATCGTATTTCGCCCTCCCTTATTATCCCTTCTTAAATTCACCAATTCTTAAAAATTTTATCCTTTTCATGAGTTCATTTTTCTAAAACTTTACGAAACACACTGGGAACATCCTTGGATTCTCCCATAAATCCCGACCGATACCAGTTTCGACACGCAATTCCAACAGCACCCTTTTTCTTTATGCATTTCTCTTACTGCTTAAGCAATATAGTTTATTTAGTATCGATTACGGATGATCTAAATTTTCGTTCACTGTTTTGATCTGTGGGCCATCATGCAATCCCTCGCACAGGAGTTTCCAAGTTTGACCAACTTTTTATTAATGAAACAGTCGCGTTTAGAGATTGACAGCTCAACTTTAATATTATCTATTCAAGTTAATTAAATAGAAAAATTCGATATGTTTTGGTGAGTCAGTCATGGGAGATTGGGAGCCCAACAGAAATAAGGTAAAGGTATTTATATATACTAGTATATATGTTATTTATCAACAAAATTAATATATTAATAATTAAACTGGTGGTTAAAATAATACTGATCATGGGGTTGGAATTCATGTTTTTGCGAACAATAAATCATGTTTTTATCGACTAAACCAATTCTGAGATGACGGTGTCCCATATATACGTACGCTAAGACGGAACGACAAGACAATCATTCGCATACAAAAGCTGTCGTATGGATTCGTTGAGTACGTAGTACAGCTACAGCATATGCATATATATATAGGACCTGTGAGGTGTCCATAACATAACATGCAAGAGACAGTTATTATGGATGTAATGCAAAGCCATTCTATAAATGATTTACCATTAAGCTTGTTGGGTTATAGACAATTCATCAAAACCTCTTCACGGAAAAAATAACAAGAAGAACGTTCCCCATAGGTCAATTATCGTAGTTCCCCTCGGTGCGTTGATGCGAGTTAGCATACAATTAAAAAGAAGTAGAAATACAAAAGGTAAAGAGCCAATTGACATAATGTAGAGCTGATAATAAAAAGTGTAGGAAACCGAGTCTCCATTAATTTGTATCTCCATTTAATATATCCACCGTCTATAAATAAAGACGAGCCATCAAGATTATAGCAGATAAAATGGGTTGTGCAATTAGTGAGTTTTTGAGTGATGATTCCATATATAGTCTCCCCGCATGATCTGATGACTCCTACTGGGTGCTTTTATACTGTTCTCTTCAACTATCTACTTTTAATTTTAAATAAATATCGTCTCCTCTCTTATATATGTTACTCGTTGACCCCCTGGGGGTCAATGACTGTTTCACGTCAATCAATCTCTACGACTGAGTTTGATCTTCTTAGTTGATACCCGAATTTGACCATTCCAATACCATTTCCTTTTATAGGTGGTATCCCGTACGTATAGATTTTTATTGTTGCCTTTTTTTTTTTTTTTTAATTAAATGTATTTATTTTCCATATATCCTCCACGTTCTAGCATGCAAGCATGGCCTACCATTCCGACTTTTAACTTCCCCTTGTTCAATTCTTGACAGCTTTTTTGTCTCCATATTTACCTATACCTTTTCCCCATATTGGGAAATTTTTTTAATATACCCTCGTCGATCTCTTGTTATTCCTCGCATCAAAGATTTTTGCCCCACAAGGATAGATCGACTTGCTAATTAAATATGTACCGTATAATTAGAACATGGGCATATGCTTTGCACAACAGTCTAAAGTGAACTGCATTATTCATATTTTATATAAATAATATGTGTTCTTGACGTCAGCAGCACTTGGAAGTTTGAACGAACGTTTAATGTGTTTGTCTCTTTGTGTCTGTATGTATACATATTGGCTAGAATTTTAAGTCCTGTTCATTGACAATAAGCAAACATGACTTAAGATCGAATGAATTCATTTTGTGAGTCCAAAACTGAGTATATTACGTTTGAGCGCTCATCGATCAGCATTTTTCAAAGATATTTCGAGACAAACTATCATGACACCCGAGTATTAGCTAGATTCGAATATTGTTTTTCTCGCCACTAGCATATTTTAAATCATAGGTTCATGCATCATGTATAATTATATTCATGCACGTTATATATATTAATTATTCATCCATCAGGTTATGATTGTCAGTTTCATGTCTACCTCCATCGTAACACATGATTATTTTTTTGTATGCACATTGTAACACATGATTATGTCCGCGACACAAATAAGGAAGGATGGGTGTTAAGTGTAAGAAAACGAGTAAAGCGTAGAAATCAGGGAAAATGGGTGTTGAATATGCAGACATTTTTTATTACCGTGTACGTAGTAGTATTAAATTAAATTTATAAATATTTTTATCTATTTATTAATTTTCATTTGCTTTTCTCTGTACACACAATTAAAGAATAAAAAGAAATTTTGATATAAGATCTTCTTATATACAAGATAGTAATGTAGTCCCACTGGGAGAACCAATCTATATATAATCAATCGCGGATTCGAATTACCTATGAAATTTTATTTATGTTTGTCACTAACTCATGGCAAAATAAAATTTCGGTAAAAAACGCGGATTACCCACCGAATTACCTATGAAATTTTATGGGTAAAAATTATCCGTAGAATTCTGTCACTAACTAAAATTACAGACGAAATTTGTGGGTAATTAAAATTTTTGTCGAGAAAATTTCCGTCACAAAAAAACCATGGCAAAATAATTCCATTTAATTTCCAACGGAATTTTTTTCATCGGTAATTGTAATCCTTATTTTTTTATACTGTGTTATGATATTTTTATGTTTGTCGTCTTTTAATTATGTTTGTAGGTCAACATTGTCAGTAGTGTAGAGTATATATTTTGTCTATTTATGTTTGTATTTTTCGTTTTTTCATGTAAATATTGTGATTAACTATCATACTACCTTTTGTCTTTAATAAAAAATAAAAAAACTAGAAAATAAGCTTTATATTAAAGAGAGATAGTAGCATTAATTAATCTAAGGGTAAATTTAGTGAAATGAGAATTGGGGCCGTACAACAAACAAGAGAAAGAGGGGCATGGGCGGGAAGTGAAAGGCGTAATTGAGATGTTTTAGGGCACGTGGAAAACGACGGAGCGAGGCCGAAGAGGGTTGCTGAGCCAAAACAGTTGTAACGACGGTTCTCACCCTGCCACGTAGGTACCGGAAATTGATGGTTCAACCCCAGACAGCAGCTTGTCCCCATGTCCTCCCCTTGTTTCTCTCCACGTCTTTTTTTTTTTTTTTTTTTTTTTTTTTTTTTTTTTTTTATGGGTAGTTGAGATGGGCCCCACTATCCATCCTGTCGTTTTCTCCCCTCCCCCCTACTTTATACTCCACGCCTGCTTCTCCCCTTCATCCTCCTCCTTTTCTTTTCCTATCATTTTGTTTTCGCCCTTTCTTTTTCTTTCCTCTTTTCTTTTCTTTTTTAAATAATTTTTTATGGTGTCTTTGCCAGCTATCTCGCATATTGCCTTTTTTGTTTCCTACTGCTTTTCTTTTTCTTTGTTTTTAATTTTTTCCTAACAGACAAAAATTTATTTATGGAGTATATTCCAATCCCAATTCTGCCCTCTTTACGAGTGGAAAAAAACGTCGAGCACAAATTTGAAAATATCTCGATGGAATTAACTTTTGGCTTCTTTCTTTCAATGCTTCCCTCTTTTCATAGTTTTACCTCACGGCTGACTCATTCCTCCGGTGACTGGTATATGATATATACATCACGTGAATGTTATTCATTTATCACTAACTTATGTGCGGCGTCGTTTTGTTATGGAAAATAAAAATACATTTGTGATCGATATTATCGATCCCTTTGCTTGCTTCGTGTCATGCTTGCCTTTTCACCGCATTTCTTTTTTTTTCAAGCTGGTCCGTAAAGAAATTGCACTAATTTGGATATTTGATCTGTCAGCCAAAAGCTTGTGCCTGGGGTTCCTTCGCAAGGTAATTACCGCGTGAAAAATGGGTTCTTTTATTACTAGAAAAGCGATGGGTTTGTTGGTTTTTATTCTTTAATTAGGACCATCAATCTTTCACTGCATGCAAACTCGTTTTAAAACTCAAAAGTAGAAATCACGAGAAAAGAACTCAGGAGAAAGAGAATCAAAACTATTTTTAATAGAGAGATAATTGACCCTGAACTACTTGTTGGATAAAGTTGATGGGGAGTTTTCTTTTTTTTAACAAAAAAAAAAATCGGGTGGGTGAGAGATGTGACGCTGCTTTAGTTAGTTGAATTAAAATATGATGCAAATGGAAGTGTTGAAAAGAACATATATAGTTAGTTTTGTTACGTTGAAGATGAAAATGTGAAAAGTTAAAGGATATATTAGTGGACGAAGACGTGTTCGATTTTGAAACTGCCATGCCAATGCCATATGTTGCAAGTGAAAAGCACGAAAATTGAGGTGGTGTGATTCCCTCGTATTAATATAGCAGACAGGAAAAAAGAGATTCTGATATTGTCTACCCAAACTCCTCTGCTCGATCAATCTATGCATATCACTTTTATTGGACCTTTCTTTTGTTTTTCATGTCTCTATACATTCCCTTTTCTTCACGCTTTCTCCTTCGTCTTCTCATTATTATTAGTATTTTCTCTGTGGATTTATTGTTTGTTTACTTTCCTCAACCTAAATACATAGACCACCCTCTTTGACTTTTCTTACTCACTACTTCTGTGATACCGGGGTTCTTCTCTTGAAATTTACCGAATTTTATCACTAATTGATTTTATGATGATTCACCTCTTCGTTTGAGATTGTCACGTAATAACAACTTGTCTCTATGGCATTGTGCGTAACGTTGAGAAATTAGCTTTCCCTTTAACACCTCGAAACCTCTTTAATTTTCTATTAAATATAACACGGTACTGCTTCAATATTCACGATCCATTTCGGCTTTTTTGTTAAGCCTATGATTGATAGTGTACACTTCATAGAGCAAATGTCACCTACCCATGAAATAAATGGAATTCATTGTTTAACTTGGCTACATTAAGTTATTAACCGTAAGCTTCCATATTTTCTCCTCCGTTCATTTCCATTTAACCAAGCGGCTGTTGGTCTCTAAAAGTTGAAACCAAAGCACATGAATATAATTGAACCAACAAGGCCTGTACTGTGACACAAACCCATGAACAAATCTATTACTCTAGCTATACCTTATGATTTGTTTTTTGTTTTTTTATTCATTAAACATGGGAGGTGCAACCTAACGTAGATGATGAAAAACGCAAACCCACAAACATGTAATCATTGGTGAAAGAAAAAGGGGCCATTATTGGAGAAGGTGATATTAAGAAGAAGATATTGTTTTGAATACGTCAGATACGCGGTGGTGGGTCTGGTGCTAATTTGTTAGGAGAAAAAGAAATACCAAAACCACAAGGAATAGTCCAAAATTTTGTGTTTTCATTGAATGGCATCTTGCAGAAAGGCAGTTAGGAATACAGAAACAAACAAAAATCTCTTCAGAAATGGAGTCAGAAATAAAATAGAGGAAAGGCTCTATGATAGATCAACGATCAGAACCCTAATAATCTTAAATTTATATATATATATATATATATAGGGTCTTCCAATAATATGGGCTTTTTGTCAAGGCGTGGAACCCAGTGTTCCCCCTTGTTATGTGGTTTGGTTAGGTGAAAGGTCGTTGTCCTTTCAATTCTAGGAGCTTGATTAGTAAGTTTGTAGTCCATATGATTTATATTTAATCTAAAGCTGTAAACACAATCCCCACACACACTAACTAATTTATTTTAATTATTCACTAAAAGCAGTACGAGATGATAGAGTTGCAGATAAGATTCAGCTTTGAATATCATGATTACTACAGTTGGAAAGAAGCCTAACCAAAGCTCCACTTCGATGGCTTCTGATGATGAGGCAGATTTCAATTTCTGAATTTAGGGAAGCCATTTGAGACCTAATCTAGCTACCTCTGCCAATTTTTTTTCTTTTGGTTCTTGTCTTTTAACAAAAAAGAAACAGAGGTGCAAGAATAATGTGCTAGTTAATTAATTAAGTGGTGTGAATAGTGGGTAGGAAGGGTATACATATACACTACACACACACACACCAAAAGCAAGAAAGAAAAATAGTTTCACATTATGGTAGCAGCTAGGGATAGGGTAGACGAGCCGGCCAGAAGGAGGAAATTAAAACGAGGAAAAATGATACTGTGAAGAAATTCAACGGTGCACTAATTGGACGGTCGGTTTTTGTTCGTGTGGGACAAGCAAAGTAGGGTTTATATACAATATACATACGAATGTTGCTGCTTTAATTTGTTCTGTTTGGAATGTAGGGTCTTTTTCTGTTTAGTTGGACTGCTTCTTTTTTAGCCCTTTGTGCCTCCTGGGACCCCCTCCTTCGCCCACCCAATTATTCAATCTTCTCATTTGATAATCCATCCATATATATGTTTAATAATATTAATTAATCGTATAATTTGTGGTGGTCCTGTTCTTCTTCTTCTTCTTCTTGTGCTGGTGATAGTGACATGTAACTGTTAAGGGACTTATTGATCCGCTTGCTTCTAAGGCTATGATTACCCACCCAGCTGTTCTTGTTACTTCCTTACTTGCTCCTACTGACGTTGACGAAGTCATCTCCATTTCCCACTTTCATCAAAAAAATTAAAAGCCTCTTTCTTTTGTTGGTTTTATACCAAGTACAAGACTTGGTCGTCACTCTTCATCATTAATGTTTGTTACCTAATCCCCTGCTTCTCTCTCTTAATTTCGTTATCCATTTTTCGTTTTCAGACATGACTGTTGTTTTTTCCCACCGAAAATACCCGTTACAATATAAATATTATATTCCTCATTAGCAGTACTACCATATATATTTTAAACATTCAATGTAACTACCGTTTTACTTTCAATCCTGTAATAATGGAAGCATATATGTATATATAATTTCAAAGATCAGCTGAAGTGCTCCAATTATGAGAATTGTGTGTGGTGATTTATATTTGGCACATTTATCATGGATAATCATCAAGAATTAGGTGAAACCCAAAATAAGACGATATATATGATGTTGGGAGATTTGACAAATTACAGCTCCCAAACATAAACAGTGTCTCCATTAAAGACATTGACCTTAAAAAAATGAGTGGCTGATAAGAAAAACAGTTGGGACATGTCGTCCAATTCAAAGGATGATGTTTTCCCTGTGAATGAACTTAGCAAAGTAATATTCAAACAAGTTGACTCCTAACTGTAACGTAACTACAGTATTGTTTTTGGGGCAGACTTTGAAAATTAAAGGCTTTACATCTCAATTTGTCACACACGCTGATCTATGGGAGGAGACTTTTTCCACGAATAAGAGAACCGCCCTTCTATTCCTTTTGCGTAAAAGGGATAGGTTTCGGTCATATTATACAGAACCTAATTAATTCCCACAAAAATGATTTAAATAATAAATTAATAGAAAAAAAGAGGGTAAGACATTTTGATAGGGAAAGATGGATGGAGAGAAAACCATGGGCTGCTAGCTATAAAATCCTGGTGGTTTTAAAATGTGGAGTCATATTCCAAAAAAACAGACAAACAAGAGTGTGAAAGTTGAACGAGAAAAAAATGCAAGTTGAATGAAAGTGGAGCGTTTGTTTGCTTCTTTATTTTTTTAAAATATATATATAGGAAAAAAAAGGTACTTTCAACATCAAACTTGGTGGAAGCATGAGGTAGATATATATAGATAACGCCTTCTCTGTGGAACACAAGTAGCTTCCCGGCTCAAAGATAATTTTTATAAGCAATTCTTCTTTGAGAATTGAGAGAGAATAAGTATAAAAATGAGAGATAATGAATAATAAATAAGAGAATTAGGTGTGAGTGAAGAATAATTAACGTAAAAATATGTATTTAATAGAGATTAAAAAAAAGGGTTAAGGTGTATTTTTGCTTAAAGTATCTTGCCGGGAAGCGCAATTTCCCTAAAGTTCCGAGCGTAGCGATATTCTGCGAAGTTTCAAAATGGAGTAATGCCATAGTTAAAAAGCCTAACGGCCAACTAACGTTGGCCGTTAGTTGATTGTTAACGAGGCAACATTCGTTCCTTTTAAACTTTGAAAAGCAAAATCGCTTACTTTTTTTGGAGAACGATGATGCCTAAAGTTTAAAAAGCGGAGACAATGTTGCCTTCCTAGTTAAAAACCCTAACGTTGACGTTAGTTGACCTTTAGGGTTTTTAACGGGAAACATTACTCCGTTTTGCAATTCGAAGGGCAACATTGTTATTCTGAAAACTTCGGGGTAAAATCGCTTTCGGTGTATACTTTAAGGCGAAAAATGCACCTTAACAAAAAAAAAAAAACGTAGTTCAAATTTTGAGACACAAGAACAAATTTGCTTGTATCAAGCAACAGCCCCAAGAAAAAGAGTAAGTTGCTTATAAAAAAGATCGGAGAGAGTATTATTGTTATTATTAATGTAATATTGTAGTTCCCATCACAAACCGAGCTATATGAATTGATTGGCAATTAACTCTGCTTACGTTTCTCTTCCTTCTTATTCTTGTTTTCCAGCTTCTAAAGATTAAAAAATTGAAAAGGTAAGATAGGAACAATAATACTTAAAGAAATCGACAACAACTTGGTGCAAGACCGAAGCTAACGATGAGATGCTGATTTTTCAAACGCTTTATAGATTTAAAATTTGTCAGCCTCTTGTTTTTTGTTTTTTATTTTATTTCCGATTAGAACCTGACCTGTTATATTTTTCTAACTAACAAGTAACAACCACAACAGGATTTATTTTTCTGGACCAAACAACCATAACGGAATATATTTATTATTCTGTGATTTAACTTGTTTGGGGACCAATATGACTCGAGGACGTTGGGGAGTAAGAGCAATAGGAAAAGGAAGTTGATGAAAAAAAAAAATCAATTGGAGGCATATTCCAAGAACTAGAGTGGGCTTTACACGTATGAATTTCGAGCACCTCTCACCATTTGTAAATAACTTCATATATATTATTTCATGTATTGATGTTGATTAATATTTTCTCCTTCATAAATATAAAATAAAGTTGACTTTTTTAGAGATATGCAAAAAAATTATTAAAATATTTATATTTGTCATTTTTCCTCCAAATTGTCTTGCCTAATATATAATATGATTAAGTAACTCATTTAGCTTCCTCAATTTCTAAAAAAAAAAAAAAAAAAAGTCAATTTTGTTTGATATTTAGAAGCCGATGGAGTATTATTAAGAGTTCATCACTTAAATCAATGTCAAGGATACGCGTATTTGACAAGGGCCGTTGATCCATTCATTCAATTAAGAGCCTATTTAGATTAGCGGTGGGAGAAATGATTTATTTAATCAACAACCACGCACATTTCAAATAGTCTCATCTCATCTATGTTAATGCAGTGACATCTGTGCTTCCAATAAATCTTTTCCACCCTACTAACAGCATCCATGCTTCAAAAGATCTGGATGACTCACTTCATTTCTTTTAGAATTTTTATGGTCAACAACTCTGCTTCAAACTTTTAATATGATCAACATATTTAGAAGAAAAATATAAACTAAATATTACATGCACGATGATTCCAAGAAGAACAATCAGTATCATATGCAGATGAGCCTGGGACTACCCAAAATACGCAAGATTCTTGTATTCCCAATCTTCACTGTCGGTGGCATTGGCAAAGTTTTTAAGCATTGGCTGTCTACCTCAAAGCACACAGAATCCTCACCTTGTCTGGACCAATAAATGACACCGTTGCAGTAAACACCAACATGAATCACCATACTGAAGGAAGCAATGAAACAAACACCCACGTTTGCTCCAAGAATCAGTCTATTCTTGGTGGATGGAGAGAAAACCATGGGCTGCATAAAATCCTGGTGGTTTTAAAATGTGGAGTCATATTCCAAAAAAAACAGACAAACAAGAGTGTGAAAGTTGAACGAGAAAAAAAAAATAAAAAATTATGCAAGTTAATTGAATGAAAGTGGAGCGTTTGTTTGCTTCTTTATTTTTTTTTTAATATACATGAAAAAAAGAAATGGACTTTCAACATCAAACTTGGTGGAAGGATGAGGGAGGTATGTATAGATAACGCCTTCTCTGTGGAACAAAAAAAGAGCTTTCCCGGCTCAAACCTACCCTCCACGTCTTTTTGATAAGTAATATCTTTTTTTATTGTGAAAAATGAATTGACAATTACGATTAGTCAAACATAATATGTGTGTCAAAATTATCATCTTTCTTCCAAAGATACCACCTATTTATAAAAATGGTATAGGAAAGGGAATAAAAAAAAAAATATGAGAAAAATGAATATAAAATATGAGAGAATAAATAATAAATGATTAAATAAAAGAGAATTAGTGGTGATGAGTACAGAATAATTAATATAAAGACATTTATTTGATAGGGATAAAAAATGAAAAGATAGTTTAAATTTTTAGACATAAGAATAAAGCTGCTTAAAATTAAGTAGCAACCCCAAGAAAAAGTAAGTTGCTTATAAAAAGGACCGGATATAATAATATTATTATTATTATATTGCAGTTCCCATCACAAACATATATGAATTGATTGGCAATGAACTTTGCTTACTTTTCTCTTCCTTCTTATTCTTGTTTTCCAGCTTCTGAAGATTAAAAAATTGAAAAGTTAAGATAGGAACAATAATACTTAAAGAAATCGACAACAACTTGGTGCAAGTGAAGCTAACGATGAGCTGAATAGCAATGCTAATTTTCAAATGCTTTATAGATTTAAAATTTGTCAACCTCTTGTTTTTTATTTATTATTTATTTCAGATTAGAAACTGACCTGTTAGATTTTTCTAACTAACAATTAACAACCACAACAGGATTTATTTTTCTGGACCAAACAATCATAAAGGAATGTATTGATTATTTTGTGATTTATCATTTTGATCTTATTTATAAGTCCATTTTGACAAAAAAAAAATTGGGTCATATTTATAAGTTCAGTTTCATAAAATAAATGAGATTGTGACAATTTTACCCATATTAATTATACTCATAAAGATAAAGAAAAAAGAAACAGGTTGAAAAATACTCAATCATAAATAAGGACAAAATTGAAAATTTATCTCATAATTATTGAGTTAACTACCTCTTTTTGGTATGTGAGATTTAGTTAAAATGATCTTATAAATAAGACTAAAATGGTAACTTGTTTGGAGACCAATATGACTAAAGGACGTTGGGGAGAAAGAGCAAGAAAAGGAAGTTCATTGAAAAAAAAATAATTGGAGGCATATTCCAACAACTAGAGTGGGGCTTTACACGTATGAACTTCGTGCACCGCTCACCATTTGTAAATAAATTCTTATATATTATTATTTCATGTATTGATGTTGATTAATATTCTCTTAAGTACTAAATATAAGACAAAGCTAAGTTTTTTTTTTTTTTTTTTTTTTTTTTTTTTTTTTTTTTTTGATGTTTGGAAAAATATTTAAAATATTTCTATTTGTCATTTTTCCTTTAAACTATTTTTCCTAACTTATAAACTAATATACTACTTCAGAGTCCTAATCATAAGACCTAAGTATGACTTTCTTTGGAGAGATTAAGGAAGCTTAACAAGTTATTTAATCATTTTATATATTATATATCTTTAGATTATATATTAGTTTATTAGTTAAACAAATTAGTTTGAAGAAAAAATAAAAATATTCTAAAGTAATTTAATTAAAGTCCTTAATCTCTCCAAAAAAGTCAAATAATTAGGACCGGAGGGAGTATAATTTAATGATACACAACATATAATATGATTAAGTAACTTATCTAGTTTCATCAATCTCAAAAAAAAAAAAAAACAAACTTTGTCTTATATTTAAAATTAGGAGAATATTAAGAGTTCATCACTTAAATGTCCAAGATGCTCATATTTGATAGGGTTGTTGATCCATTCATTCAATTAAGTGTTTTTTTTATCTGATTACTGAAATTTAGTTTATTTCAACATAAATTCTTATCTATGTGCCTAGAAGAAATCCAATTCAGAAGCAGAATTTGTTTGCTTCTTTGTTGGGGAAGGGCCTAAGGGGTGGGGGTATAAAAGAAAAGTGGGAGTGTGAATGTTATTGTGATTGACGTCACATAGCATTTACCAGGTTCTAATGCCCGCAAAATAAAACAACAACAACAATAAATGTTACTACCAGGTTGATTTCTTTTTTAGAGATTAAAAAAATAAATAAGTTATTTAATCATGTCAATATTAGTTTATTAGTCAAACTAATTAGTTTGGAAAAAAAATATAAAAATAAAAATACTCTAAAATAATTTAATTAGCTTCTTTAATCTCTTCAAAGAAATCAATTTGATCTTATAATTAAGACATGAGGTACTTCCTCCTGTCCTAATATAGGACATAGTTTGTAGTACAATATATACTATAAATTATGTCCTATATTTAAAACTGGAGAATTAGAATATTAAGCTTTGGAAGGGCACTGGTGGATAAGCTCTTAATGTTTCTTAAGGTTGTGGATAAGAATATTGAAGTGCAGAAATATCCTACGTGGCGTGGCATCTGCTGCATTCAGAAATATCACAAGAGCAAATCTGACTGAGAAGAACACGAAACCTCAGGCACGCCCTGCGATATAATTATTCACGACAACAACAACAAAATTATTCACAAGGTGTGACGGGAATAAGAATAATAGTGTTTCGTCTTCTCATCCTCAATTCCCCCGCAAGGTTTTGCATAATCTGATAATCGTAACGGTAATGAGTGAAAAACTGGTTATCGTTGGGGGCAAGGCTGTGTGCTCAAGAAATGAAGTTGGGCTCTTGATGTCACGGGCCTCATTCTGGGCCTGAGATTTTTGAACCGGAAACAAAACCTCATCAACATTTTGTTTCGATGCTCATTAATGGCGGGCAGCCCATACAAGAGTAGAAAAACATCCAAAAAGAAAGCCCGTTTGTTCGCGTAAGCGGCGGGCAGCCCACGTGTCAGCTCTAAGACGGAGGACGAACGCAGAGCCTATCGGCACTATGAATCTGGCGGTGGCAGCTCCACGGGCATTGATCGCTCCGTTTTCGCGACCCAACCCATATAACCGATTCTCAATTTCTCCGGTAGGGTTGGTTCGGTCGTCTTCACTCCCTATGGAGCCGCATGAGCCTCCTAAGCGAGTCGTCGTTTGTGGTGGCGGAGTTATAGGGGTGTGCACGGCTTACTTTCTGGCCAAAAAGGGCGCCGTCGTCACTCTCGTCGAGAAGTGTGACGTCGCCTGCGCGGCTTCTGGAAAAGCCGGTGGGTTTCTCGCTCTCGACTGGTGCGACGGAGGACCCTTGGCTTCTCTCGCTCATGCCAGTTTTCATCTCCATCGTTCCCTATCTCAAGAGCTGAATGGTTCTCAATCCTACGGTTACAGACCCCTCACCACTCTCAGCGTTTCTTTCACCGAGTCAGATAATCCTACTTACACTTCCAAATCCTCTTCTGGATCCACCCTCCCGTCGTGGGTCGATGGACCTGGTGGTAGTTCCAGAACGATTGGGACTCCAGAAACCACGGCTCAAGTACATCCCCAACTCTTTACTCGCACACTAATCAGCAGGGCCGTGGAAAATCATGGGGTCGAGGTTGTGATTGGGAAATTGGAACACGTGAAGTTAGATGAAGGTAAAATTGGAGGGGTGGTGCTTGAGGGTGGACGAGTCATCGACGGGGACGCAGTGGTACTGGCACTCGGTCCTTGGTCTTCTAGTTTGGAAATTTTGTCATCACTGTTTCGAGTGTATGGGTTAAAGGCACATAGCATTGTTTTGAAGCCTAGAGAAGCAAGTGCCGTAACCCCTCACGCTCTGTTCCTCAGATACTACCCCTCTCATGGAGGAAAGTCCATCGATCCTGAAGTTTACCCTCGTCCCACAGGTATGCCATTACCGAGCTTTATGTGCACTTTGCTTTCTCCTCTAATATAAAATATCATTGATTGAGTAAAACTAACAAATGACACCACTAATTTGTACACCACTTAATTTGGATCCCCGAATTATGCTTAGTGCACCAATTCGCTTGCTGCAAGTTGGCGATCTTACAGCTTTACGAAGAGCATATATACTTGGCTAAATTCTAGATAAGCTCATAACGGTTATAGCAGTAAGATTGAAAAATCAGAAAGGAAAGATGGCTAACAGAAAATGGCATTAATTGGCAGGGGAGGTATATTTGTGCGGGATGTCGGCGGAGGAAGAAGTGCCAGATGATCCGGCGGAGGTGAGGGGACACTCAGAATCGATTGAAATGCTGAAGAGAGTGGCTCGGACTGTGTCAAGCCATTTGGGAGGAGAGGCAGAGGTGAAGGCAGAGCAAGCTTGCTTCTTGCCATGCACGGATGATGGGGTGCCGGTGATCGGAGAAATGCCAGGTATGAAGGGTTGTTATGTGGCCACGGGGCATAGTTGCTGGGGCATTCTAAATGGTCCTGCCACCGGAGCTGCCATGGCTGAACTTGTAATTGATGGCTATTCTTCCATTGTTGATCTAAAAGACTTCAGTCCCGCCAGATTCGTGGGTCGTCGCGCTTGTAAATCCCAGTACCAAACAGAATTAAAATAATTGCTTTTCAGCTTCGGTATGCATGCTCCTCGGTGGAAACTTCACATCTTCATGGTGTTTATCTTTTGGTGGGGTCTGTGATTGGCAAATTGGCGCATGGTGTGTATATATCATAATGTGTTGTGATTATCTATTTGATCATTAAATGAACAAAGATATTTCTCTTAAGTACGGATTCATTCCTTAGCTAGAGATCGAATTGTGGAAGCTGAAGAATCTTTAAGACGCAGAGAGATACTCGTTAGGTTATGTCAAAATTACATGGTTTACTTTGTCACCTAAACAAGAACATTGAGGGCTTCTTTGGTATAAAGGGAGGGGAGGGGAGACAATATTTTTGAATTGGATTTTAAGAGGAGAAGTGGTGTTAAAAGTTTTTAATTGATCGATCTTACAGGGAATCTAATTTATCTAATGTGGTGCAGAAGAAATGGAGTTTATATATATATACACACATATAAATAAAAGATGACAGAAAGTCTACATTACAAATAAAAGATTGCTTTAAAGGATAATTAAATTCCAAACACTCTTCTTCTACCCAATATCTCAAGTGAGAGGGGTAAACGTTAAAAATAATAGAATTAGAAATACCAAGCATCAGTGACTCTATTAGTCCCTGATAGTAATCTGCCATTCCCATCCAATCATTTCTCTGATCTTCAAAACAACTAGACTTCCAGAATTGTGACCTCCTTCCAATATCAGTTTGACCACTTCTTCAGCGTAGGAGAAATGGAGTTGGAAAGAAACTGATACGGTCATGTTAGACCCTTGATCTATGTGATCCTGTTACTGCTGATCAATCTATCCAACGTTCGCTCAAATCTGCCCCAAAACAGAACCAGTTGAAGGGTTTTGCGGGTCCCCTTTTTCTTTTTCTTTTTTTTTTTTAAAAAAACTTATGATTCTGAACTCTTTTTATTTAGGGCAGAGAAAAATTTTAAATAAGAAAATTGGGCGTTGTCTTCTGAATTTGAATAAATTTGGATTTCGTCTTTGTTAAAATAAAAATACTTTTAATGACCTTGTTTAATTTTTTTTAACGCAATGGAGGCTTTCGCCTAAAATACGGTTAACTGATGGGAATTAATTCTTATGCTTTCTTTCGGCACTCAGGTCTGTGACTGTAAATGACATGCCAAATATCTGTAAGACAATTTTGATCTCTTGAGATATTTTGTACTTATAGATCCCAAGTGCTCTTCATCAAGAACTTTGTATCTGAGTAAAAACTAAGCTGTAAGCATCAGTAATGTTTTTGTCTATCAACAACAGAATTAGCATCCAACTCAAGCGTGATCCTGCTGTTTTTGTTTAATTATTTTTTTTCTGAATAGGGAATAGGGAGAGGATTATATAGGGTTTTGGGCTTTTGTTTTAATCCCATAATGAGATTTTTTTTTTTTTTTTGGGGGGGGGGGGGGGGGATCCACAAATCAGCTCTCCGTCAAAATAATGAAACATGTGTCATTGGACTGTTTAGAAGATAAATCTTATTATGCCACGAATTTAAGGAAAGAATGGGAAAAAAATAATTACACGGGTTGAACCTTTGTTTTGATCTGTAAATAATAATAAAATAGATATAATGAATATATGGATGTGGGTTTTCTTATGGGTTAAAACACTATTGTCTCCCTTTTCATGGGTTGATGTACTCCCTTCACATGGAGTAGTATTATGCAGGGTTTTGGGCCATTAATATGGTGGAGTAATTGGGCTAATATTGAGAGACCAAATCTCTTTTTCCCTCTAAAGATACTTCCACTGATAAAACTCACAAAAGAAAGTAGCAGGTACAAAGATGAAACAAGCATTAGGAGGAGAACAAAAACATAAGAAAAACATGATAGAAAGCAACAAATATAACAAAAAAAAAAAAAAAAAAAGAGCAACAAGCCTACAAGTAAGAAGTATAACGAAAGAAACAACTAGCCACCGCCCATTGAAAGCCTAGTAGACATAGAATTGTTGACGTCGACAATAGTCTCATGAGCCTTCAAAGTTTGAAGTGACAACAAAGTAGGTATCAGTTGTGAAACCCATTCAATAGGGTACACACTTTTATAAGCATAGCTACAAGAAGATTCGCAGTAGGGATTGCCTCGTCTAAGGGCAAAGGAGATAGAGAACCCAACCTTAGACGAGAGAGCAAATCCAACACACTTGGATTGACAAAGATTATTTAGGGGCAATGTGGACATGATTCAACAATTTTGAATTGTCACCTTGTAAAGAAATAAAGCAGCGGATGCATTGGCAAATGAAGGTCTGTCCTCTTCGAAATTCTTTTGTGTGCCCTGAGTCTTTACAAGCCGTGCTCTCACAAGATAGGTTGGGATTAATTTCCTCATTGTAGTTCTCCCTTTTATTTAATTGTTATTTCTTCTGTATAAAAGAAAAGAGAGAGTATACAATGCTCAAGAGAAAGCCATAAAATCAATATTGTCAAACTCGAGTTTCTACATAAAAACGAAAACAAAATGGAGTGTTAAAAATGTAAATCATAAAAACGACACCAAACGTAAAGTTTCTATTGCTTAGGGTCAGGATATAAAATTATATATACATGCATGCAAAAAGAACATAAATCACTACTCAAAATTTATAAACAACTTCATATCTAAAAGATATAAGTCACATAACTATATAAAGCATGAGTTAAAAAACACAAAAAGAGTTTAACAACTCTTACAACTAAGTTCCAAAACATCAAAAGAATAAAATTTAACAATTAATTCAAATCAAACATATCATCTTGCATCAGTTGTACGTCCTCATTTCTTACTCTTATAACAAGTTCATTTGCAAAACTTGAAATGTTCAAATCATAACCATCTATAAGTCCCCTCACTTTAACTTCAATCAAGTTTTCCTCATCATGGGCACCAACGTCTAAATTTTCTAAATCTTCCCAATTTTCTTCATTTTCCACTATTCAATCATCATTGAATGGAAGATCATTAAAATTATATGCATAAGAGTTATGAGCTTTCTTTTTATTGTCCAATCTTAAATTAGACATTACAAAACCAACATTATTCATAGCCTTCTGATTTAGGGGAAATGAAAATATAGGTTTTTTTCTTTTTCTTATTTTTAATTTTTTGTTTTAAGTAAAAACGGTAAAAACTTACTTTTTTACGCGGTGTTTATACCTATTTTTATTGAGGATCATTTTTACTTACATTTTAACACATACTCCCTCCGGTCCTAATTATAAGAACTAGTTGACTTTTTTGGAGAGATTAAGGAAGCTAATTAAATTACTTTAGGGTATTTTTATTTTTATTTTTTTCTTCAAACTAAGTAGTTTGACTAATAAACTAATATATGATTTAAGAATATACAACATATGAAATGATTAAGAACTTATTTAACCTTCCTTAATCTCTCCAAAAAAAGTCAACTAGCTTATAATTTATAATTAGAGGTAGAATCCACTTTAGTAAAAACATAAGTCTTTACACTTTTACACTAAAATTTGATAACAATGCATGAAACCATGGCCTCCCAAATAAAAAGTCATCGGAGTGGACAGTGCACACAGAAATAGAGATAAATAAGAATGATATGATGGAGGCAAAAGGACAGAGGGTGGTGATTATCAAGTGTGTAGCACAGTTGTAGGAGGAAGCCTTTCGCATTACATCGAGGCTCCTACCATGTGCTTCCTTCTTATCTAAGCATTTGTGTCGGAATAACTAAGCTAACATTTATATATATTAAAAAACCCCTACATTTTGACTTAACACATTATACGCCAGTCACACACATACACCTACACTTGATGGAGCACGTGGCCTCAACTTGTCAAACGCGAATCCAAGCTCAAAAGACGACATGCACTACGACAAACTCTGTTGAAAAGGATCATCAATCCTACGACTTAAGTTAATCCAGCACACCAGTGGCGACTCCTTATTATATTATTGTTGGACTTTGAGAGTGAGAGAGAGAGAGAGATGCCTTTCCTTTCCATTCACGGGGTGGACTTGGTCTCAACTGCCCATCACCTATATTTGTTGACCTCTCTTCTTCGTTGTAATTTGCTCATCTTCCCAACGTCGTATAGAAATTCTGTTCCTTCATGACTTATTCCATGGGAAGCACGATCCGTTCATTAAGCCAAGCAAAGTTACATTACCTTGCTTCTTTCTTCAACCCAATAGCCACTATCTATTATTTATATATACTGCCGCTCATTTAGCCAGATAATTAACAACTGTGATAAAAGGCTAAAAGAAAACCTCGGGTACTGCACTCTGGCGCCAAGCCATTCCGTGTTACTGGCTCCATCAACAGACAGATTAGATCCTTTTACTCCTTTAATTATTGCACACCAACTTAGAGGCAAAAGGGGAAGAATCTCGTCACCTTGTTCGATATGAGAGCACTTCAGCTCCTAAAAGAACCTTGCAAGACTCTGCCTTTTATTTATTCCTTTGAAAAGATTATCCTTTTCCCGTTTCTGCGTACGCGGTGTTCATCTCTTGGAAGGGATCCAGTGTAGTGCAAGTTTTTCCCATCTGAACTGTTTAAAAGATTTAGAGAGATTTAATTTTTTATCTTTTATTTTTTTAAAAAAAATACTATTTTAATGGGTAAAAGATTTAAAACAATGATAATATTCCAACTAACGTGCTTTTTAAAAATGATTTTTTCATTTAAGAATTGACAGTTAAAAAAAAAAATCTAAAGATGAAAAAAGCTCCTCATGAGTAGGAAACTGAACCTCTTGGAAGGGGTTGGGTTTGGTGGTTTCTTCATGCCTTTGACCTTTCTTATATGCTTCTGTTTTGGTCATCTTCCCTGAACCGCTAAACGGTCCTCATTTCTCTATTCTCATAGCTATAGCTTTCTTTTCAACTAGAACGAACTAATCAAAAAGAAGATAAAAGAAGGTTTTTATGTTTTTAATTCCCTTTTACCTTCCAAACAAGAAAAGGATGGATCTTAATGGCCAATTTAAACCAGTTTTCACAATTAAGAGGGCTAGAAAGTTTTCCAACCGAATGATCCATCACCATATGAAGAAGATACCTGACCTCTTGAATCTTACGGTACTAAATATTTATTTCATTTTTAAAACGCTGCTGATCTGCTTTTCACCTAGCAGATTATTTTAATATATGGGGTGTAAAGCTGCCACCATTTGTTTAAAAATGGAAAAATAACAAGACAAGAAACTAATGAGCAACGAGACGATAAGGAACGTGGATGAAGAAAAATCAAAGACGCCATTTCCCCCTCTTGTTAACCTGGAAAGACATCTAGATGGCAACTTTGTTTTGGGCAGCATCACCCAATAGTGGTCTGCAAGATACAAAGTAAAAGGGAATAATAATAATAATAATTAACAGGGAAGCAGCAAAACCGAATTGCACGAAGCAGCATTATTATTATATTGATATTGTACTGTGCATTTACATTTACCATCCCCTCTTTCCAATAAATGGGATATGGCCATATCTTGGGCGGTCTTGGAATTCAATGTAGGCTGGTCCTGACTTGTCCTCTACATTTTTTTTTGTTGGAATTGCATGGCATTAGCATATTCCAATCTCAAGTGACCGCCAGTTATATTTAAAACAGGGGACAAACATTGAATTAACACCATCCTTTCTCCCCATTTAATTCAATAATGACGATGTGGGGATAGATTGAGAGTCTTCCTGTTTTGGGACCCCCCTTCAATAATGACGGTATTGGATTGCTGACTATTGATCTGATTCATTTATTTAATTTTTTTTATAGAAAAAAAAAAAAGGCTTAATCTTTGTGCTATTATTTCAATATTTTATGAAGTCAATTTGGGAAGAGCGAGACAGCTGAACCAGTGGGAAGAGCAAATAAACTATTTGAGCAAGCTCTGCGTAGCTTCACTGACAGAAAGATAGGTTTAGTTTTGGTGAGCAGCTTAGTTTATCCCGCTACTCTTTTTCCTTCTCAGTATTGCACTTCCATGGTCTGTGTTCCATCGTAACTCTCTCTAACCTTCTTCCTCTCTCCCTTCTCTCTCCCTTTTCTTACATGGAGGAGTAATACGAGACCACTATATATAAAATCATGTGGCACTCAAGAGTTGGTCTCCATTTATGGTGGAGTATTATTTTGGTGTTTCTCGTTGTTAATCAGTGCTCTGGCCTGAACAGAGACGGTGCTTTGTTGTTGTCCTTTAAGTACTCGATTGTGAGTGATCCTGTTGGCGTGCTTAGAAGCTGGAATTACAGCAACGAAACACCTTGTTCATGGAATGGAGTTACGTGTTCGAATATTTCAAGTGCAGAACAGAATGCTCAAGCTCGAATGATTGGCTTATCTCTTCCAAATTCTAAGCTTGTGGGTTCAATTCCTTATGATCTGGGTTTGATTGACCACCTCAGAATTCTCGACCTTTCTGGCAATTCACTCAATGGGTCTCTTCCCTCTTCACTTTTTCAGGCTTTTGAACTTGAGTCTCTTAATTTGTCTGGTAATTTGATAGGTGGGGAGGTTTCTGACTCCATAGTACAGCTCAGAAACCTTCAGGTTCTCAACCTTTCTGACAATGCCTTGGCTGGAAAAATACCTACCAATCTGGCAAATATGCAAAATCTAACGGTGGCTTCTCTGAATAATAATTACTTGTCGGGTGGTCTTCCTGGTGGGTTTCAAACGTTACAGGTTTTAGATCTATCTTCCAATTTGTTCAATGGCTCTCTGCCTCCAGATTTTGGCGGGGCAAGTTTGCGGTACTTAAACGTCTCCTACAACAACATTCCGGGGAAAATCCCTCCAGAGTTTGCAGAGAAAATCCCAGGTAACGCCACCATCGACCTTTCCTTCAACAATCTCACCGGCCAAATTCCTGATTCCTTAGTTTTAATCAATCAACAGTCCGAGTCATTTTCCGGGAACCCTGATCTTTGTGGAGAACCAACCAAGAATCAATGTTCTGTTCCTCCTCCATCTTCTCCACCAAATATTCCCGTTGCTACTTCCCCTGCTTTGGCTGCATTTCCCAACACGTTTGACTCTCCTCCTGATTTTTCACCTTCTGTATCTTCGCACTCTAAGCGAAACGGGATTCGACGAACAACAGTCATAGGAATCGTAGTTGGAGATATTGTTGGCATTATAATCATAGCTTTAATTTTCGTGTATGTCTACCAGTTGAAGAGGAAAAAAAATGTGGAGAGCGCATTGAAGATGGAAGCTACTGCAGTGAGGAGTGATTGGTCGCCGCCGTCATCACCGGAGTCAAGAGGGTTCAGAAGGTGGTCGTGCTTGCGCAAGAAAGAGAAAGAGTCCACCGACGACGACACTACAAGCTCTTCCGGCAGCGAAGTGGAAGCACAAAATGGACAAAACCAAAAGGTTCATGACAATCGGAGACAACATGAACAAGAAGCAGGACAGGGGAAAACAGGTACACTAATAACAGTGGACGGTGAAAAAGAGCTTGAAGTGGAAACACTGCTAAAAGCTTCGGCATTTATACTGGGGGCAACTGGTTCCAGTATAATGTACAAAGCCGTGCTTGAAGATGGTTCGGCATTAGCGGTTCGAAGAATCGGAGAGAATGGGCTCGAACGGTTCAAGAACTTGGAGACACAAGTCCGGGTCATAGCCAAATTGGTCCACCCCAATCTGGTTCGTGTTCGTGGCTTCTACTGGGGAAACGACGAGAAGCTCATCATCTACGACTTCGTCCCAAACGGCAGCCTCGCAAATTTTCGTTACAGTACGTATTTAATCTCTTCTTCGTGCAACTTAAGATTAATTATGTGAATATGTTTGAGAAAAAGAAACATCTATGAACATAGGCTTGGAGAATATGATGGTCAACTATGTTTGAGGCCCTAGTGACGAGGTTTGTCCCATGGTTTTGTGAAAGCGATTGGGATGTCCACAATTGGAAGCACACACATGAAAATGATGATATCTGCTCTTGTCAGTTTTTAAATGAAGAGAAAATAACAACTTTTTTTTTTTAACTCTTTTTCTTATTTGGAAGCACTGTCCTTGTTCCATTGAATCATGGATGTGAACTGATAATGTGATGTGCTTGGGATGTCAGGGAAGGTGGGCTCTTCTCCTTGTCATCTACCATGGGAGGTCAGACTCAAGATTGCGAGAGGCGTGGCACATGGCTTGGCATATCTTCACGACAAGAAGCACGTGCATGGAAATCTGAAGCCCAGCAATATTCTGTTGGGCAACGACATGGAGCCCAAGATTGGAGACTTCGGGCTCGAGAGAATTGTAACCGGAGATTCAAGTTGTAAAGCTGGCGCATCAGCCCGGATTTTTGGTAGCAAGAGATCCACGGCCTCTAGGGATAGCTTTCCAGACGTTGTAGTTGGGCCCAGCCCAAGCCCAAGCCCGAGTACCATAGGTGGAGTGTCTCCTTACCATGCACCGGAGTCGCTGAGAAACCTGAAGCCTAATCCCAAGTGGGATGTATACTCCTTCGGCGTCATTTTCTTGGAGCTATTGACTGGGAAGATTGTGGTTTTGGATGATATGGGTCAACCACCTGGGTTTTTGGTTGAGGACAAGGCCCGGGCTCTTCGGATGGCTGACATGGCGATTCGTGCTGACATGGAGGGAAAAGAGGAGTCGTTATTGGGTTGGTTGAAGTTAGGATATAGTTGTGTGTGTAGCGTACCCCAGAAGAGGCCATCCATGAAAGAAGTGTTGCAAGTAATTGAGAAAATACCCTCCTCGTTTTCCTCCTCGCGTTATTATGCTCACTAAAACATGTGATTTGCCAGTATTTATTTTGCCCACATTGTAGAAAAGTATAGTGATGATTGACTAACTGGTGTTTTTGTTTGGGTTCCTTTGTGCACTACTGCATTGTAATCGTCTGCTTGTTTGACAATTTGACAAATTTTCTACCATTACCACTTTTTTCCCGACCCATCAAACTGCAAGCGAGTTTTTCTGTCAGCATTAATGGACCTAATGAATGAGTTTAGAATGATGTTCAGGTCTAGTTATTTTTGGACAAAAAAAAATCCAATACTGGAGCTACTAAAAAAATTATTTATAAAATTGAGGGACCAAAATATTATATAAAATTACATGATCAAAGATTTTTTTTTTTTTTGTCTAAAATTATTTAAAACAAATCTGAATTTTTCAAATATTTTTGAAGTACTCTCTTCGGTCTAATTATAGAAACACTTTTTGTAGTACAAATTACACTATAAAAGTGTTCCTATAATATACATTTTTTTTTTTCCTTTTTTCCTTTAATTTATGGATTTTTTTTCTCTTTTGCCATCATTCGGAAATCATAGTATAATGGAATATTTTTTTGAGAGAATCTTATAAAAAGATGGTTGAATTATCCAAGTTATAATTTGGGTTACTGAACTTAACAAAATATTAATTAGGTTATGTAACATACTTAAGGATTTAGAATTTGGACCACATTACTTCTATAACCCTTAGTTAATAAAAAAAATGGAGACAGAATAATATTGTTTACGCGCTACGTGAGAACCCTAAGTCCCTAACAACAGAAAATCCATTAAAGGCCTGGACACCATCAAAAAATTGGCAAATAAGGCCAGTTGATTTCTGACACCTCGAATTTTTCATGTCTTCTTTGCTTTTTGGGATCCCTATTAGGGTCATCTTGATTTATCGGTTTTATAGTGTGTCTCAGGTTTAGAATTTAGAATAATTGTCCTCAATCATGGGAACATTGTTAGTTGTATTTTAATTTATATTTGTAAGCTTTGATATGAAGGGAAAAACGGAGGAAAGAAAGCCAAGAAATCAACAGCATGCTTGGTGGCCGGAGAGGATACCACGACGGAGGAGATAACTGCACACAAAACAAGGAAAAAAAGTAATTAATTAATTAAAAAGGTATGATCCCTTTTTCGATGTGAAAAGATATAGGGACGATATACAGCTAAGCATATCTAGGCTATAAGTCTTTGCTTGTCCTTTATCTATTATAGCTTTTGCTTCTACCATATTCTTCTTCCTTTTCTCATACTCTTCTCCTCCTTGTCTGCTTCTCCATCGCCGCCGTGAATCTCTCGGAGGTGTTCTAATTATCGGAAAAGCCATTGCAGGAAGCACACTTGCTGACATTTTATGTATGCACTCTTATAAAAGTTTTCACTTAACGTCAACGCAGGAAAGGTCTGCCATTTCCGTCGCGTGCAAGAAGCTTTTCTTTGGGGTATAGGCTAGGGGTATTATTGAAAAATAACTAACATTTAGATATTCTAAATTCAGTCATTAACTTAATTTAAGATTTGTAAGTTTACCAATTTTATATAGGATTTTCTTATTTCAATTATCTTTATAATAATAGTTTACTATTTTTTTTATAGGATTTTCTTATTTCAATTGTTTTTATAATAATATGGATTCTTCGTACTTTCTTGTACTCAAATAAGAGTGGGCTTTAAAAGCCTACTGGAACAAGAGATTAGTCCAACAAAGTTTGTTTTTTATTGTTGCTATATTGTCCAACAAAGTTGTAAACGAGGTGGGTAAAAATATGTATAGGTATAGGCCTAAGAAGGTAGGCCCAAGCCCATAAAAACTGTTGACACCAGGGGTTCAGTTCAAACTCCAACGGTCGTTTTCCCGACCGCATATTTAAATCAGGGAAGATCCCGCTCCCCTCTCCAGTTTTAAACCCCAAAGGATCTGTAGAGGGTAGAAAGACAGCCAGACAGGAAAGACGCAGAAAATGGCGACGAACATTGGGGTCATGGATTCTGCTTATTTCGTTGGTAGATCAGAGATTCTCTCTTGGATCAACTCCTCACTCCAATTAAATCTCACCAAAGTCGAAGAGGTATTCAATCTTCTCTTGTTTCAACTATTTAACCCTAACCTATCTCACTTTATCGTTCCTTTCGTTCCCTATGTTTTCTGCATCTGATTTCTTGATCATCGTGTCTTGGATCGTCTATTCTTCAGGCTTGTTCTGGTGCGGTACACTGCCAGCTTATGGATGCGGTCCATCCTGGGATTGTGCCGATGCACAAGGTCAATTTTGATGCCAAGAGCGAGTACGAGATGATTCAGAACTACAAGGTCCTTCAAGACGTCTTCAACAAACTCAAAGTCACAAAGGTATAACTCTTTCTTCTCCTTTTTTTACTGTCATAGATTCTCTTGCTCTCCGTCCTCTATGACTCCGGCCAAATTTTTTCTTCCGAAAGTTTTTCCTCAATCACATGAAACGTTCTTTACACTATGCGACTGCTGACTTGGTCTATTGAATTATTTTGCTGGGATGGTTTGTTCAGCACATCGAGGTGAGCAAGCTTGTGAAAGGAAGACCGCTGGATAATTTGGAGTTCATGCAATGGATGAAACGATATTGTGACTCTGTCAATTCGGGACTTCTGCACTCGTAATTAAATCTTGGCCTCATCTTTTCTTTTCTTATTTATCTATGGGCGATCATTTTGTCAAGATAATTCATTTTTACTGCGTTTTGTCATTGTATTCCCTCACCGCCTTTTACTATCTGTTAATTCGTTCTTATATTAGTATTTGTAGATTTTTTTAACCTGAATATTAGCATTTGTAGATTAGATACATATCTTTGCCAACCTTTCTTGGTTTGAACATGCCAATCGTGTGTTTGATGGCCTCCAATAATAAAAAAGTTTTAATTAGTCCTGGAAGATTCGTAATCAAACCCCCTCCCCCAAGAACGATTCAATTGGCAACTCTTCTCCCCGAACAGAGTCTATACTGTTTCCATTTTCCAGTTATCGACATTGTTACTTGAAACTCAATGGTTTTTATGAAAACGTATCACCCATTTTTGCTTCATCAGGAAAAAAGTCTCACCCATTCGTCTTCATGACAATTGGCTCTTACAAACTGTCTGCACAACCTGCTTCCAAGAGTCATGTTAGATAACTGAGCCTGGAACATATTTACTTTCCAACTCATGTGCTTTGCTATCCTGCTTCCCATTTAATTATTGTTTGACACCTAATATGGGTTTGGTTCGATGCCCTGCATTATACGTTAGTTACAATCCCCTGGAAAGGCGAGAGTCATGTAAGGGAGGAAGAGAAGCAAACAAGAAATCCTCACAATCCCATTCCTCTGCTAAGTTCTCTACTGCCGCGAAGTCTCATTCTTCTCATAATGGACGAAGAAATGATGTGTCATCTGGAAATAATGCAAATCAAGCACCGAAGGCCACAAAACCTTCAAGCAGCGGCCCTACATATGATGAACAGGTATTCTGTTATGACTAGAAGAATTAGTTGATGTCATACTTTTTCTTTTTCTTATGCTGTTGAAAATGCAGATCACGGAGTTAAAATTGTCCATTGATGGCCTGGAAAAGGAGAGGGATTTCTACTTTGCTAAACTGCGGGATATTGAGATACTCTGCCAGAGTCCTGGACTAGAACACTTACCGGTACCGTACATCTGCAGCCTGTCACTTTTGGCTAATGAGAGACCTATTATATGCCACAGATGACGAGACATTTTTTTGGTTTGTGGTTCAAATTTCAGGTTGTTGCTGCAATGCAGAAGATATTATATGCCACAGATGATGATGCAACGGTTGTGGCGGAGGCTCAAGCCATGCTTTCGATTCAGCAGAAGGAAGGTGAGAGACTGAGCCCCATCGAAGAGGTTTCGGAGGAGAAAGGAAGTACCGAAAATCAGAAGAGGAAGATAATTGTGAATCCAGACTTTGATGCGACTGGCATCATAACATTGTCGCCAAGGCAAAGGCTTTCTGATGTTTCGGATGTTCATTGCAGCGGGTCACCTCTCATGACTTGTTAAATACCATCACATTTTGTTGTATCAATGTATCTTCATTTCTAAACTTGAGCGACATTTAAGTCAAGTTAGCCCCTCTCTCATGTCAGCATGTTAGTCTCCATGCTCTATCTCATGTAACTGGAAGAACCAAGATCTGGTTGTTTTTTGGGAAGATACGTCGGTGTTCAAGGTCCCATTCAAAATTTTAAGAATTTGTTCTGTTTCGCTGTTGTTGACTTGTTGCTGTTTGTCATTGAAAAAGTTATTACAATATAATATTACAATTAATTGTTGAATATCTAATACTTATTTCGGATCTAAATATAAGAAAAAGTTAATTTTTTTAAGAAATTATGAAAGCTAATTAAATCATTTTAGAGTATTTATATTTTTTTTTCTTTAAACTAATTAATTTGATTAATAAGCTAATATATAATCTAAAGTTATATAATATATGAAACGATTAAGTAACTTATTTGACTTTCTTAATATCTTCAAAAAAGTTAACCATGCCTTGTACTCCCTCCGGTCCTAATTATATGACACATTTACTAAATTTTGGAGAGATTAAAGATAGTAGTTAAATTAATTAATTATATTTATTTTTTTAAAATGTCATTGTTTAACTAAGCTTTATGGTATAAGTTGAGAAAACAAAGGAGAAAGCATCCTAGCAAATCTGCAATCCTCTAGCAATGTGGGATGGTTGAGTCAGGGAGATTAGCTTTGATCATCATCATTCCACCATAATTCTGGGGTTTAATAGATAAAAAATCATTTCTAAAATCAGTTTTTTTCCTCATTCTAATCATATTTTAATTTTATTAAAAAAAATAGTAGAATTGATGTGTATGTAACATTAATGAAATGCAAGTATTACTTACTTTGTATAATATATAAGTGCATTATTAAATTATTATTGTATTTAATTATTATCGAGAAAGTATCAATAAGGGTATTTTAGGAAGAAATTGATAAAAATTAAAATTTTATCCTATAATTTGGTCCAAAATCAACTTCTAAATATTATTGTATAATTAAGATCAAAAGGAATATTTAGAAACGGTGAGAGTATCATATAGAGCGTAATGACAAATAAAACATCAACGAAAATAACTATTTTATGTGGTAATGTTGTAATAAGTGGTGGAATTTGACATCTATAATAATTTGATTTCCTTAAAAAAATGTTGATAACACAGATCATCATATAGTTTATCACATATCATTCATGTTCTAGCGTGCAACTATACGTACGTTTATGTTTTCCTTGGAACCAAGTATTGGATTTTGTGACAAGTGGGAGATTATTCGTATGGCAGCCCTATTTCTTCGCCAATCTCTGCGCCCATGAAAGACCTCCTGATCCATTTTCAAGTCTCCTTAAAATCTTCCAACTTCATTAGAAAAATGAACAAATCCAATCCAAAACACCTCAAGAATTAGCTACTGCGTCAACATGAATGCACAAACCAAGGTACAAAACAAATACAACTTTGTTTTTTTGTTTCCTTTTGCCTTTCTTTCTTTTGTTGATGTTGTCACGTCAAGATAAACAAATGCTTAAATGAATATTGGTGGGACAGAAGGTGGAGGTGAATGAGACAAGTGGGATGAAAAGAGTAGACACAGTGGATTACCGATCATCACCAGGGCAAGTGGTAGAAGTGAGGAAGGTGGAGATCATGCACGAGCCTCATGTCTCAGATGCCTCCAAATCTGATACCAGTGGCGGTGTTCTTTCCGGTGCCGCCACCGCCGCCTTCTCCACCTTACAATCCGCCAAAGATGCCTTGTCTCAAAAATAACATTCCTCATTCTCATCCCTTGTTCATGCTCTCTGTTTTGATGCTCATTTAACTTCGTTCTCATGTGCCTATTCCCCCAATTGCCCTGTAAATTGTAGGATATAGACACGTGCAATTTCATTCATTTCTTCCTTATTCATTTGATCTTATGTGCCCCTGTTCCTGTTTCATTTGCTCCACACAAGATCCTTATTTATCATTGCCCACTTTTTTCCCCCCTTGGTAAGTGATCTATCTAATTTCAGAAAGATCATGATCGATCTCTATTCTAAAACCATTAAAATAAATAAGCAAAATAAAAGCAGGGCTAATATGCTGATTTTTCGCACTCAGAAATCAAATGTGAAACAATAAATTGGACTACATTCTGGAAATCGAATATCTGAAGGATATATTACGTGAAGAGGCTTAATTATACACCAGAATCCGATTAGACGTAAACGAATGTGTTGGGTGGTTATGTTCTCATACTTGTATCATGCTCATCCGCTTTCAGTATATATGCCTTCGAATTTCTTGTCTATTCACAAAAGCCCTCCACTCAAAATCACCCTTTCATCTTTCGGCAATCTTCATCGAATCATATTCTTTCACCTTTTTTGTTTTGTTTGTATTTTATCCTCCTTATATGATGCTGCCCTTTTCTTGTAATATGGTTATAAATATAATAATACTCCAACAACTAAATGGTTTTTGCCTTCCCCTGCTTCTAAAGAAAAAAAGAGACTGGTTCTTTTTCTTCCCGATCTTCGACGCAGGTATACAATTTCTCTCTTTTTTCATGATTTGTGATTTGGCTTTTCTGCCTACTTGGAGTCAAAGAAGCTTACTATGATTGCTAAGTTTTCTTAGCCACCAAGATACCATTGGTTTTGGTTGGTGTTCAGATAAGTTATTCTGACCGTTGATCTTTTATTGTTAGCCATGTTTTTTACCCTGTGAAATGTGAAATAAGTTTCAAAAGGCCATTTCTAGCATTCTCAAAATAAACAACAATATATACGCAATTTTGGAGTGTATTTTTGTGAGGCAGGCTTATGCTGAACCACATAAATTTTGGTTTTCTTCGTTTCATTTTCAATACTGTTGACAATTATTGCCAACTATATATTCTTCTGCTGTCAAATTTCTAACAAGATTAAACATAGTAAGAATTCTTAGAACATTCTGTTTCCCCCCACGAAGTTTTGATTTCTGAGTTACTAGTGATATTAATTGAAGTTTTGATTGAAGCAGAGGCAAAGATGGGTTTGGCAATATCGAGGCTATTTCGATTGTTTTACTCAAAGAAAGAAATGAGGATTCTCATGGTTGGTCTTGATGCAGCTGGGAAAACAACAATACTTTATAAACTAAAACTTGGAGAAATTGTCACCACCATTCCCACTATAGGTACCCACCACCTTGCTATAGCTATGTTTCTCACCCTTTAGCTATTGCCTTTAAGCAGATTTATCCGATAAGAAGTAAAACTTGCAGTTGTTTTTTGGATATTGAAATATAATATGGAATTTCTTTGATGGACAAACCAGGCTTCAACGTGGAGACTGTTGAATACAAAAATGTGAGCTTCACCGTCTGGGATGTGGGAGGACAGGACAAGGTATAATTTTTTTTAATTCCTTTTTCTCATTCTGAATTTATTTGCTCTGAAATTCTAACAATCAACGCTGGTAATTAAGTGTTTGATCGGTATTGTTAGTTTGATAAACAAAAATATTCAAAAGATGCTATGGATAATATATTCGTAGAGAGTACTGAACTAATGTTGGGTGTAGATTCGACCATTATGGAGGCATTACTTTCAGAATACACAAGGGCTTATCTTTGTGGTAGATAGTAACGACAGAGAAAGAATTGCTGAAGCCAGAGATGAGCTCCATAGGATGCTGAGTGAGGTCAGCGACTTCTTCTGTAAAAACTCCCAATTTATCTGCCATCTGATATAACTTCCCATGATTTTGTTTTTTGTTTTGTGGATGAACTATTCTTTCAAATCCTTCCTTCAAAAATCAGAAAGTAAATGGGACTGTAACGTTGCTGGAAAACATTTGCAGGATGAACTTAGGGGTGCTACTTTACTGGTGTTTGCCAATAAGCAAGACCTTCCAAATGCTATGAGTGTCTCTGAAATTACAGACAAACTCGGATTGCATTCACTTCGACAACGCCGTTGGTAATCCCATCTTTCAATTTTGTCAATACCAGATCAAACACTTGTTCTTCCATCATAAACACTAATTTCACACATAAAACAGGTTATTCCCCCCCCCCCCCCAAAAAAAAAAAAAAAAAAAACACAACAAAACTACACCTTCTTTGATTTGGAACTCACATTAATGACCGAATGTCTTAGATTTGATTTGCTGATAAAACATGATTAACTGAATGGTGCAGGTACATCCAGGCTACTTGTGCCACCTCTGGACAAGGACTCTACGAGGGACTTGATTGGCTATCAAGTAACATATCTAACAGGGCATGATTCAGTAGCTTATGATACTAAGCAACATATATTGATGTTTGATGGCTTGTGTAGTAGTACCTAAAATCTCCATGATGTGTGGCTTGCGAAATCCAAAAGGCTCTAGTCATGTAATATTTACACTTGCGTTATACGTGGGTTATGCCAAAAACAGTCAGTGAAGATTGGCTATACAAATGCTTCGAGGTTGTTCAGTTTCATTGGCCTTGCCTTGATACTCATAGTTTGGTATGTTTAATGGAAAGGATTCCTTTTCCATGATATAAAAATCATAGATTAGTAGAATGACAAGAATAGGTCAAACTAGTTTACCAACACAGATTGACCATTCAATGCTCGTTGATCTGCTGAAAACTCACCTTACATTTCTTCAATTCCTCACCCACCCGTTTTAAAATTTTATGTAGCCTCCTCCATCACAATCCAATGTGATTTATTAAATCATGCTTTTTATGAAATTTCCTACCATCCCTACTTTGACTTATAAATCTCACTTCACCATTCACAGCGTTTTTCAATGTTTGGAACATAAGTACTAGCCCTTGTTCCATCTTTTCCCCTTCAATATGATACATCACATAATTTTCTATAGCTGTTCTTCAACCACTCCTCCCTTCTGTTTCTTCACATGTGACCTCCTCACGCTCCTCTCTCTCTCTCTCTCTCTTTTTTTTTTTTTTTTTATTATTCTTTTTAGTCTCCATCCACAAGCCACAACATTAACACTTTTTTTTTTTTCATATAAACAACATTAACACTTGTTCCATTGTCCCGGGAGAATGTTATAAAATTATAAAATCACGGGGCCCAATGACAAACTATTAGTGTGGGAAAGGGGACCCCAATTACGGCTGGGGAATCATCTGTTGATGCAACTACGTATTATGGTCCAACTTAAACATCTTGATTCCAATGACTAGGTCGTACTCGTACCAATATCATTATTCATTAGGTAGTTATGGATGCTGTGCTTGACCAAAAAAATAAAATGGATGCCGTGTTCACATGGTGTTTTATGAGAGCAAAGGTGTGACCTTTGTTTGGAAACTCCTGGGGACCAAACGTCCCGCACACATAATGATATCAAAGGCCAAAAACTCTTTGTCAGGACTAAACATGAAAAAACGAAGCATACGAATATGAAGACAAGGCATGAGAACAGTGAAGCGTGCTGGGCGCTTGCCTCTGCATTTGACAAATGATTAAAGAAGCATACGAATATGGAAGGTATTGAAGACAAGGGATACAAAACAGTGTTTTAAAAAATTTGACTCCCAGAAGCAGAATCATCATCATATCACTGAGAACTACCATTGGTTGGGAAGCTGTGAGTATAGCTGTCACTTTGAAAATGCAAGCCCATCACGCGAACCACTTTTTGCATAAAAACATAATGCCTCATAACATAATTCAACTGCTCCTACACGTAGCCATACCCAACCACGGCAAGTGAGAGTTGGACCACTATTCCACGATAACAATTGAATCGTTTTCCTCATAGCAGAGCAGTCTTTTTCCCCAAAATCCTCTTCACCTACCTACCTCTATCACTCTATACTTCTTACCCTTTTCACATTTTGGCTCAAATCCTTTAAACCCTCCATCCCCTGCCTAGTTAGCTCCCTCTTTTGTTATTGCGTTGTCTGTTCACCTTTTTGTTATTGTCACAAAAAGTAATACTGCCACAATCTTTTATCTTCAATGACTTTACTCTGTCATTCAAACTCCTAAGAAATTTGTGTCACAGAATGAAAAAATTATAATAACAAACATATATCAAATACATTATATGCCCTATTTTTCATACAACGAAAAAAAGGGGGGTTCTGGGTTCAGAAGATTTTATAACGACATATGAATCTGCTGCGATCTATATTTGAGGCCATGCTATAGAAGGGAACAAAAAGCATTTCACTTTTTGACCATTTCACTTTAGCGTGGCAAATGATCACAAGAGGCAATGATGAAACACAGGCACAGCTCAACCCCAATATCTGGATCAAGTTTGAGTGTTTGACATCGAATCATGGATGGTAGCAGTGCTGGTGATAATTATCTTTGTTCACTTGGGTCAAATGCCAATATGGCACTAACAACAAACAAAAGCAAATGACAAGACATCCATTACGGGAAAAATTGCAAATTTCTCAAACATTGGCAATTAGTGAGCTATAAACGAACTGGAAACAAGCCAGGCAAGCCACTTCAAAATGGGTTTAAAAAATGGAACACCCTTGAGATTCACCACAATCATAATCAAATTTTTAAATTCGGCATCTTTTCTGTAACATGATATTCAACACTCTAATGTGAAAAAGGATTTAGGAAAAGTAATAGATGATTGAATCGATGCCGGAAAAATACATGTCTCCCACGGGGAAAACAAGATGACATGATTGTATGAATAAGGGTTTAGTTTGACCCTCTACAAAAGCTTCATTTATTTTACTGAAATACCGAAAACATGTGCAGATACTATTCAGCACAAACAAAAGGAGAGCCATAATGAGGATATAAAGGAAATTCCATAGTAGTGCTTGTTGAAAAATATCAGAACTCAGGTAGAATTATAATTCGTCTTTCTACTCTCAGTCTCAGATCCACATTCCACCTCCAACTTAATAAGAAAGTAGAGTAGTGGAGTCCAATTCTCCATGCCATTAACCTTGAAATGACGGCTGAGACATGTATACAACTAAAAACACAATAAAGTGGCATCTGAAGAACACTACTGCCAGACATATATGCCAGAGGATGATACCGTGCCTCTAGTTGATACTAGGATATATAAATAACTAACGAGGGCTGTGAAGAACATCAACAGACACACGATTCATGGAAGGCAATTGCATCTGCTGCTCTTGGGCTCTGCTTCGCTTAAGCATTGGCTCTAATGACAATGAGAGTGATGGTGCTTTAAGCCACGAGTCATTTGAATAATCACTGCTAAAAGACACATCAATGACACCATCTGGGCTAGACAGCCGCTTGCGTTTCTGCTTAATATTTTGAATGTCATCATGACAGCATAATAGTTTCAGAATAAGCTTGTAACATTCATTCACTTGTTCCTGAAAGATCAAAAGCCCAAATTGATCAGGGATTCGTCAATCCAGTAGCAAAATTTACAAAATCTGGAGACAGTACTCGTGTGTAGGACACAAACCTCACTGATTTTGAGCAAAACCATTAGCTGATTTCTGTGCTCCATTGCACTTAATGGTTCAATCTCACTAATAACATGGATCATTATGGCAACAGCTAATGTAGATGGACGATAACTCATAAGCCTTGAATCTAGAAACAAAAAGGCAACTTTGAATGAATTAGCAATATTCTGATTGTTTTCAGTTCTCCGGATTTGACATGTCCTAGTTATGAACATCTATTATTAGAAAAATGTAATGTAGTATAATGTGATAATTTGCTTACCCAGAATGAGACAGAGAAGCACACGCTCGCACCGAAACAGGAATTCCCAGTGCAAGCGGTTCGTTAGGCCTAACATTCTGACAATAAGTTCAAAGAAGGAGATTGGAGTCACAGGGTTCATCCTCCAGTTAAGAGTTGATAACACTAAGAGCTCCATTCTCTGTATTGTCTTTGCTTCAAACAAGTACTTCGATTGCTCCGCCTGATCAAAACAGAAAACCCCACTTTCAGGGAGAGAAAAAAACGCACGCACATATCTATCTAGGCTTTCATTAGTGTCAACATTAGACATACTTGGAGGTCCAAAAGAAGAGGGACTTGGATCTCTTCCACTTTGGCAGCCAGAGCTAAACAGGCAACAGCAGCAAGCTGAGTCATCCATGGCTTATCCTTTTGAAACGTGAGGCTGGTCACGAACCTATCCAAGTAGTTCACAGACAGAACTGTGGTCAAAGCAGAGAAACCATAGTGCCCACAAACTTTTGAAATCCATCTCACAGCCTCCTCGCGAGCTTTCTGCAGAGTCTCGTCGGAAATTAGATTATTTGAATTTAAATGAGTTTCTCCCTCCTTAGAGATAAGGGAGACAAACTCAGCTTCTTCCCAGAACAAGTCATTTTCCAACAAAATGAAGGGTAAAGAAGAAGGATCGCTAGCTGCCGAATCTGAGTCATCATCAAGAACATTCCTCTCAGGAGATTCTCCTTGGTCGAAGCCATCTTCCTCACAGAGGAGAGCATCGAGGACTAAAGAAGAGTCCTGCAAATCCTGGGCATCTTCCCTGAGAGCCATGGCGGTCAAAGAAGATAGGAAAGAAAAGCTTCTTCATTATACTAGTGTGAGAAGGTGATGGGTGAAGTGAGCCATTTGCGTCTGTCTTCTACATATGTTTGTTTTCTCTGTGGAGTCGTAGAGAGGAAGAGAGCTAAATGCAGGAAGGAAAGAGAGGGGTTTTATGTGGGAAGAGTCCTTCAAGCTTGTCTTTTTAATATATTTCTGAAATTTGATTTTGCTGTAAGCAGTGGTCTCTCTCTGGTGGGAGACTGGGAGGCCTCTGCCACAAATTTCCACATAAATGAGAGATGTGAAAAGGCAAGTGTGTTTGGCGCGCAGGAAAATAGAATGTAACGGCACGCTCGCCGAGCATATGCATGAAAAATTGCTCCTTTTTCCACGTCATCAGTATTAGGCCTGGCTAGCCACTCGCCTACTATTTTTCTTCTCTAATAGAGGGATCTCTCTCCCCTCTGTCCATTGCCAATATTAACAAATTGTGGGGCCCACCAGCGTATGCATACGAAATCGGTACCCCTGATCAGATTAGTTGACCATCAGAAAATTCTACGTTTATCGGATTATTGTCTCTCCCCCTGCCCAGCTCCTCTTCATTGGCGTTTCTTGTACGCGCTGTCGTTTATTGCATGTTATCTATTGAAAGAAGACGAGGAACTGAAATAAAAATGAGTTTTATTCCTTTTTTTTTTTTTTAAATGAAAAGCAGTTCTGACTTTTGATATATCCCCATTATTCTTATCATAAGCTATCAACTAACAATTCTCACAAATTAATAAAAACAATTAAAGTCAATAAAGTTAGCCTATAATTTAAGTAACTTCTAATATTATCCTTATTAATTACACTAAACTTTAATATCATACTACCTTTGGTCCTAATTATAGAAACACTTTTGTAGTGTAAATTGCACTATTTTTACACTACAAAAATGTTCCTATAATTAGGACCAAATGGATTATTAATTATTACCCTCACCTACTATCCTTATTTATTAAGGGCACACATGGAAAAGAATAATTAATGTTCATTGGGAATAAGCAAGTGCCTTATAAAAATGACCAAATAAACTTGCTTTGGTTGGTGCATTATAATAAAGACCAGAAGGAGTACTCCAATTCTTTTCCTATTTTTTCATACAGTACTTCATAGTAGTAGTTCATTATAAGCAGCTTCTTCAAATGTTTTTAATCAACGTTATTAAACTTGGACCGACCACTAAATTGGTCGGGTACTAGATTAAAGATTAGTAGGTTAAACTGGAGCTAAACAAGTGAAAATTTAAAGATTTTAGGATTATTAATATGATATTCTAAAAAAATCAATTTTTAATAGTAAATAGGGTTGATGCCCAAACCGAAAACTGGTTAATCCGATCCGAGTTTTCAAACCCTATTTTTAATAAAATTTACATCTCTCCATTTGAGAAAACTACAAATATGTCCTCTTATAGTACAAACCCCATATAAAAGCTATGTATTGTATGATATCTTACGAAATAATGGAGTTTGAGTACAAAAGGAAGTTACAATGTTCATCACTCTTGTTTTAAATTTTAGATTTTACATTAATATTAAATGACAATTAGCATAAAATTGATTTTTAGTTTTAGAATGATAAGTAGAATTAATGTTACACAAAATTAAAATTGTGAAAGGGGGACAATAATGTTTCATTTTCATTTCAGTTTTAGTGACGTTGGGTGGTGAAACTAAGGCCTTGTTTGGTATAAGGAAGATTTGAGAAGGGAATTAAACTAAAAGAAGGGAAAGAAAAGGAAGGGAAGACGATTTGTTTGATAGAAAAAAATGAAAGAGTAGTAGTTAGTAAAGAATCATGAAATACCTATTTTACCCATAAAAATAATTAATTCAAAATGAAAAGAAAAAAATAATTGTTTGACTAAAATATTCTCCCATCAAGTTCAAACTTATGGCATAAGTTCGAATTTATCACATAAGTTTGAACTCATCGCATAAATTTGAATTTAATCCTATATTTTTGCATTATAAAATATTTTATGATGAGTAAATATGTCTAAAAGTGTCACCGTAAACTTGAGATCCCACCAATTTTAGTGGGATCTTATCTTTACACATATAAGAAAAGATTAGTGGGCCAGGGAACTAGAGTTTCGGGAACATTTGACACAAAAAGCATACCAAATAAAGAAACTTGTTAATCTTCCTTTCCCTTCTCACTGGAATCCAGGTACCAAACAGGGCTTAAGTCAGAGACAGCTGGCCTGGAGCATGAAGTAGCCCCGTGGTATCCACGCGCTGTTTTTTTAACTACCCCTCTCTCGCTTGCGGGTTTTGTGGAGAAACGGAAAAGCGTTGACCGCGTCTCCCGCAAAGTGTCCGGTTTTAGCCTCTAAAATATTAATATACCAGTATGTGCCTATAACATTATCTGCTTCCCCCACTTTATTGCTCACCCTTCTCGTTTCACTGAGCAGTGAACTCCATTCTGATCTAATCACACTACACTCCTATTTTGCATCATACTTACCTAAATCAAAGTGATTAACATATGTATCAGTTGAAGAATTAATAGTGCTCAGCCCACTGAATAATTAAGCAAGGAAATGACTGTTTTTGTGTAAACAGGAGCACTAATAATTAATTGGGAGGCCCAAAAGCAGCTAAAATCCAATGAACCTCCCAAAATCATCATATTGCTTTGCATGCTCACTTACAAATCTAAAATCCCAAATAGGACTCTACTCTGCTCACAAGGCGAGCAGAGAATAGGAAAAAAGGGAATACACAGTGACAGAGTATAGCACTGTAGCTGGGTACATGGGAAACCACAATTAGAGCACTCATCATGCAATTAATTAAGGCAATGGGAGAGAGAAACATACGACATACGCCGTACGGCGTCTTTGATGTCTCCCATTCCCATTACTCTGCTTCTTCTGACCCCTAAATATATTACTAATTTATTAAACACCTAACAACAGTTCTGGCCTCCAACAGTAAAACCAACAAATTCCAACCTTTTTTATTAATGTTTCTGGGAATTACTCTACGGTCACCAACTACGCACAATCCCAACACATGACATTAACACTCCCCTCAACATGTGCCACAATATTGGAACCTTGTTCTTTCCTCCCCTTTGTCCTATTTAAGGCGACGGTTCTTGGTATTTAGTTCTGGTAGATGCAATATTAAACCCTCCCGTACTTCAACCTCCGTATCTCATCATTAATATCAACACCTTCTATGATTGCCCTTTCTCTTACCCTTACCCACGTGAATTTAATTCTTATTTCTATCTATACATTTATTCCATATTCTTGCTTCTTATTATGATTAATAATAATCTGCTACTTCTCCTTTTAAACTCGCCTGAGCTTCTTTCTTATGGTGGCAAAAAAGGGTTTCTTGATAAGTTGTATATAGCCTTAAAAACAAAACAGAGTAACCATGTGGGAATATCCTGGAAGGGCCTCTGAAGGGTTTCAATCATTTACGCTGATATAGAGAACCAACAAACCCATCATGACGAATCATTGTCCTTTGGTTTTACATGCAACAGGTATGTCCTCTGTGATATTATCACTCACTAATGTCCACACCATTGTTAGTGTCTCTCTCTGTGGTACTAGCTATCACTTGCTCCCCTGTTCTAAATATCCCATTTATTATCCTAACCAGAGATAAAACTCCACACCTTATAGCCCCCACTTGGATCATCCCCTTCCCTCCTCTAATTCATAAAATTATTCATCTTTTTACCAATGAGGTTTGAGGATTAATTAAATTTAAAGTTGATCACTAAACAAATCTACACACATTTTTTTGGCCTGCCTTCCTGTAAAGTTCTTTATGTTCTGAATATCGCTCATCCACTTTAATTTTACCCCAAAAGCTGATAATTCACTTCCATAAAATATATGGCGGGAATGGGTTCACCCATTAATCTATTAGCTTCTTTCTTACTCCAACTGTCCAACATGCATGAGCTAATTTCTTACTTTCTTACTGAAAAGTGAAAACTTCTTATTAGGTTATTTTTCTATTTTTTATTATTATGAGAATAAATTTGATGTGATTTAATACTACCAAAAATTCGAATCGCAAAACCCTGCAATAAAGAGTGCGCTTGAAAAGATTATTTCAAAGTATAGTGTTTATTAGATAATCATTTCTTTTCAGAAGAAAAGGTCACAGCACAGAGACTGACATTAGTATAAGACGTAGGTGTATTTGTGACGCTTTCTCGTGATTTCCAATGTATTTTTACCGATCTCCCAGGCTCATAGCATGCTTGAGTACCATTTTCTTTGAAAGAAAAGGAGACCAAGATAAATTCATGATCAAAGGATAAAACTTTACTAATATTTAGTTGGAGATTTTTAGTTTTGGAGAATGAACAAGTCATTAGAAATAAAGAATGAAAGATCTGATAGCAGTATTTAAAATCTGCAGAAACACCCACTACGATCGGGTGGTAAGGTACTCATTTTGGTAGCTTTTCCCTCCTATCAGGAAGACCAACCTGAGACGAATCTGGATTAGTCTAACCCTAATAAATTCTCGTATCAGGATACAGATGCCTATGGAAAAAAAAAATCTGCGGCAGCAGAGAAAATTGTTTGATTGAGATACAAGATAAAGGTGACTGAGATGACAGCAAAGAGAGAAGGAAGTTTTATATGTTCAGAGGAGAAGAGATCCATATTGATTTTGTGTATTTACCTTTCCCTATTAAATATTACTGTGTGAGTATGAGTCACTCCTCTGTTCCTTTCTCATCTTTCAGGGCTCAACCTGCGAGGTCCACCCCCCACAGTACAACAATTCTTACCTTTAAAATAAAGAGCCGCTTAGGTTCCTGTGGTTTATTTTTCTATTTTCAAGGTCCTTTCACCTTTTTTTATTCCTCTAGTTTAAATCGTTTAGTTAAATATATGTTGAAACGTAAAAAGGTGATGGGCCAGAGTTTGGTAGTAAAAAACAAGCACAAAGAAACAAAGGGCAATAGCTCTGTGTTCGCATGCCACTAACCTTGATTGAACTTAGAAGTCAACTAATCTCTATTTAAGGAGTTATTAAATGTCACGACACATTAGTTTAGGGTCAGTTCAAGTCGATCTCTCGCTTATACTCTAAGATGCTTTATTATCTTTTCCCAATTGTGATCTTATCTTGGTCGTCCTTCACGACAATTCCGTATTAGTAGCATGTAAAAGAGCTGTAACGTACTTTTCTTGGTCTCTCTTCTTTCTCCTCACTACGGATTGATTTTGGACATCGCTTTTTAATTCTGGACCATAAACCCGTGACGTGATTGCTTCTAAATAAAGATGCAAAAAGTAAAGGCCAATTTCAGATTATGGACCTTTTTTTTTCCTGGCCGGAGAGGGCCGGTTAACAGTTAAAACTTAACAGAAGCATGCATGGGCAGATAATTATTCACCAGATGGGAAATTTAGCATGAGGACAAATTAAAGTATGCGAGGGGCTATCTGGGTATGGGAAAAAGGGTCCTTTTTCAACGCAATCTTGGTTCAGAATTGAAGCAGGTTGAGAAATTACGTTGATTATCAGTCGGGTGCAAACAGGGTTATATCTATCATGAGCCAGCACTGCCAGAGAGAGCAGATATTATTATTCATATAAGCATATGAGATTGCAGATTGCACGAGTTTATTACCGATAATTATTAATTATGATTAATAGTATGCTTTACACTGCCTTAAGTTACTACTCCTAGTACCTTTTAGCCAAGGGCAGTCCTAAAACTTATGATTCAGATAATGAAGCTGGCACTGTCTCTTCTCTTTTCCTTATTTGTGTTTCATCCTTCCCTGTATACGTACACCCCAACTAAGGAGGTGCTTCCCTCCTCTTTTTCCAATATCTCTTCTTTTTTGTACTGATTGGTTTCTTTAAATTAAAATATAATCATGAGAGGACATGGATAGTGATCAGTAGGCCTAGAGAGGCATCCACCTGGAAGCCATAATGGAAAATATATATATATATATATATATATATATAGATGATATCACAGTATTATTTTGCAGCAAGAGGGGCAAATGACAAAACGAAAACAAAAAGGTCCATGAGAGATATAAGCTACATGATCCAAGATTTGAGCATCAAGGGGGCATTATGCTGTTGCCATCAACGTAAGCTACAACATTAATTGATGCGAAAACCCCATCTTATATTTAAAGTGAGGCTCACTCAATCATGTCTTTGACTTGAGGAGGCATAAGTGTTCAAAAGAAAAGGTATGAATGAATTAAAATGCCTCCCCACTTCCCAACTCTGACCATGTTCGGTCGCTTTAATTTGACTTCCCATATCTCCAGCTTTGCCCCAATTATTACAGCCACGTTGCTTTGTTTCATCCTCATCATCCTCCCTCCTCCCTCCTCCCATTTATTGAACAAACCTCGTCCCACTTTAATTATTCTAGAAACTTAACTCCCGTTCATGCTGTTTTATCGACTTGTAGGGATCGGGGTATATTACGATTACTGATCTGCAGGTATTGATTATATTTGCACTTAATTCATTAAAAGCTACAGCTTGTTTGGTGAATTCGAGCGAAATTTAATTTCCTATAATTTTAGTATATGAAAATTAACGTGTAATACTGCTAGTACAACAACAACATCTTATCGGATTGGGAGAGGTTTATGACATAAATTGTGTTATTATACTCTGTTAAAAAACTAGATCTTTAAATAGATTCTTATCCAAAAGATTTCATTCTATAATCTCATTAAGTTTTCATGTCGGTTTTCTTCTCTCTCTTTTCAAAAGACTTTATATGGTTTGATAGACTCTCCTCACAGTCACATGTAATAACCTTAATTAAACGTGGTCAAATCACTTCAAATGATTTTCTACTATTTTCTCTTCAACGGATGTTACTCCAACTCATTCAGATATATATAAATCACTATGGCGAATTTTATATTTTCTTATATAACCACACATCAGCATCCTATTGTTTCATTAGATTGGACGATTTTATTTTCTTTTTAGTTGCAATGCCAAAGTGCCTTGTGGGCTTGAGATAATTGGACGGTGCAATAGTCACAGGCTGAGTCAAAGTTAGATTGTGTCCATATTTCACTGGGATTGAATTAAATACATGAAGCTTTTCATTCAAGTATTAAATTTAGAATCTATGGATGGGGGGCAATTAGCACAGGGTCCTTTAAGAACTATTTACATTGAATTGGGCCAGGGCATGAGGTTCGTTAGGTTGGAGGATTATTGCGCAATACCCAAATCAGTAAATGGCAATTAATGTTTGGAGGCCCAAATTGGGGGATTATGAGAGAGCCCAAGGCCCATCATGGGAAATAGTAGAGAAATGACCCCAATTGTTTTGAGGGTGATACACGTGCTGGAATTGGGACCACCAAAAATTGGAAAAAAAATAATAATAAAATGATTCCTATCTTCATCAATAAGTTCATCCATCCGAATGGGTCCGTTCCGCCCCACCAACAAGACTCTTTTTTTGCATAATTATCATCCCATATGACAAAACCAAATCGAGTTCACGAGTTGAATAGTAATATGTCTAAACGCCACGTCTTAAGAATCCTCCCCGATATATCATTGGATGAGTCTCTGTAATTGCGCAGATATCGCTCAGAAAATAATCAGCATCAATAATGAATTAATTCAAATACCCACTTAAAAGCAATGTCAAAATTATAGGAGTGTATCCTTCACAACCACGTGTCGCAACACACTTCAAAAAACAAAAACATTGACTCTCAATCATTTCAAAAAAGGCCGTCTAATAATTTATAAGGCATAATTTTCTTCTTTCACTTTTTGGTGGACAGCATGAAAATGCACCGCAAGTGCCAAAGATGACTCGAATTCTTTTAAAAAAGTAAAAGAGAAAGAACAAGTGTGACATGACTTTTCTTACAAATTATGAAAAATAAAACAAGAAGGATTCCAAAGCTAATGAAGTGACCAGGTCTTGGTCAAGGTTGCAACTTTGTGTGCCCTCTAATAGTTGGATCCTGGAACCAAACCCAAGGGTTAGGGACCAAAAGGATAACCTTAGAATCGAAGCACTTCAATTCCTAAACACACATGGTCCCCACTTCCATTCACTTCACAACCTTCCTCGAAGTTCCAAAACCCACATTTATAAAATTCAACGAGAATTACAAGTGAAAGAGGACAACATCATTATTGTTAATGCACCTCCGCAATTTTATAGCTTTAATTATATTTAAGTACCTCCAACAAATTTGGCCCATCTCAGAACCCCGTTCATTTCTTATGAGCCACAATCTTAATCTGTTTTCGCCAATGGGACAGTCTCCTCCACCGCCGGTTCTTCGTCAGAGTTGAATCCTCACGAAATTTCCGATGACGACCGCTTTAATTTCCATTCTTGGCTTGCCGACTGTGAGGAGGACTCAGATACGGATGCTGAATTTGTCGAGAACTCAACGGGAGGATGCCGCCTCGACTACACCGCCGATCTCCCCGACGATTGCTTGGCTGGTATTTTCCATTTCCTCAGCGCTGGTGATCGGAAAAGGTGCTCCCTCGTGTGCCGACGGTGGCTGCGCGTCGATGGTCAGAGCCGTCATCGACTTTCCCTCCATGCCCCTGAAGGATTGCAGGATTTTATTCCTTCCCTGTTCGATCGATTCAACCTTGTCACGAAACTTGCCCTGCGATGCGACCGCAGGTCCGCCAGCATAAGCGACGACGTTTTGATACTGATCTCGCTTCGATGCAAGAACCTCACGCGCCTCAAGCTCCGTGGATGCCGTGAGATCTCCGAAATCGGAATGACCGGCCTTGCTAAGAACTGCAAGGCCTTGAAGAAACTCTCGTGTGGGTCTTGTATGTTCGGTACAAAGGGCATGAACGCCGTTATCGATCATTGCGCGACTCTCGAGGAACTCTCCGTCAAGCGGCTTCGTGGGGTTTACGATAGCGCGGCGGTTGTTGGCCCCGGTGCCGCAGCCACATCGTTGAAATCTATATGCTTGAAGGAGCTTGTGAATGGCCAAAACTTCGCACCACTAATAGTGGGTTCGAAAAAGCTTCGAAGTTTGAAGCTAATTGGTTGTTTGGGCGATTGGGATAGTACTCTGGAAATGGTAGGAAATTCAAACAGTGATTTAACTGAAATTCACCTTGAGAAGATTCAGGTTAGCGATGTAGGTCTTTCAGGGATATCCAATTGTTTGAACTTGGAGACACTACACATTGTGAAAACTCCAGAGTGTTCAAATATTGGGCTCTCTTGTGTTGCTGAGCGATGCAGGTTATTGAGAAAAGTTCACATTGATGGATGGAGGACTAATAACATTGGAGATGATGGTTTGATAGCTATAGCTAAACACTGTCCTAACCTTCAAGAACTTGTATTGATTTGCGTTTATCCTGCGTCTTTGAGCTTAACGGCAATAGCTTCCAATTGTAAAAACCTGGAGAGGTTGGCTCTCTGTGGAATTGGCAGCATTGGTGATGCTGAGATTGAAAGCATAGCTAGCAAGTGTGTTGCTCTTAAGAAACTATGCATTAAAGGATGTCCGATTACAAATGCTGGGATTGAAGCTCTTGCGTTGGGTTGTCCAAATTTGGTTAAGATTAAGGTTAAAAAGTGCAAAAAAGTCACCGGCGGGATTGTGAAGTGGCTGCGCGAACGGAGGGGTTCATTGGCGTTTAGCTTCGACGACATTGAGCCTGAAACTTTGGATGGGGATGCAAGTGATGGAGGAGCTCAGGAAAATGTAACTGTTCAAGTCGCAATAGCAACCGTTTGGCAATTTTGAGAACCAAGTTTGTATTTTTGGCCGGAAGAAATATAGTACCTTGTGCCTTAAGAAGGTGGGTGAACGGTGATAACGTCTCTGATGGTAGCTTTTCACGATCGTTACAAGAGTTGCCCAAGTACGATGTTGACATTTTCACAATATGTGAGGTGAGTCTTAGGTACTGTGTTAACTTAAAAAATTGCTTGTTCATTGCAGTGTTGCTCACTGAATTTTGTTATCTTCCCAACTGCTGCTAAGAATATGGCAAAGCCTGTGTCTTCTTTCTGTCGCTTCATTACATGTTGTCAACTATCCTCGTTGATTATCCCTTTTCAATTTGTTATTCAAATTGTCAATTATGAATATCAGTATTTGTTTTACCCTCTGTAGCAGAATATTTTGTTAGCAAGATCATTCATTTGTCAAACATTTTATGAATTTGGGCTTAAATCCGTCATGTATACTTTTGTTGGGACCGTTCCTTGGGTTGCGGGTTAGTATGAAGATGGAAATTTCGTATACTCAACGTGAAGAATGGGCTTTTATTATTAGACTGAAGCATCAGAATTGACTAAATAATCAAATCTCTCGAATCTCGATTGATAGAACAGTTTAGCCGTCAAAGCTTGAGGTGGTTGTGAAGGCATGCCTTGCTTTGTCACTTTTTTAAAAATGATTTATTGGCACGGTTTCCCTACGATTGTCAAAGTCCTTCACCAGTGGTTTCGATAGAGTTTGAACTTAGAAGAGTGAGTCATGTGGATAGTTTAGCTCTGAAAATACAGTTATATATATATTGATATATAGATTATTTTTGTACGATTGTTGACACTAATTATCAGCTTAAGTATGGAAGAATTACCACATTTAACTTGAGTAAAGCGTCCTGACTAAAATATGTTGAAATGGAGAGACCAATAAATCATAGCATTGATACATAATTCATAATCTTTTATCAGAAGATTGTAATAGGATTTTAACAAGGATGGCGATCCCCCACTTGCCAGTGTTGGTGCTTCTTGCATTTCTCTGAATCTTGATGTAACCATCCTCATCCCAATTTGTACCCTACGAGTTCTTCACCAACCAATAGTCCAATCCATTTTCAGTACCGTATCCTACAATCAACACTCCATGATCCAGATCTGTCCCACATTCTCCGGTAAATACCCCTGAAACACAACATAATATCACAAATTATAAGCAGAATCTGGCGAATTAATTGATCAGACAGTGTTGTCTCGTTTAAAAGCTCGCAGTTTGATACAAGCTGGAAGGCCCTGCTGCCGGCTTCAACAGCGACGCTCACCGGCTGATGAGCCACCGCTTTCTTAACGTGTTCTCGTCGTAAGCTGGAAAGTCCTCGTCCTCACTACCTTGGCATTCTTCTGCAGTTATCGAAATCAAACGAGTCACGTTATTATGTTTTGCGGAGTTAGAGATATGCAAAACGAATCAAAGACTGGTAATAGTGAGACGGACCCCCGTTGGATTGCATTGACCTTCAACACCAGCGTAAGGATAATCGTCCTCTGCATCGATGCCACCATTTGCAATGATGTAGTCGAAGGCGTAGTCCATAAGACCACCATCGCACCCTTTGTTGTATGCTCTGTCACAGTCAACCAGCTGTTGCTCCGAGAATGACACGAGCTCGCCGGTGACGATCTTGTTTATGGCCTCCACAGCCGCCATCGTTGAGAATGGCCAACTAATTTCAGTGAAAAACTTCTAGGTGTATTGATTTTTGTAAGTATGTGAAAAATATCTGCTAAGAATTCACACAACAAAGTAGTGACATATGGAGTGGTGAGAAGATGTCACTGGATTGCCGGAAATAATATTAACCATTTGAATTTAAGAGTTACTTAATTAATTTATGTAAATTAGGAAATACGATAAATTATTTAATTATAATAAGTATGCTCTGATGTCCCTAAAATCATGATGTATAACATTATATTGCTTAATGGTTTATAAGTAAAAATAAATTAATTTGAGAAAAAATTGATAAATATTTAAGATAAAATGAATGGATGTCTTATATTTAAAACCAGACCAACATATTATGTAATCAGGATAAGTAGGAGGAGATGAGTATTATGGAGGTGCTTGTTTGTGAAGCACAAAATAAGTGAATGACAAAACCTCCACTTGTAGTTACCTTGACCGCCATTTCTAAAAGACTACTACCTCCGATCCTAAATAAAGGATAAAGTTTGTAGTACACCTATTGTAAGCTTGCATTTCATTATCATCCTCCTAGTGCATATTTATGCTACTCCATTACTCCTAAATATAGGACAAAATTTGTAGTGCAACAACTTCATCTTATATTTAGAATAGACGAAGGAGAATAAACAGGAACTGGGAGGATGATAATGAAAGGCAAGCTTACCACAGGAGCCTTGATCTTTGACGGTACTGACGGCTCTTTTTCAACCTCCAATCAACGTGATGCGGGAAGCCATGAAGGGCGTTATGAGCATAAGAGGCAGTGTTCTTGGCTTTCATGAGACTTCGCTTTTGGATCAATCCTCGTTCCCAAGTACATGGCACGGTATTCCTCATTCCTTAAATCTGCAAACCTATTCAGCCCAAGTTTGTAGGTTGTGTTATCCTGAGCATTATGATCCTTTTTGAATCTCAAGTTATCCTTAAATGCCTCGACCCTCCTGTCCTTCTCTCCTAACCCATTAATATTGTATACTTTCTGGTTCTTCACTAGCCACTCCTCATACACCGCCATCACCTCCTTCTCATGGCCAACAATGGCCGACATATCACCCTAAAGCCAGTGTTAGAGTGAGGCAGAGGAAGAGGAAGAGGTAGGAAAGAGCAGAGGAGGCAGCCATTGTTGAGGATATTAATTGCAGGAGTTGTTGGGTGAGGAAAAGTGGTGAAGATGATGGGAGTTATATATATAGAAGGGGGTGATACGTTCTGTGGAAATAACAACTAGTGGGCCTCGTTATGTTACAACAGCCCAAGCTACTACGATCCCGAGTCCATTTATTGTATTACATTATTCTTTGTATATTTGACATCCGTCACGTGGTACGTACAAACTAGGGTTGGTAACCCTACTATAAATAGCAATACAACACTATTGGGCTCTCACGCCACTTTATACAGAAATACTCTACTCTAATTCTTATCTTGGTATCAGAGCCTCTCTAGGCTAAAGCCATGGCAGACAGATCCCCTTCACCGTCATCTACAGAAACCTCTACCCTTTTGACAGCTGCAGCAACTTTGACCAAGGGTTCTTCACACAGTCTCAATCGACGTGCTCCATCAAGTGGATGGAACCAATTATTTAGTGTGGCAGTTTCACGTTTTACCTATCATCAAAGGAAACAAGCTTGAGGGTTTCCTCCATGGTACCAAACCATGTCCTACACAATTTATCACTGACAAAGACAAGACTAGTATTAATCCAGCCTTTGAAGACTGGGTAGCTGCAGATCAGCTCCTCTTTGGTTGGCTTCTCAACACAATGCAGCCTGAAGTCTCCTCTCAAATGGTTTCGGTCTCCACATCAGCTGGTCTTTGGGAGGCAGCACGCCAACATGCTGGTGCACAAACCAAATCAAGAGTGTTAATCTTTGAAATCGAGTTCCAACGAACCAGAAAGGGAACCATGAAGATGAATGAATATTTAACTAAGATGAAAACTCTGTCTGAGCAGCTGAATCTTGCTGGAAGTGCTGCTTCACTACCTGATCTATTTATTCAAGTTCTTGCAGGTCTAGATCTTTTGATTATAACCCCATTGTTGTGCAACTTGGCAAGGAGGTTGATGAGCTCAGCTGGATAGAATTTCAGTCAAACTTGCTGACCTATGAAAACCGTATGGAGCAATTAAGTCAGATCTCTCAGCTGTCTATTAACAGTAATTTTGTGAACTATGCTAGAGCTGAAAACTCTTACCCACGTGGTCCTTGGCGTGGAGGTCGTAGCAACGGTGGCTACCGTGGCAGAGGCCGCCGTTATCATGGAAGGACCTCTGGTGGTCGCAGCAGGCACGGTGATGGTCCAGCTCCTCAATGTCAGCTGTGTGATCGAGTTGGTCACACTGTTGCGACTTGTTTCCACAGATTCGATAAGTCCTTTGTGAGGAACAAGAAGAAGAAAGAAGGTGGTTTCTCCAACTCGAACGGGTTATGCGTATTGGGCCTCGCGTAACTCATCATTGATGATGCATGGTACCGGACGGTGGAGCAACAAGCCATGTGACTAATGATGTCACTCGTATTGATAATCCAAACACTCCCGGGGTAAGATGAATATTATTGTTGGAAATGGAAATAAAATAAAAGTTGAGAAAATTGGTTCATCCACAATTTCTAATATTCCCGATAAAACAGTTCGGTTGGATAATGTTCTTTATTCACCCGATATTCAAAAGAACCTATTGAGTGTATACAAAATAGCCGGTGACAACAAGGTGCAAATGTTGTATTTAATCAACATGGATTTTGTGTGAAGGAACAAGCAACGGGGAGACAATCTTTGAAAGGAACTCCAACCGAAGGAGGCATGTTCAAAGTGTCTAAGAGTCAAGAAAGTAGCAATGGTAGTACCGAGCTAGCCTTTAGCACTCAAGAAGCTGTTTCAAAGACCTAAATTGTCAAATAGGTTTTTATTTCACCGTAGACTTGGACATCCTAGTAGGGGTGTTAAATCAAATTATTAATGATTGTAAACTGAAAATCGTAAGAATGAAGTTGTTTTATGTGAATCTTGCAAGTTTGGAAAGTCTCATTCTCTACCCTTTCCTGTTTCTAATTCTCATGCCTCCAAACCACTTGAGCTAATTCATACAGATTTATGGGGACCTGCCCCACTAGGCTCTCTAAATGGTTTTCGATATTATATCTTGTTTCTAGATGATTTTAGTCGTTTCTCGTGGATCTATCCTTTGAAAACTAAAGATGAAGCACTCAAGTATGTTCATTCGGTTCAAAAAGTATGCTGAAAATCGGTTTTGACAAGAAGATCAAGACAAGACAAAGTGATTGGGGAGGAGAATACGAAGTTTTACAAACCGTTTGCAAGAAACGGGATTCATTTTAGGCACTCATGTCCACATACATCTTCTCAAAATGGCGGGTGGCCGAGAGAAAACACGGACACATAGTTGAGATGGGTCTAACACTATCGGCTCAAGCTAAAATGCCTCTTCATTACTTTGGTGGGAGGCATTTCACACTGCCTACCACATTGATAAATCGCCTACCATCTACCGTCTTACATGGGGTTTCACCTTACACTATGCTACTCAACAAGACTCCCAATTATGATATGCTTAAAGTGTTTGGTTCACTTGTTTTCCATGTTTAAGACCTTACAATCAAAGCACAAACTTCGCCGCACTATAAAGTGTGTTTTCTTGGGATATAGCAATTCTCACAAAGGCTATAAATGTCTAAGTCCCACGGACGAATTTATATTTCCCGACATGTCACTTTTCATGAGTCCGAATTTCCATTTAGCATAGGTTTCATCAACAAGAAAAACATACCCGAGGAACAAATTGTCTCTCGGAGAGTTCTTTCGATCGTCTCGTTAACCAACCATGTTGTCTTGCCCTCTACAGCTGTCATCTCCTCTTCAACTGAAGATGAAGTTAATACTGAAGGTGAGATCTCGCCTGCAACATCCCCAGTCACTGCCACACCTCAATCTTCTCGTTGCTCGTTATCTCCTATTCCCTATCATAGTCCTGTCCATGATACAGACCAAGCTGGTCATAATCCACATGAAGATATTACTCAAACAGATGAAACAAGCCCGAGATAATCAACAAAGTGCGTAAGAAATCAACATTCAATGATCACCGAGGCAAAGTGGTATTTCTATGTCCAAGACCCCCTATATTGGACTAACTACAACTGAAACTACTGAACATGATGTCCCTTACACTGTATCAGCTGCACTTAACAATCCTGATTGGAAACATGCTATGCAAGAGGAATTTCATGCCTTAATGAAAAATAATACATGGAAGTTGGTCCCTTACAATGGCCAAGGTAACCTAGTTGATTGCAAATGGGTGCTAAAGAAAAGTTCAATTTCGATGGTACACTTCAAAAATACAAAGCCGACTTGTGGCTAAAGGATTCCAACAAAGCCCAGGCGTTGATTTTGAGGAAACATTCGATCCGTACTAAAAGTGTCAACACTCGGTTTGTTCTCTCCGGGCCGTGACATTTAATTGGCCACTCGCATGCATGGATATCAACAACGCCTTTCTTAATGGTGAGCTAGAAGAAACAATATTCATGAAGCAACCCGAAGGATTTATCAATCCCAAAGTCCCTAATCACGTTTGCCTCTTGACAAAAGTTTTCTATGGCCTCAAACAAGCACCCGAGCTTGGTTTGAGAAATTAAGGTCTACTCTACAAGGCTGGGGTTTTCTACACTCCAAATCAGATCCTTCTCTATTTTTCCTGAGGCTCAAGAACTTTGTCATGTTTGTCCTAGTGTATGTAGATGACATCATTGTCACCGGAAACTCAGTGGAGATGATAAACCTATTTGTTCGGCCGACTCAACAGCGGCCAATTTGCGTTAAAGGACCTAGGACAGCTAAGTCATTTTCTGGGATTTGAAGCGTACAGAGACGAGACAGGCCTATATTTAAAACAGGAAGCCTACATACAGAGCATTCTAATGCGTTGTGGCATGCAAAATTCCTCTTCAGTTCCTACTCCTATGGTAGTCAACCGACACTACTCTAAGGATGAAGGACTTCCAATCACAGACCCTACGAGCTACAGAAGAATAATTGGGGCTTTGCAGTACCTCACAAATACTCGACCGGATATTATGTTTCTTGTGAATAAATTATCTCAATTCTTGAGTTCTCCAACAAATACACACTCGGCAAGCCCTAAAGAGACTACTCGGATATCCGAAAGGCACAATGGATCTAAGCCTACATATCAAACCAAGTTCACATCTTACCTTGCAAGGTTTCTCGGATGCCGATCGGGCCGTGTGCGTTGACGATCGCAGATCCATGGGTGGCCACCGCGTTTACTTTGGTGATTCGCTCATCTCGTGGTACGCGGAAGCAACGGGTTGTGTCGAAATCCATTTGAATCGAGTATCGTTCTCTCTCGGACCTCTCATCTCGAACTCGCATGGCTTCAATCGATGATGGAAGAGATCGGTCTCCATCTTAAAGAGCCTCCCATCGCGTGGTGTGATAACCTAAGCGCGTCTGCCCTTGCGTCTAACCCAGTGTTCCACGCTCGTACCAAACACATCGAACTGGACATTCACTTCATCCGAGACAGAGTACTTCAAAGACAGCTGTCGGTGCAGTACGTTCCCTCATCTGAGCAAGTGGCTGATATATTCACTAAAGCCCTCTCCCATTCGAAATTCTGGGCCTTTAGAGACAAACTTGGTTTGGTTCAATCTCCCAATCCAAGTTTGAGGGGGCCGTGGAAATAACAACTAGTGGGCCTCGTTATGTTACAAATGGCCCAAGCTACTACATCCCGAGTCCATTTATTGTATTACATTATTCTTTGTATATTTGACATCTGTCACGTGGCTGTACAAACTAGGGTTGGTAACCCTACTATAAATAGCAATACAACACTATTGGGCTCTCACGCCACTTTATACAGAAATAATCTACTCTAATTCTTATCTCGTTCATTTATTGAAAGGGGATCATGCATAGAGTAAGAACAAGTGGTGAGTAATAATGGGGAGAGAGGATAGATAGCAGAAGCAGAACTGGCAAACCATGGGGGTGGGTGTTGGCCGAGGTTGGATGTAGCAGAAATCTAGATTTGTAGGGATGATCCTCAAAAGTTATCTTTTCTAAGGAGTTAGGCCGCGTCGTGATTTGGATAAGGGAGTGAGAAGCAATTTGGCCCAGCTTTCTGTGGAAGGAATCGGATGTTGCCATATTGCTACTCTTATAAGTAGAAGAGCTCGATGAAGGGAAATGAATGCCCTTTCTTTAAAAAAGAAAAAGAGGAGTCTTTGAAGTCTTGATCAAGAGATCACACGGTGAACGGCGCCTGTGACGGGGACAGTTCTTGAAGAATGAGAGATGCCGGTGCAATTGGCTTTCATCTTTTCATATCAGAAATAAGAGGAGGTCGGTTGATTCCGATTCCTTCCGGCAGCCGCAACTCGCAACCGTGCATACACACACACACACTCACTCTTCTGCAAATTGCCAAATCTCTCTCCCTCGCCACAAAGATTTAGCTATGCTTTGAAACATGGGTTGTTGTTCTATTTGATATTTTCTCCCACCATATTCTAAAAATAAAAACTGGGACAACATTTACTCTATATTTGGATTGGGAGAAAAGTGAGGGGAAATAAGGAGAGGGAATACCAAGAATGAAAGCTTCCAAAAATTATAAAAAAATTTATCATTTTTATGAGTTTTCTCTTCTAAATTTCTTCCTCTTAATTTTCTCTCCATCCAATAAATGGATGTGGCGATTTTTTCCTCATATTGAATTTGCAGAATCAGAGAAGTACTAACCATACCAAGCCTCGAACCCGTAACCCCATAGAACGTAGATTAAGAACGTCCCATGAAGCTACGAGGGAAACTGGCATGGATCTGGCGATTTTAGTTGTATGCCAATTCGCTTTTGTCCGCAAAATGATTCCCCAAATGGAGCAATGGGGTTACTTCCATGGGATGATCATGCACAATTTTCTAGTTAAATTCAACAACTGAACGAAATCCAACTTAGAAATGAAATGTTTTTGTATGATCCTAAGAATTAGTTCTAACGGAATAAATTATTTTTGTTAATTAAATGATTAAAATGAGTTTCTTATTTTCTGTTAATGTTCGGTTGGATAAAAATAAGGAAAAATTACATTAAGGTTTCAATTAAAAAAATTAATATCAGAAAAGTCTCATAACTTAACAATGACAAGTAAAAAAGTCGCTATTTACAAGTTATGAAACTTTACAAATAATATTTTTCTAGCTAGGACCTTAATGTGATTTTCCCTAAAAAAACAATCGCTGAAAGGGAAAATCCCATATAAAGCAACTTAAAATAAGAAAATTTTAAGTTGAGTTGGTAAATTCAATAAATCTCTAATTGAGTCATTAACCCAATTTAAGATTTTAAAATATAGGTAAAATAACTTTAATATTCTTCCTCTCTCCTCATTAAAGAGTGTTATTACTCCATAATTTATGTTTCTCAATTTGTGTATATATCAAAATTAATTTTATTACAACAAAATATGATTCATCTATAGTTCAAATATATTAACTATCATTATAAGAATAAAAACCTACAATATTTTGAATAAAGAGTTCATTTTATTAACATGAATATTTTTTAAAAAAATTATAATATATGTCACTATAAAAAGGGTATATTTTGGCAAATATATTAATTAAGTATAAATTTTACTATATTTTCACACACACATATATAAGTTTTTTTGGAAATTTTTATATTGATGTAAACTGGCGAAATTTTAAGTGCATTTTACATCTTTTTTCCTAAAATAAATATCCATAGAAGTATATGAAATTTACACACCGCTTGTTAAAAAAAAATTGATAGTACTAATTTATATTAAAAACTTAAAAATTGAAATATTAACTAAATTCATTTTTTTTTAAAAAAATCATATTTATGTGTTAAGGAAAATTATTGGTTTAGGTTAATATTAATAAAAATGACTTTTATTTTAATTCATTTTTGTAAAGGGTGAAGTTGGTTATGCTTTCTTTCTTTTTCTTTTTTCTCTTTGTCTCACCTGATAAAAATAATAGCTTTATTTTTTAAAAAACCTCACATTTATTTTTTTAATTAACATTAATATCAATTAGATGATTTTCAATTAAAAATTATCTAATTGATATCAATGATACTATTATGGCATGACACATTCAAATTATTCTTGATTATCCTTTTAGGAAACAAAAAGTTTCATTTGATTTAGTATATATTAATATTGATATATAAAGTCATAAAGTCATCAAGCACTAATATTGGTGAGAGAAGAGAGGCGGCAAAAAAGAAGAGAAAAAAGAGAATGAGCTTTAAAGTCATTTTACCATGATTTTGAAATCTTAAATTGGGTTAATGACTCAACTAATGATTTTTTGAATTTACCAACCTAATTTAGAATTTATCTATTTTAGAAAGCTTTATATGAGATTTTTCCTAGGTATTTTCTTTTGCTACAAGCTATAATAGCTACTATATTATCAAATTAAACTAAGAAAAAGAGAGAATATTCTAAAATCAATTAATTTTGAATGAAAAATTTATTTAATTAAATTTTTTAAATAGTAACACTCGAAAAACAAATTAAAAAAATAAACTATTTACCTATTTAATATTAAATTTGAGTAACGTAATTGGTTTTTTTAAAAAGTGCAATTTGGTTATTGAGAAATTTTAGCCAATCACGGATTCACAGGGATATCTAATTTAAGAGCATTTGACTAAAATAAAGTAATGAGGTAAATATGAACAATTATGATATTTAGAGAGATGTGAGAATGTCAATGCAATAAAAATTACGGATATGGAAATTTAATCAGAAATTAATATGTAATCAATGAGGCATTTTCTTAAATATTATAAATTTCAACTTAGTTTGATTGGTAATTATACGCGGCACCATAAAATTGCGACAAGTAATTCATATCAATCATGATTGATGCTGTATTTTAATGCAGAAGATTTGTGGGGAACAGTTTAGCATCCTATGTATATGTCCCATTTCCCCCAAGACACCCCAACAAAACTCTGAGCTCAATCAGAAACCATACCATAGAACTGGTTTGTCGTCTCAAAAACAAACATCACACAATGTTTTTTTCAGAAGGATTCGGTTCAACCAACATGGTTAGATCCACTTCTTGTCCTTTTGATATCATGTTTTATTCCCTAATCTGATCTTTGGTTTCATATTTCAGACTTGCGGATTGAAAGTGGACACTAGATGTAAAGGATGGGATAGAACAATGGGCAAAATATTGAAGAAAATTAGAGGTACACTCACTCAGCAACTTGTTTTAGAATGGAAGGCTTCAATCTTGAAATGAAAAAGCTTGAATCCCTTTGTGTGATTGTTTCAGGGGTGAGTTATGATTTGGATGCAGAAGAAGGGATGATATACATATCAGGGAAAGTGGATCCACAGAAAATATTAAGGGTGATAACCAAACATGGGAAGCACGCAGAGCTGTGTTGGATGAAGACAGGAACAAATGAAAGGGCACATGTTCCTCGTGGAGGCCTTATGCCTTATGGAACTGGCCTTATGCCTTATGAAACTGGGAGGCCATTGCCTTATTATGGAGGACCCAATCATGCTTACAACCAGCTCCCTTTTCAGCCTCCTCCTCCTCCACCTCTTACTCATTTCATGTCACATCCTTCACGTTTTCCTCCATACTACTATTAGGTTAGATTGTGGGCTCGTGTTTTGCATGATATAAAAAGTCGTGTTATTCATAAGGACTAAGGACTAAGTGTGAGACAAGAGGCTCATGTCTAGTTTGATATTATTATAGGGAAGTTATATGGAGATTAGTGTTGAATATGTAGGATGGTGCTAATGTGTCAAAGGCAATCTTATGCATTTTAGTGACACAATGATTGCTTGCAATATGGGTTATGTTTTATTACACCCATAATTCGGATCATTAGGTTGTCTTTTTTTTTTTTTTTTTTTTTTTTTTTTCTGGTTACTGTCTAAATATTATGCAAAGACCTATTTTTTGTTGTTGTCGGAAATGCATAGTCCTGTTGTTTGAACTGTCATGTTATTCGAGCAAAAAAAAACTATCATGTTATTATTGCTTCGGTGTTTCGGTGTTTCCAATCAATTATGATCGGTGAAAAACTGTACCGTTTATATTTGGCATGGCAAACACATTAAGACATGGTCAAATCTTATTTTGTTCCCAGATTAGATGAAGAATATCAATTATAAATATGGTTTCTTTATATTTTGTTATCCGAAAAAATTGTTTCACTAAGAATTTTTTTGAGAAAATATCCTTTGCAATAATAGCTACTTTTAGAATTTGTTCATGTTTACTGGGCGGCAAAAAAAACAAAAGAATTTGTAAATGTTTATACATATCGTTAAGCACGGCATATCAGGACGCCACATGTCACAATGCAACTTCAAGCTATACTATTCAAGATTAAAGATTTTAAATTTTTAAGAGACAAAAAAAATATACTGTTAAAATTTGAGCAAGTCAATTCACAATTATAAACTTACTGAAAATAGAAAATTAATGATTTTATAAAATACAGAATCTCAACTATTCATTTTTTAAATTCAATATTGGTAATAGGATGAGGAGGGAGGAGGAAAAGATCCAAGTCCAAAACACCAGTAAAACAAGGAGATGTATCAGACACAAAATCAATATGTAAAAGAAACAAATACATATAGTGAAACTAGTGTCGTCTTATTACTACAAGAGCAATACGAGTCTATCCCCAACCGTTTGACAAGATTTTATAAAATAAAGATCCAAGTCCAAAACACCAGTAAAACAAGGAGATGTATCAGACACAAAATCAATATGTAAAAGAAACAAATACATATAATGAAACTAGTGTTGTCTTATTATTACAAGAGCAATACGAGTCTATCCCCAACCGTTTGACAACGTCGAGTGTAATATCCCTTACTTTTGGAGCAGACTATAACCATAGATAAAACCACCAGAGCAATTTCCCTGCTCATCCTTACATGTAAGTGACTTCACTACCATCTTTGAGGCAACCCAAAAGCTAAGTAACGAATCAAGACAAGCATTTACAGTCTTGTACTGTGTTCTTCACAGATTTGAGGGAAGCCTATAATCCAGCATCTCCCTGATATTTAATCTGATCGAAGGTCCCATTGCTGAGCATATGTGTGCACTTTTCCAGTACACTCCTTTAGCACCTGCTGGTTTATTTGCCTCTATTGATTTCTGCAATAGCATGACAGTTAAATTAACAGAGTTTCTGAGTGAGATGATTTTATAGAGTCAAATTGGAGAAGAAGAACATACTACGGCGGCAAGCAAGTTTATGAGAAGATCCTCCTCAGAAAAATCAGCTTTTCCAAAAGGTAAGTGGACAATTCCAGTTTTATCTGCCCTGTATTCTACCTTGCCTGCCTTAAATTCTGATATAGCCTGCATAGAAGGAAATTAACGGAATTGCAATAAGCAAAGTATAGAGCTTTTCTAAAAACAAAGGACTTAATGTTTGTTTGAAGTGTAACAATTTCAAAGATGTTTAAACCAAGAAGAAAACAGAATATTTTAATCTTAGAATCTTGCAATCATGTGATTATTTTGCCTGAAAACAATTTACCAAAAAGATACATATCAAATTTCAGGTTCAATCCAAATAACCGCTCATAGCATGAACACGAAAGAATCAAGACGATACTACACCTGAGGAATATTGGCTGTCACAGTGCCAGCTTTGGGATTTGGCATCACTCCCCTTGGCCCCAGAATCTTCCCGAGGCTTGCAACCTGATAATCAATATCAACAGTTAGGAGAATTTCCATCATGAATAGCAACGTTAATGAAATCTTAAGTGAATTGATACTTGTGGATGGACAAGTAAAAATGCCAAGCATGCAAAGAACTAGTCATAGTAAGGCCCATGACCCATGAGCAAGAACCACCCCTCATATCTTGAAGCACAATTAACATCATTAAAATCCAAAGTAGCAAAGTACATCGTAGTAAAAACTCTTTAGCGTGCAAGGCAATAACTATAACATCCCAAATTTTGGGATTCTTAAGTTTGAATAATGTATGGGGATTAATCATGAAATTTTGGCTTAAAATAATTATGAGAATAATTATTTGGAAATCAAGGTCTATTTTCCTTAATTGCAATTAAATGAATAATGGCCCATATAAAACATTTAGGTCTCCAACGTGTTCTCACTCATCCACTGCCCAACACCAACCCATTTCATTTAAACCATTAAACCCTTTTAGCCAAATGCATGCTTCAGATGGGAAATGCATTATATATATTAAATAAATAAAAAAAGTAAAAGAAGCAGCAACACGAAACTACAACATGCTTGTTTGGTTTGCAACGTTTTGGTCCATTTGCAGCGTTTTGGGTCATTAGGAAGAGCTGTGACAAAAAACCCCAACGCAGGTAGTTTGGATTAGCATTAGGCTTAATGGGCTTTTTCCAAAAACGCCCATTAATCTTAAAGCACAGGATCAGAGCGTTTTGGGCATTAGTATGGCACACACGTCGAAATCATGTGGGGCCCAATTTCTTTGCTTTTTTCGTTATACTATGTGCTGCTTTTTCCTTGCTTTTTTCGTTGTCTGACAAAAATGCTATCAGGCTATCAAACCCAGTGTTGTGCGTTAAATATATTCAATTAAGGACTTTCTTGTTTATTAATTTTTTTTAATAATCATTTAAATTTTTTCCAAATTCAAATTAAAATTAAAATTTTTATTATCCTAATATATACAACTAAAATGTATAGTAGTATTCAATATAATTCATGTCCTTTTCAGTTATTTTACATCTTAACTGATTTTTCAAATAATAATCCAAACACTCATCAGTTAAGAAAAAAGCCACTTCTGCATAAAGCCTCTTAAGACTTTTCAAATAATAATCCAAACACTCATCGAGTTAAGAAAAAAGCCAATCCGCATAAACACGGCAATCCAAATCAAATCACATTTTCAACCCGACTTTTTTTCCTACCGGGCTTTTACAAAAGTCAGATAGCTTTTAAGCCACCGCTCCTACCGACAACCCAAACAGGCCCAACATCTTTTAAGTTGGAAGTAGTGAAGGTAGAGAACCGGTGGGCAGGGTTGGTGGGTAGGGGCTTGGGATGAGTATATGCTAGCGATAGCCATAAAAGAATGGAATAGGTGAGCAAGAAGAACTTGCAGATTTTGTTCAGTGTGAATATATTTCTTTCTTTCTTTTTCTGGTGCTTACTGCTTGTTTTGAAGATTTTTTTTTTTTTTTTTTTTTTTTTTTACTAAATATACGATGTTTACTAAAGAATATCAAACGGATAGAATAGTAAAGGATAGGAGTGGGAGAAGATCACTATGTGTGTGGACGTGTTTGAAGCTAATTTGGCATTTTGTATGACATATAATTTTGAACCCATAGATATTTTCTTTTGCTACAATCTATCATAGCTACTATATTATCAAATTAAACTAAGAAAAAGGGAGAATCTTCTAAAATCAATTAATGTTGAATGAAAATTTTATTTAATTAAAATTTTTAAATAGTAACACTTGAAAAACAAATTTTAAAAAAAAACTATTTACCTATTTAATATTAAATTTGAGTGACGAAATTATTTTTTTTCAAAAAAGTGCAATTTGGTTATTGAGAAATTTTAGCCAATCACGGATTCACGGGGATATCTTATTTAAGAGCATTTGACTTAAATAAAGTAATGAGGTGAATAAGAAAATTTACGATATTTAGAGAGATGTGAGAATGTCAATGCAATAAAAATTATGGATATGGTAAGGACTTACAACCAGCTCCACCACCACCTCTTACTCATTTCACGTCACATTCTTCACGTTTTCCTCCGTACTACTATTAGGTTAGATTGTGGGCTCGTGTTTTGCATGATAAAAGAAGTCGTCTTATTCATAAGGACCAAGTGTGAGACAAGGGGCTCATTTCTAGTTTGATATTATTATAGGAAGGTTATATGGAGATTAAGGTTGAATATGTAGGATGTTGCTAATGTGTCAAAGGCAATCTTGTGCATTTTAGTGACACAATGATTGCTTGGAATATGGATTATATTTTATAATACCCATAATTCGGATCATTAGGTTGTTTTTTTTTTTTCCTATTTTCTTTTTGTGGAGGAAACTTTCCTTTTTTTTTCTGTTGTGGTTATGGTTACTGTCTAAATATTATGCAAAGACCTATTTTTTTTTTCGAAAATGCATTGTCCTGTTGTTTGAACTGTCATGTCATTGTTGTTTCGGTGTTTCCAATCATGGTCGGTGAATAACTATACCATTTATTTTTGGCAAACACATTGAGACACGGTCAGATTTTATTCTGTTCCCAGATTGGATGAAGAATATCAATTATAAATATGGTTTCTCTATCTTTTGTTGTCCAAAAAAATTGTTTCACTGAGATTTTTTTTTTTTTTTTTTTTTTTTTTTTTTGAGAAAATATCCTTTGCAATGCAACTTCAAGCTATACCATGGAAGATTACAAATTGAAGGGTTGAAATTTAAAATTTTGTAAAAATAATTATAATATGACAAAAATATACTGTTAAAATTTGAGCAAGTCAATTCACAATTGTAAACTTACTGAAAATAGAAGATTAATTATTTTATAAAATACAGAATCTCAACTATTAATTTTTTAAATTCAATATTGGTAATAGATGAGGAGGGAGGAGGAAAAGATCCAAGACCAAAGCACCAGTATAGTAAGGATACAGTATTAGACACAAAATCAACATGTAAAAGAAACAAATACATATAATGAAATTAATGTCGTCTTATTATAACAACAGCAATACCAGCCTATCCCCAACCATTGTCAGACTAAGTAGAGTGTAATGTTCCATATTATCTCGGAGTCTGATACCAACAAACTACCCCAGACTCTGAGACCCATGACCGATACCGACATACTATCTCAGACTCTGATATCAACACACTATCTCGGATTCTGATACCTTGGATTCTGATACCCCATCTCAAATTCCAACACCCTATTTTGAACCCATAGGTATTTTCTTTTGTTACAATCTATAATAGCTACTATATTATCAAATTAAACTAAGAAAAAGAGAGAATATTCTAAAATCAATTAATTTTGACTGAAAATTTTATTTAATTAAATTTTTTTAAACGGTAACACTTGAAAAAAAATTTAAAAAAACTATTTACCTATTTAATATTAAATTTGAGTGACGTAATTGTTTTTTTCAAAAAAAGTGCAATTTGGTTATTGAGAAATTTTAGCCAATCACGGATTCACAAGGATATCTTATTTAAGAGCATTTGTCTTAAATAAAGTAATGAGGTAAATATGAACAATTACGATTTAGAGAGATGTGAGAATGTCAATGCAATAAAAATTACGGATATGGTAATTTAGTCAGAAATTAATGTGTAATCAATGAGGGATTTTCTTAAATATTATAAATTTTAACTTAGTTTAATTGGTAATTGTATGCGGCACCATAAAATTGCGACAAGTAAGTCATATTATCCATGATTTGTGCTGTGTTTTAATGTAGAAGGTTTGTGGGGAACGGTTTGAAATCCTATGTATATGTCCCATTTCCCCCAAGACACCCCAACAAAACTCTAAGCTCAATCAGAAACCATACCATAGAACTGGCTTGTCGTCTCAAAAACAAACATCACACAATGTTTTCTTCAGAAGGATTCGATTCTACCAACATGGTTAGATCCACTTCTTGTCCTTTTGATGTCATGTTTTGTACCCTAATCTGATGTTTGGGTTCATATTTCAGACTTGCGGATTGAAAGTGGACACTAGATGTAAAGGATGGGACAGAACAATGGGCAAAATATTGAAGAAAGTTAAAGGTACACACTCAACAACTTGTTTTAGAATGAAAAAGCTTCAATCTTAAAATGAAAAGCTTCAATCTTGTTGTGTGATTGTTTTAGGGGTGAGTTATGTTTTAGATGCCGAAGAAAGGATGATATCAGGGAAAGTAGATCTGCGGACAATATTAAGGAAGATAACCAAACATGGGAAGCACACAGAGCTGTGATACCACACAATACCCCGGACTCTGATACCACCACACTACCCCAGACTCTGATACCACGCACTACCTCGAACCCTGATACCACAAACTACCCCAGACTCTGATACCCCATCCTTGATACCGACACACTAGCTCGAACTCTGATACCAACAAACTACCTCGGACTCTGATGCCACACACTACCCCGGACTCTGATACTACATCCCTGATACCGACGCACTATCTCAGACTCTGATACCAACACACTATCCCTAACTCTGATACCCATCCCTGATACCAACACACTATCTCGGATTCCGATACCCCATCTCAAATTCCAACACCCTATTTTAAACCCATAGGTATTTATTATAACCAGACAATTAGAACTACACCTTAGGCATTATATCTGGAGAAGCAATTAATTTATCGAAGTCCATGAATCCTCCTTTGATCTGCTCTATCAGGTCCTCTCCACCCACCAAATCAGCTCCAACGTTTTTTGCTTCATCAAACTTCTCACCTATGGAAATGTTAGAATTTAAAAAGTCAGAGCGACAATAATTGATGATTGAATTACTTGTAGCAATTACTGGTTGGAAAGAATACACACACCCTAATGCCCTATAACACAAAGGACAACGTTGGTCATTAGCCCATTTAATCATAGGAAAATTTAGCTGGCCCATAAATAAATTGTCACAGCCAAGACCCCAATTCACCTAACTATTAATGGCAACCATCCCGCGATTCTCATTCATGAATTTTAACTCGAAAATTGCACATCTCCATTTACTTCATCAAGTGTTAGAAATATATTCCATGTATATTAACAATGAATATTCATGAACATCATATTAGGCTCCCACCAAGTGGGATTATAATTAAAACATTAAGGAAAAAAACGAAGAATGATATGATTACATATTCTTAGTACTATGTACATATATTGGTTAGATGCAAGGAGAAAATTCATTCAAAAGTTTAATGCTCACGAAAGACTTTTACAGAAAGATAAATGAACAGGAGGGCCTTCAATCCCTGCCACCAAAATTAAACAAGGAGTCCTGGTTCCCTGCAAGCTACAAATTATACCCCAAAAACAAAAATGGGTTGGCAGACCTGCCCATGTTATACATATATCAGCTGGCAAATTTGCTCCTTTTCTTAAATATACGTAGGTTATTGTCAACTGGACAAATTTTCCTGCCTCCACATTTTGATGCATATTACAGAGTGTCTCGAACAAGCTAAGGTTTAATACCCTTTCAGACTTCAAAATTATTCCAAGAGAAGAGAACGAAGCTTGTTGGAGGACCAGATGCCCGCAAGACAGAAAAAGACCAAAACCACCAGCAGGTAAATAGAAGCGTTGAAATAGATTGGACCATAATGCTTTCCTTGGATTATTACCACAAGAAAAGGTAAATTAATCTTAAGAAGTTAGATGGAAGGACTCCCCCATCAATACCATTAGTGGGTTTAGGAAGTAAATGAAATTGATTAAGATCAGCCGCTTGCCCACTCGTGGGACTGCCTATTGTACTGAGCACAAACTATTCACAGATTAATTCATTCCAAAAGAAATTTGAAGATGACATAAGCCTCCTAAAATTTTGCACCTAGTACATAATCAAAATCACATGACCCATCACCCACATAGAAGCACCTCTTGACTTTGTTTCAAGTAAACAGAAAGCCAATTCATGCATGTACCTTGAGTAAGAACAGCCACTTTAACAGTCTTTCCGGTTCCCTTGGGCAGACTTGCCTGTTATGGAGTAGATAAAGGTAACACATCTTTGCATGTATTGCAAAATCATGAATCTAGTCTCCAATGTACTACTATATCACAAAAAGATAAAAGCTCACCGTTGCTCTTAACTGTTTATCATTATATTTAGGGTCAATGTTGAGGCGGAAATGAGCTTCTACTGTTTCGACAAATTTCATACTTGCTGTTTCTTTAACTAAAGATATTGCTGTGTTTAAGTCATACTCCTTTTTGTTCTCCCTCAACTTTTGAATTTCCAAGAACCTCTTGGATCTTGTCTGTAGATGTAAAAACAATTAACCTTAAGATAATGCACGAAAGAAAAAAAACAAGTATGAAGAATTTAATGACCAAAAAGATTACCACAACCTCCAACAAAAAATATTTCCATTCAAATTTAAACTGCCGCTGCAGGAAGGAACTAATGTAGCACATAAACCAAGCACAAGCACAATAACCATATTATTGGATTTGAACCCTAGCTGAGCGCCATTGTCAGTGTTAGGAATATGCTACTGTATAATATCGATTCTCCTTAACAGACCCTCAGACTTACATATGCAATTCCTCAATTAACCAACATGCATGGTATAGCTTGTGTGTCTCTAGAAGCTTCTCCACTCCTTCCTTCACCATCTTCCTCTCAAACATCTTCTCTGGAACCATTTCTTCTGGCCCACCCATTATCTCCTGCATATTATGTAAAGATGAAGATCTTCTGAACTGTGGTGAAGATTGATAATGCAAAGTGTTCAATGAATATAAGAATGAAGCTGAAGAAGAACCTGAAGGCTCATGTGTCCTTGATCAGTTACAGTGCTGTCCAGTGAAATTGGGGCTCTGCTATTTTCAGAAACAAGTCTAACAGTGGAAGTGTTTACATCAAGCAACTAAGCTGTTTCCTCATAGGTAGGCGATCTTCTCAGTCTATAGCTTAAAGCATTGTTGGCCTCTGCAACTTTTGCAATCATCTCATACTTGCTCCCCTATAAATCACATACAAACCAGGCATTGACAATTACCAACTTAAGAAGTTGCTTAACTTTAATATTGCAATTGCTTCTCCATAAGAAATTGGTAAAACACAGGCATTTTCTTGAAAAGTAACTTGGAAAGAAAAAACTTTCAAGCTGTAACCTCAACCTCGTTATGTTTCAAGGCAAGGTAAGGCAACTAAAAATACAGCAGCCATACTAGTTGAAGTTAAAAGTCATTTATTTCATTAATGAGTAATGTTGACTGAAGTGAAAATAACTTGGGTAGACAAGTCAATCATGAAGATAACACTTATCAGTAGAACCAAATCTTGAGTTGACATACTCACCTGTCTCTTTATATTTGGTGTTCTAATTATTTTTTACAGATGGGATCTTTTTAAAAGTCTCTCAATTGGAATAGAGTCTCACCGGTAATCTGACTAAGCTGGACTTGCTGGCCACAGCTTTAATGATAGCTTGTTTGATCCACCAGTAAACATAAGTGGACAATTTGAATCCTCTATCAGGATCAAATCTTTGTGCCCCTTTAAGAAGCCCAATGGTGCCTTCCTGGTAAAAAATGATATAAAGCTGCATGAGCAATATATAAGAATGAGATGTTTAAGAGTAAAATATACATGGGAAACCTGCATGAGGTCTTGAAGGCTTAATCCTTTGCCTTGGTAGTCAGCAGCAATGGAGGCAACTAGTCCTTGGTAGGCGCGAGCTATTCTTTCTCTTGACTCTCTTGTATTACAAAATACCTTGTCCAGATTCCTCTCCCTCAATCCTAGAGGATTCTTTCTTGAGATTGCAAGATTCTCTTCAGATTCTGTGATTCTTAGCATAGCATCTTCAATCCTTGTTCCCTCCTGTTAATAGGCACCAAAGCATTGTATTCTCATCAGTAACCAATTAAGTTTACACTTAATTTATTAAAAAAAAAAAAAAAGGTGACCTGAACTAATCATGCTGATGAATCTAGAAGTGTGTCCCACTAAAAATTGTCTCATGCTGATTCAGCTAAAATGGTAAGTATCACATAGACATGAAGAACAGTAAGTAGTAAGATAATTTGGAGCTCAAAACAAACGGAAGGAAGACATATAAATTGCAAGGCAAATTCTAATTTAAAAAATTATCTCCAAGTAAGTATTGTTATTACATAGAAGTATATGAAATTTACACAACGCTTGTTAAAAAAAAAAAAAAAAATAGTACTAATTTATATTAAAGAATTAAAAACTTAAAAATTGAAATATTAACCAAATTCTTTTTTTAAAAAAAAATCATATTTATGTGTTAAGGAAAATTATTCTGGTTTAGGTTAATATTGATAAAAATGACTTTTATTTCAATTCACTTTTGTAAAGGGTGAAGTTGGTTATGCTTTCTTTCTTTTTCTTTTTTCTCTTTGTCTCACCGATAAAAATAATAGCTTTATTTTTATAAAAAAACCTCACATTTATTTTTTAACATTAATATCAATTAGATGATTTTCAATTAAAAATTATCTAATTGATATCAATGATACTATTATGGCATGACACACTCAAATTATTCTTGATTATCCTTTTAGGAAACAAAAAATTTCATTTGATTTAGTGTATATTAATATTGATATATAAAGTCATAAAGTCATCAAGCACTAGTATTCTTTTAAGAGGTGAGAGAAGAGAGGCTGGCAAAAAAAGAAGAGAAAAAAGAGAATGAGCATTAAAGTCATTTTTTCAAGATTTTGAAATCTTAAATTGGGTTAATGACTAAATTAATGATTTATTGAATTTACCAACCTAATTTAGAATTTATCAATTTTAGAAAGCTTTATATGAGATTTTCCCTAGCTGAAGAGCTCTTTGCATGAAATTAAAAAATAATAATAGTTGAGAAAATTGTAGCCAAGTGTCAATTAACAGACTTAATAGCAACTAGATTCCTTGAAACCATTGAATTACTGTGAAATCTCACGAAACTTGGGAGCGATTAATTCTAAAAGTGAAAATAGCCCTTAATGAATTTTGAAAAAATGCTGAAATTTTTAGGGTTTAATCGTGTTAGAAAAAGTTGAACTCTTCTCCCTCACCTTACAGAGCTCGAGCCTCATAGTGTCGGGGTGAGGGAGAAGAGCTCGACTTTTTCTAACACGACCAAGCCCAAAAAATTCCAACTTTTTTTCAAAATTCAATATAGAATAAAACTGTATTTTCACATTTGGAATTAATTACACCCAAAACCCCCTTGAAACTTAACTACAACTTGATAATTTTAAGGGACCTAGTCACCATTAAGTCAATTAATTAAGATCTGATTACAATTTTCTCAAAATGATATTCTAATGGAATACATGTAAACTTATATACCATTTCCAAGATCAGTAGGCATTTCCACTAAAAATTTGATGGAATCCGAATTCCTCGATTGAAAGAATGAATCCGTATGCAAAATGGAATCACAATTGAATTGCTGCTAATCAAACGCGATGAGTGGAATAAGCTCTCACATTCCCATGCTATATACTCCAATGCCATGATCCAAACAGGGCATGTAGTTTATCAACTTCCTTGACAAGTCATATCTGTTTAACACCCCAGCTTAAAGGTCGTACACGAATTTGGCACTCCATTCGCTTGGGTTTGCTTCTAAAAAGGGTGACTGATTATATCTACCAACTTAAGAACTTCAAATGGATATTTCTTTTATATAAAGAAAATAAACAAATGCAAACAATACAAATGCTGTGGCCAGCTTCTCCATTTGGTCAAATCCAGGCAATAGTTGCCCAAGGCCAGCAGACAGCAGTCTTGTATCCACAAGGCAGTGAAATTCTCGGATGCTCTTATTGCCATCTTAGTTCTGTTCAGAATGTGTAGAGAATTGTGAACCGATCACTTTGATTTCACTCTTTCTCTTTCGGCTGCGCCTGGATCTGGATGATCGAGATTTTGTAGAATGTTTAGTCGGCTGTTCTTGAGTGCTAATTGACACCTTTTCATTTGATGGGAGCTCAGGAGGAGCATCTGGCCATGGAGTCCGTTTCGATGGAACAGTGATGTCTAAAGGAGGGTCAATTATCCATCTGCATTAATTTGTGTCAAATGTTCAGATGTATGCATAGATTAATGCTAAGCTACTGCTACTATATTTAAAGTTTTGAGAAGATATAAATCGACGTAATATTTGTTTTGATGGCAGGTTCTTGACACATGACGCTTTGGGTTCTGATGAAGTCCAGCATTTTTAATGTAACAATAATCAACTTCAATGGAACCCTAGGGGAAAAATCTATCACCTGCGACGATGACTCCCATTTTCAAGGGAAACAACAGCATGTAGAAACAAATTTCAGAAGCAGTGACTTTGCTAACAGAGAAGCTGACTAAGCAAATAACAGATGCTAAAAAATAGTAACTGCAGGATATGCACTTAGGACGGGCTATATGTTTGGGCAAAAGAAGACGAGCTATATACATTTCTCAGTTGAAGAACCTTTATCACGATGCTATGTAGTTTCAACAAATTCTTTTCTTTGGCCAATCCTTTTTTTTAAACAAAAAAATTCTTATTGTTTCATTATGCCTTTTACACTTTAATCTATACACTAGGATAATGCCACATTGCAAACAAAATATAGTCTCACAAGTGGTAATTCCCAGATGTGAGCCATGTCACCAGAGTATACTTTTGGTGGTTGAGAAAGCAATGATAAGATCATTCAGTTTAAAACAGTCTGGATTATAACTTCCCCCCACCCCAGAAAAACACAAAAGTAAGAAAACAGAAGTCGATGAGCCATATAGACATTTTTTAATTGACATGTGCCACAAAGAGATCATAGTATCGGCACTCAGAAGTTCTTGTGTGCAACCAAACAGGAGTTTTCAAGCATACGAAGCATGTTTTAAAATGAGGACTTGCGTGTGCATATCAATAAGAAGTTTATTACAGCTAAAACATAGGTAGGAACTCTAGTGAAAATCAATAGGGAACACGGCTCACCTGGGAGGGAATTTGCTGTCTGTCCGAGCTTCAACACGAAGCCACCAAAGCAAAACTTGGCGTCCACAGCTACCAAGTGGTTCCACCACAGAAGTGTCCTTGAGCAAAGACAGTGGACTCTCTATGTCCTCATCAACTCCATTTAATGCATCAAGGTCCCTAATCCACTCTGGTTTATCAACATCCTTCCAGAGCAACCTGGAATTCAACACAAACCCAGACCATTCGAGTTTTTGGGGCAGCACAGGTGCTCGGTCATCAATGTAAACAGCACCTTTTCCAGCATATGGTAGTGAATTGAAGGTGTGCCACCCAACCAATTTATTGCTAGAATTACAAGCAGGACCTTGCACGGGTATTGTGGGGGCTTCCTCCCCATCCTTTCTTTGAGGCAGGGATGTAGATTCATCTGTATTGGCAGAGTGTACAAGTATTCCAACTGAAACAGCACCCATCCCTTTCACACTTTGGATTTCATCAAATAGCTCCATACTATGCATATTACTGTCATCCGCAAACATCACAACTCCATCCAGCTTCTCTTTTCTCACAAATCTGTTGCACATATTGGAATATAAGAAAACCACAAAATTACAAACAAGCAATTCCTTCCAAATCATATAGGGGGCTGACCAAAAAATGAAGAGGAAAAAGAGTTATCATGTATTTTTATTATTTTCAGCATAAAAGAACATTTTAATCCCTAACTGTCAGCAAATACACGGTTGCCTTTCCTAAGTAACGAAACTGTAGTTAATTGGTAGCGCATAGAACAAGAAATTCACCTCAAAGCGTGAAGCCGCATCCGGGCCTCCAATTTATGCCTTCCCTCCCATGAATTTGGCATCCGCTGATTGAACCCAACGTGGATGGTTCTGAGCCCAGACTTGGCAATAATTGAAGAGGTCTCATTGGTGACTCGTCCGGCCTCCACCACAATCCACACAAGGTCGTATGGCACCAGCATTAGCGAGTGCATCACCCCGGTCAAATGAAGAGCCTGAAACGTCCGTACATAAGTAGGTGTGACCGCAATCACCGTCCTGGGGTTCTTCACGCCAAACTGGAGCCTCTGCTCCCTCTGAACTCTGTTAATTATCTGGTGAGCCTTCATCACCTCCACGGGATCTGGATGTGGCCAAGGTCGGATTCGGATTCCATGCCGCCCAACGATGACCCTGCTGGTAGAACTAGCAATGGTGGTTCTATTAGCAGGATTATCAATGTCGGCGAGGGGATTGGAAGTTAGAGCGGATTGAAAATCGAGGGATCCAGTGAATTGAGTGGCAGTGCGGAAGGGAACCATGTGGAGGTTGTTGGATGAAGTGGAGACGAGAAAGAAGAAGACGAGGCGAGAGAAACGGAAACCAAGGACCAGACTAATGAGACAACAGATGCCATGAAGGATGAGCCAGAAAATAGCAGCTGGAGACTTGATGGGGCCGTCGCCGGAGGAATCTAACTGGGGCGATCCTCGGAAGCTGTTGGCGCGGCGGTTGAGGTAGCTCTGCTGCAACGCCGAGAGCTTCATAATGTGGGAGGACCGAAGAGGCCACCAAGTCAGAAAGAGTCAACTGACGACAACGGTGAAGGGTGATGGAGATTGGAGAGGGCGAGCGGGGCTTTGAAATTGGGATTTGATTTGTAAAGAAGATCGCGAGAGAGAGAAAGTTACAAGACAACAATCGAAGGAGAAGGGGTCGCAGCTGGTGGTGAGTCTAATCATAACATTTCTTTTATTTTACGCCTTGTTCGGTATCAGGCTCTTTTTTATATGATCTAAATTATCTACATCATGCACCCAAAAATTATCGGGACTAAATTGAATTTAGACGGAGTTTCGACTTTTAGTTCATTTTTAAATGGCATGGTATGCATTTTATAAAATTTTCAAAAATTAATTTTTATCAAATATGAGATTACCCGACCGACTGTGTCTCAAGTAAAAAGTCAATGGCTCAAGGCAAGGTATAAATTCGTAACATTAATTAACAAAAGGAGAGAGCGTGTGAGAGAGAGACATAATGAAAGAAATTAGAGCCAGTCTTTATAAATTCGAATTAAAATAATAAATAATACGATTCCTGCCAATTTCGTATTTTTAAACGAATTGATGTTGACTCAATACTAGAGATCTTCAGTTTCCTTTAATTGTATTTTCGTCAGTAACTTGTAGTCGATGAGGATAATTGCTCACACAGTCACCAATCACGAACCCGAACAGCCTAATTCGGTCAACGGGCAAAGGGTACCAAGTGAAACTCTATCATACTCGCATCCCTCTGGCTTCATGTATTACTATTTTTGTAATTTTCATGTATTTTCTCGTCAAACAAACATGTTGTAAAACGTTACTATATTCCTAGCAAGATCGGAAAAAAAGATACTCCCTCCGGTTCTAATTATAGGAGTTATTTATCAAAATTTGGAGAGATTAATGAATTAAATTAAATTACTTAATTATTTATATTTTCCTAAAATACCCTTATCTATTAAGTTATTTTTGTAATCATTCTTTGTTTATCAGGTTCATGAAGTCAATTACAAAACTATGCCGTGACCATTCACATGAAAACTGGAAAAATGGATTATCCGTGTCCTAATATGCATTAAACACCTCAATCTTTTTATTTTATTCTTTTATGCTTCTTGATCGTAAATTTAAAATCGTAAATCACTAATTCAAAATTGTGAAAATGTGATTTACAATATTTTGAATTAGCGATTCACAATATTTTTTCAATGAAATATCAAATAAATTTTCACGGTCCTAATTAGCGATCGTAAATTCTGCCTCTAATATAGTAAATTTCTTAAAAAATATTCTTCAAGGAATATTAAAATTATTTTATTTAAAAATAAAAAATAAAGTAGAATATCTCACTTGATAGAATATAAGTGTGTTGTTAAATTAATTAGTGGAATAAATATTAGTATGAGTGATATGGGAAAAATATGACAAAAATTGCTCAAAATTATTTTATATAAAAAAGTATAATTGAGGTGTATATGACATTAATGACTTTGCAAACATTATTTACTTTATAAAATATATAGGTGTATTATTAAATTATTATTGAGAAAGTATAAATAGGGGTATTATAAGAAAAAAATTGACAAAAGTTAAAACTTTTCTTATAATTGACCAAAACCAACTCCAAAATTTATTCCTATAAGGACCGGAGGGAGTACTTCCTTTGGTCTTAATTATAAGACTTAGTTGACTTTTTTGGAGAGATTAAGAAAACTAATTAAATTATTTTAGAATTTTTTATTTTTATTTTTTCTTCAAACTAACTAATTTAACTAATAAACTAATATATAATGCAAGGATACACAATATATGAAATAACTAAATAATTTATTTAGCTTTTTTAATCTCTTCAAAAAAAAATCAACTAGTTCTTATAATTAGTATCAGAAATAATATATATCACATCCGCAGAGGATAAATACGTCTCATGGTCAGATATTATATGTATTTAATTTAATGATGGGAGAGGTAGGGAAACATAAGAGGATCTTATCTGTATTTATTTTACCAAATCCTTGCGTTGTCCCATTTCATAATACCAGATCCAACAATAATTAAGCCAGAACACTACGTTATTGACTGTATTTAGTGCAAATGCATTCATTTGATGTCAAAATTGGAAAATTATTCCTCCTCCAATACGAATCGCAGGTACAGCAATACACGGAATAGATTACTGTAAACAACGAGAGACGTTGGATATGGCGTGATTGGTAAAATTAGAAAAAGAGAAACTAAAGCACAAGTTTGATGGAGAGGGGGGTTAGGTAGAGGATTAGAAACCCAGACTCATCAAACTCGTTGCCTTATTATATTATCGTATTAGCAAGCTTTCCTTCAAAATATGGCCACCAAAAAACTAAACGGGTTTCTCATTTTTTTTTTCTGCTCATTCATGCAACACATGAAGTGTGAAATGGGAAGGAGTGTTACATATTTTAGATTAGTGTGTGAAAGAAAGAAGAGGTGGTGCTGTTGGGGAGGTTGAAGCTTATGCATCAGAAAAGGGTAGTGCTTAGGAACAAAGGAATGGTGACATGTGATGAGCCAACCATGAAGTGAAAGCGACGTCGAGAGGGTTCATAATTATATTATTGCATATATTGTTATTAGGTAGATGCTGTTGACTCGCTTTGATTACAACATTCCACCGTTTATGAACAATTATAATAACCTCCTCTTCTAATTCCTAATTATTAACATCAATCTGCACACAACAACTTTATATATATATATATATATATATTCTGCATACAACAACATGTTTTGTCACTTAAATTAGGTTGGTGTTTTTGTTTCAATCCTCGACTTGTTTTTTGGTAGGATGGCCTTCCAGACTAAAACCGAATCTGGGAGCCCACTTCAACCTGTGGGCTCAGTCCAACATCCTACCCCAGCACCCAATTAATTAGTTAATTGCTAAGAATGATATAATTGACTAAGGTGTCAGCCTTCACTCTAAAAAGGAAGACATTCGATACCTACTAGTTGATATGAGAACCTCATTAGTAGGCGATCTTTAAGCGCCGCTGTAAGCGTTCTTTAAGCCTAGAGACATACTCTGATCCTAGTGGGCTACCGATATCTACCCTACTGAAACTTTAATAAAAAAGGGGGGGAAACCTAGTCTATTCAATTTTTCTACCCAGAAAAAACTATTTCATTAAATTAACCAATGGGGAGCTGACTCTAGTATAAATAGAAAGGGTCAATTCCTCACAACATGTTTTAAATTTTTTAAATGCACGAAATTCACACCTTTAGCAAGATTACTTCCCATATGAGAAGATTTTTTAAATTTTTAAAATGCACGAAATGCACACATTTAGAGCCCAACTACACCTTTAGCAAGATTACTTCCCATATGAGAAGATTTTGTGCCTAGGAAAAAAAAAATGCATTTTTAGGATCACTTTTGAGTTTAGTTAAAATTTTGTGTTGTTAATTTTCATTTTGTGTTGTTGCATTTTGTGTTGATAATGTGTGAAATATGCACTATGGGCGGCAAAGTAATTTTACATTATGAAATACTCGAGTAATTTCATAATTTCAAGGGACCGAAATGTAAATATCTCTCTTCCTTGGGACCTATATGTAATTTTCCCAAAAAAAAATGCATGTTTAGGATCACTTTTGAGTTTCTAAAGTGTTTATTCACGTAAATTAAGATAAAAACATACTCACGTCATATTCATAAATCATGATTAAAAAGTTACTTTATAAAACTTCAATAGCTATTTCAAATGATACCGAGCGCAAACCTTAAAAGCCACTATTATTACATAACTTGTATGGGATTACAGTACAAACTAAACCAAAAGAAAAAAGGAAAAAAAATCATACATCCATATATCTCTTTATATATGCAATACAGCAAAACTTATATGAAAGATATTACCTCATATTCTTAATATAAAACTTTGTTTGTAGTGTAATTTAGGCAGATTGTTTATTGAGGACGGGTAGTGGTAGTATTCACAAGTTTTCAATATTGTTATGTTTCCCAAACAATCAAATTAAAGTATAAAGTCCACGATCAGCGATCTGTATAGATTTGTTTAACATTATTAACTTTCAATATTCAAAAACTGTCAATGAAGTCCATTTAATACTTACAAAATGAATGAACAAGGTTATCTCATATCTAATATCTAATTATCATTTAAGTAAGGTCTCGAGTTCGAGCCTTATGAATGCAGAAAAGCCCCGCTGGGAGACTACCAACCATAGTCAAGTGCGAGATCCGAGTCGGATTCGGATTAGTCGGGACGAAGCTCTAGATACCGGATGGGCAACAAAAAAAAAAAAAAAAATCCCATAGAAAGTCATGGCATATGAATGGTGTTAATGTGTTATGATCTGGCATATTTTAGCTGTGTTAAACTCCATTTTTCTTGTTATTTTCTCATTAGATTTAGTAATACGAGACTCATTTTTATTTTCTAATTTCATGCCGTCATCTATTTGTTAAAAATATCATAAAACAATCATGAAGTCATTAGTGTTTTGTGAAATATATAGCTAGCTCTTCGCAATTAAATTTCACGGTGCCTCCCAGCTTGTGGTATCAGCATCACTATATTTCGACATCGCGACACAAGTTAAGCTTGCGGCAATTAGCATCCCCAATGGGCCTTCTTTTTGTAAACTGAAGAATAAAAAAGAAATTGGGCCTATGGGCCTTTATCGCTCCACTGGTAAAAAACCTTTATTAACTATTAATAACTGAAAACAAATACGAGTAATTTTTTAACACTAACAATAAAAAGTTAAAAACAATCACCCCAAAGGGAGCAAAGGAAAAAAAGTCTGCTTCGAGAAACCGATCTGTGTGAAAATTGTTAATGATCATTGACGAAGAATTAGGATTTTCATGCAGCATGAACTTGGATTTAAGACCTTATTTTACAAATTATTTGCCACATGCAATTTTTTTTTATAAAAAAGAAAAAGATAATATGAGGTGTTTTTAAAAATACTAGGAGAGGTGGCTGGACAATGAGATTGTCTACTTCAAACCAACCACCACGTTGGATATTGTCCCTCTTCACGTAGCCTCTCAAGATTTGCATTCCAATAATATATATATATATATCGTTTGTAATTAATCAATTAATAACTACATGGTTTTATCATGGTCAGAACAATCAGCAAGACTTAATGAAGCGCAAGCACCGAATCTTTGTTCTTCGGTCTTCTATGCTTATTGGTCCTTTTTAAAAATAAATAAATAAATAATGCTAGCTACCCTGTTTATTCCTTTCTTTTAAATTCGGTGAGCTTGCTTATAGAGTGAGTAATTAATAATGGTTTGTGGGCTGTGATTGCCAATTAGGTATGATCACTCCTCTCAAATTAAATTAAAATATCTACATATGACAGGCAACTATGTCAAGCAAGCCAAACAACTATTCCACTTTGATTTTAAAAAAAAATATAACACGTAAAATTATCGATAATGCATGTCTCCATCACGTTGCTATTAGAACGTAAACTTGGTCACTTCACCGTGTTCACACCTGCCGCTTCATAAAATTGATTAATTAATCTGGAATTATGGTGCCCCCTTTGACAGGTTAATGATTTTATTGCAAATTTTATTTTCCTTCAAAAAGAAAATCAAGTTTGTTGGCAACAAATGTTTGAATATATTTATGAACCAATTTAAGAGTGGAGTCTATTTCAGTTAAAAAAAAGGAGACGTGTGGAAGCAAATCATTTTAGTCAATCCCTTGTTTGCATCTAGTCAGGTCATTAAAAATAATTGACCCAAAACGAGAAGGGAGAATTAACGGAGATCCATGGAGACGTTCTGGGAGAATTAACGGAGATCCATGGAGACGTTTTGGGAGCACTAACGGAGATCCATGGAGACGCTGAGCAAATGAGTTGAGGAATAGAAAACAATAGTAAGGTGTGAATTGTCTCTCTAAACAACCAACCTCACGTATTATATATATTCACACTCGTATTTGAAATCAAAATATTCCCCAGTAAATCTAAAGTCGTTTTGACTATTTCCCAAGGCCAACATGCAAAAATTTTAATTATAACAGTAGAGCGCTAACCACTTTGATCAGCATCTAAACTTTATCATATTTATTTTTCTTACATTTTTAAAGAAATCAACAGAAACCCAAAATTTTAATAAGTACTACTCTATTTTTATGGCATATATTAAAGGAAGAATTCAAGATAAATAGCATATAAAATTTCAAAAGTCTATTAACATTTCTAAAAGACATAAAGATGATAGGGATCAAATTAAAATTTTAAAATGTTGGTGAATTTACCAATATGCCCTTTATATTCTTCTTCGCTAGCGGCATCATTCATCACCAAGGCCACTAGCGAGCTTCTTCCATTGTTTATAATAGATTGAGAGAGGCGTTGCGACTGAAAGCTTAGGGACGAGAGAGAGCGATTTGGAGAAGCAGAGATCACGGAGCTTGAATCGAACGGTGAGAGAGGAAGAAGAAACCACCATCACTACCTTCTTCCTCATCGCCGACATCTTACTTTCCACCAGAGAGAGTTGCAACGTAGGGGTGTCGTGGACGCAATTACAAGCCAGAAAACTCGACTAGGAACAAAGAAAAGGAGAAAGGGGATGAAGCTTAACTCACCACCATCGTCCTGCATCATCTCCAGCAGTCTCATCCTTACCACCGTCATCGAGCCCTCAGGGTCCAAACTCTCTAGTCTTAAAATTGGTGTTGTCGGAGGAAGTTAGGAGGCTAAGGAATAAGCAGGTGAACAGTAAAAAGAAGGATTAGGAAGAAGATTATGAACAATAAAAATGAGGCTTAGGAAGATGATGATGATGATGAACAGTAAAACATGCTTCACAAAATTCGTAATGGGATTAACAAATTTAGTAATGATTTTAACAAAAGCTTTTGCTAATGAAAACAATCATGATTCACCAACATTTATGAGATTTCACCAAAATTCGTAATGGAATCAACAAATTTAGTAATAATTTTGACAAAAGAGTTTGATGATGAAAACATGTAAATCATGAGGCTGAGAAAGAAGAAGGTGAATAGTAGAACGGGCTTCATAAAATTCGTAATGAGATTAAGAAGTTTAGTAATGATTTTGACCAGAATGGTAATTGTTTTGACAAATGTGTTTGATGATGAAAATATGTAAGTCAAGATTATTGCTCTTGTGAAAACCATTATAAATTTTGTTAAATTCATTATTGCTTCCCGTGAATTCCATTACGAATTTTGTCAAATGTTTGTGAATCTGTCTAAAAAATTTTCCATTAAGAAATACTCTTATTAAAACTATTTCGAATCTTATCAAACTCATTATTGTTCTTGTTACTCTAATTACGAATTTTGTCAAAGGCCACAAATGCTAGAAAATTTATAAGCTTGTCGAAAAACTCATAAACTCACCAGAAACTGCACTACTTTGCTAGAAGCTGAAAAAGCTTGGTGGAACTAGAAACTGGTTTCTTCTACCATTTTCACTTTGTTCTACCTCCACCATCATCGTCACCTTCACTTTAAAAAAGGGAGGGGGGACATCAGGAAGAGGAATAGGAAAAGAGTGTGAGGAGAGAGAAAGACAAATAGAGGGTAAGGATAAAGAAAAAATATGTGTCGGACATTTCAATAAAAATAAATAATTTCAAAATCACAATTCTTATGTCTTTTTAATGTTTTCACCGCCGTTTTAGAGTTTTAAATTTTATATTATATTTAAATAACATTTTCCATATACATAACAAATTTATTCTTCCCAATGTAATTTTTAATGTTTTCACCGACGTTTTAGAGTTTTAAATTTTATATTATATTTAAATAACATTTTCCATATATTAAATATGTGGGTAGAAAAGGGGGAAGAAGAAGTGAAGTCTGACACGTATTCCATATTTTGATGGCGTTTGTTTGATGTGATGAGGGAGGTTCCAAACGTCAATGTTTGCGTGCGTCTGTTGACTTTTGGAAGCCGCTCTTGCCTTTCCACTCACGCCCACAAATAAATTCAATCCATGACTCCTCTATATTCCTTTTTATTGCCCAATCAACAAACAAAACCATTAATCCCTTCTTCTCTTTTAAGTGACTTGTCCCATTTCAGTTACTAACAGTAGTTTTTTTCAGCCTCGTCAAATCAAACACTATCATAGTGCAAGGAGTCAAGTACGTGGAATTGTTTGGCACATGTTTATTGGTTCTCATCTTTGAATTGCATAAAGAACAAATAATCATCATTCCAGTGTCAGATATGTAGGCATTGACTATGAAAAGTGTCACCCATTATCCCTTATAGATTTATCTAAGTAGTTGATTAAAAAAAAAAAAAAAAAAAAAAATAAAATAGTAGATTGATTGAAGAGATATGATTCAGAGATTATGAATAATAATAAAAAATAATGATGTCTCTAGTTAAATTATTTAATTAATTAGCCATCCATACCTATCATTAGTGCTGCTCAACGTAACTTGCTTTACTAAATGCATCCTAACCCTTTGTATCTTTTTAAGTGATCATAATAATTATCACTACTAATAAATTAGTTTGGTGCTAGTAGCTTTCTTCATCCCTATTAAGATGCATATCTACCTCTCTCACATCACCTTTTTGCTCATAAACACCGAGTTAATATAAAATGATTGATGACTTTCAGATAATTCCCCCAAAAACTTGTATTGCAACAACTTTCTATATAGAAATGATGTGCTCATTGAAAACTTGTGGCTTTATCGAATCACATGCTACCTTTGATTTTGATATTTAGGATACTGCTAACTAATTTATACATAAGATATTTGTTCAAATTAGTTTTTTTATTCATGGGCTAATATCATATTCATTTTTAGCCCTCATAGTTTAGTTCCATTTTAGCTCTTGGTGCTTATAGTTTCAAGTTGTCAATCTTAGTCCCCATGGTTCATAAAATATTGGTTAGAGGTCAGGTTAATGACCCATTATTATAACCTTGACGAGTTTTGGTTTTGATCTCTATACTTAAAGTTATATCAAATTCCTATGAAACTATTTGCTCTAAAACCAACGATTTGAAAATACCAGGATTGTAAGAATCAATGTTGATAGCCAAGGATATTTGATTTATTGGTAGACTTGCTATACTACAGAGTGGGTGAACATAGTTTGAATCTCACCGAGACTCATGGGGAGAGGTGTATCATAGTTATAAAACCTCGATCTAGATTAATTGATTGCTTGGATACTTGATAATAAAATCGACGTTGGTATCAATCCTTTATTCAATTTGTCTTTAGGCTTAATTTTTTCCACAGTTGTCCCCGATTTATCTCTCCGTGAGTCATTTTTACATTTTAGGAAAAAACAAATCCTTGTGTTTTATGGGAGGATTTAAAAATAGGGCTGTGATTAAAAAAATTAATTAATGATTCTTTTTCTTTCTTTTTTTATATTGCTTTTTCATATTTTTTAACAAAATAATGATTATTTATCTAATTATCTATTAGACTATAACATAAACATCACAATTCAGCATGTTACCAAATAAATATAAATTCTAAAAAGGGAAAATTATAATAAAGGACCTGGAGGAAACAATATTTATTGAGAATGACCATAAAAATTGTAATTATTTAGAATGGCTAAATACAAAAATATAAAATTAAAAATACTAAAATACCCTTAAGGAAATCTTATTCATTCTCTCTTACATTCTATTTTTAAAACTAATACAAAATTCTAAATTTTTCTAAATTAAATAAAAGCTTTCTAAAATTTTATTTTTTCACAACTTGCATAGATATCTATGAAAAAAATTACGCACTCTTCAATTTTTTTAAAATTATAATTTCTTAAAATCAACAAAAAATTTAATTAAAAATATAACTGTTAGTCAAAATTAAAGTCTTTTACAATTTGCTATATATCTTAAACCAAAAGAGTTTATATGATTTATTTTTATTTTAGAAGAGATTCATGAGGGATAAAAATTGATTTAATGTTAATAAAATAAAAAAGAAATCTATTATATCTTGAAAAAACATAAAATGAGTTTAGTTTTTATTTTTATAAAAAGTGCTTAACTAATATTAACATTGATACTTGCTAATATAAATATGAAAGCTTGATGATATGTTCCTTAATTAAATTATTTATTGATTATATGAATGTGGAACTTGTTAAAAATTAAAATTTAAAAACATATGAGTTGAACTGTATAGTTTACATGAGTATGAAACATGATGAAAAATAAAAATTTTAAAATGAAATATTATAATATTACATGTGGATGATTGACGGTTTTAATTTTCATTTTAGTCATCAATTTTTTATTTATGAATACAATAGATAATGTAGGAGGTTTGACTAAGGACAATTTAATAATTTTAAATTTATATATGATGTTCGGTTCTTCTAAGTAATTATAATTTTTATGGTCTTTCTTGATAAATATTTTTTCCTCCAGGTCTTTCATTTTAATTTTCCCTTCTAAAAACATGATAAACATTCAACACAATGTTAGGAATGGAGTGTTTTTGTCTTCTTCTTTTTGAAGTATTTTAAAATTGTACAAAATTTTGAAAATAAATACGGGTTAGCGGCTAACCCGTCACGGGTTGGGTTAGCGGGGTCGAGTCAAAAAGACCCTACCAAAATGAACCCAATTTTTCGCAACGTATCCCTCAAAATTTTCACTGATTGATGGGTTGGTCTAGAGCCGGGAAAATGGGTCGATCGTTTAAGCCTCGACCCTTTAAGAACCAGGGCTTAGAAATTGGAGGTGAGAAGTGAAGTTAGGCCCAGAGGGCCATGAGCTTACACGGACCGGCCCTAGAGAGCTACGGCGCCGGTTAAGGCCCTTCAATTTTTTTTTCCTTAAAAAAGTTGAAGACTGAAGTTGAAGTTGGGGTCAAGTAAAGTTTTTTTCCCACATGTTCTAACAAAATATAGAAGTTCCAGTCTTTTATATAATGCTCAAACTCTTATTTATATTCACAATTGGATGCATAGATTCACATATGATGATAATTTATTAATTTATATATATTTTGTATTTGTTATAGAGTTATTTATCCATTTAAGTACGAGATACATAATAACTATACTCTAATTTTATAATTTGATTTATTATTATTTGTTGCGAGATAAAAATTATCGATGTGTTCATAATGCGGGAGAAAAAATTCATGATAGTTTTACTCTTGAACCAGAGACAACTACTCAAAATGATGAAGAATAAAATGTGTTTGAATTGAAATTGATGATAGTGGAAAAGATGACGACGATAATAGTCATCGTACTAATGTTGCTTAGTGATATGCTTATTATATTTAGGCTATGTGAGTTATTTGTGAACATAGTTTGTTTTTAATTGTGAATTAGTAATTGTGCTTATTTGTTGGATGATTCGTGTTGTAATTTACTAATTATATTACTTTAAAAAAACGAAGAAAAAATAATTAAAATTTAGAATAATAACTTTCGGGTCCATCGGCAAATTTACCGACGACCGGTGTTCTCGGAGCTTTAAAAAACAAATGTTTTTTTCTTACCTTGGGACCTTAGAAGGCCGGTCTTAACCCTTCACAAACCGACCCTGATTGCTATCTCTAAGTTGGTCAATGGGTTCAAATCCGTATTACCGGCTATACTTTATATAGTTATATCATAGGCCAAAGAAACTTTTTCCTTCAATATTTTACACTATTTTTGATACCAAACAGATTTGTAGATACAGCTGGAGGCCAAACAAAATATAATACTTGTACCCGTGTCTGTCAATATTGATTAATTCAATTAGACATTAACAAAAAATCTGTTTAACGAGCAAAAATTTTGAGGGGATGAAAATTTTGCCTGTAAAATGGATTCAACCCGTAATCCCATGGGTTTGGATAAGGTTAGGGTCGGAGATTTCCCATAGGCTCACACCTTTTGACCTGCGGGTTGGCCCACACATTTTTTAATTTTTTCTGAATATGAATATATTATAAAACTCATAAGTCCTAAGCTCTCATCTTGATACCTCCCAAACCAAAAGAGGAAAAATCTAAACATCCTTCCTCTTTTAAACCAAATTATTATATATTGATTGCTTGAAGATGGTTTTATTTTTTGGTTTGTAAACTTTAGCAAATTTAATAACTTTATCTTTTAAATTGTAGATTATATTTTTGAATTTATAGATGTGGAATCGTTGATGATAGAAAGATAAATTCGATGACTCATATATATATATATATGTGTGTATGTCGTATTTTCAATAATTCTTAATAAAAAAATATTTTTAAAAAAATCACCCAGGCCTACAGGCTCGCTTGCTAACTTACCATTGTGAGTTAGGATTAGAGTTGGGAATCAAGGCCGGCCTGGCCCAACCGGTTTGGGGTAAAGAAAATATCTGTTTTTTAAAGCCCGTCCCAATAGTACTGCAGCCGGGGCGGTCTTACGGGGCCTAAAAATTACTATTCCAAATTCTAATATTTTTCCTTCAATTTTTTCAAAGAAATATAATTAGTAAATTGCAACCATTAAAGTTCTAATCTATCAAATAAATGTTATCAGCATTAATATCTAAATAATATAAATAATTCAACAAATAAACACATTCATTAATTCGTAATAAAAAACAAATAAACACAAAGAATATGTTTTTTTTTTCCAAAAAATATTAAACAAAGGAATTGTTTTATGTATGCCCACGATAAAATGCCTTTCCCTCTCATAATTTTGTGTGTCTCGCAAATTCCTTCGGTTCATGCATGATTTTCCGATAGGTAAAAATAATTATACTTATTTTACACAAAATATATTTATAATTTATTACTTATATAATATTGTAATATCAAAGTATGTGTTTATTTAATATGAAAACATCCATTTTTAAAATTTATAATAAATAATTATTTATTTTAATACAGAATAATAATAAATATAAAAAAGTGTTATAGTTTAAACTAAAAAAAATTAAGTAATTACAAATAAACACATTCATTAAGTAGAAGTCTAAGTAATTATTTTATTTTATTTTTTAAAAGCTACGGTTAAATGGGCCTAACGGATCGCCTTTTTGAGGCCTTGCGGTGTCAATTTCAAATTTATAGCCAATTTTTTAAGCCCGAGCCTGATTTCCTAACTCTAGTTAGGATTGACATTTTGCCAACTAGTAAAAATCGTTTGGCACACATTCCCAACTCTAATTGCCAGAAATAGAGTTACGGTAAAAAAAAAAAAAAAAAAAAAAAAAAAAGCCAAAATAAAATCCCAAATAATTAATATAGTAAGATTATTTAATTAGGAATTTATAAATCATACTTGCAGACTCGTAATATTTGGGTGAAGAATAATTTCGGGAGGAACTGCGTGTATTCTTCATCCACAAAGAAGGATAAAATGACAGAGTATATAATTTTATAAATATATATAGAGACTATTACTGTGGGTATTTTAGCCAGAATTTTTTTCAGGATAATTTTATTGTAAAAGTGTCAAAGAGGAAACAATTTCACCTTAGTCATTATCCTAGTTAATTTTAACTGTTAGTTGACTAAATATGCTGAACTAATAGTCCACATATTATCTATGTTATTTTTGTTAATAAGCAAATTTTTCCAAAAGTTTTAAATATAACTTTGAAAAAAAAAAAAGTAGTTAAACAAAGGGCAAATTCATACATTAATAAAAATAATGTGATGACGTATGGACTACTAACTCAGTAGATTTAATCAATTAATAGTCAAATCAACAAGGATGACGATAATAGCTAAAGTGCTATATTTTTGAAATTTTCAAGCAAAATTGTCTTTCGAAAAAGTTTCGGAAAGAAATTACTCCACTTAAAAAAAAAAAAAAAAACTTGAGCATTGACGAATTTGAAGCAAGAAAACAAGTGGACAAATTAGGAAATCATAAAAGAGAATGGAGGGTATGATTTGGGTTCTCTTGGAGTCTTTTGTCCCATTTTTTTAAAGAATCACATCTCCAACTTTAGATTAAAAAAAATAGACCGTTTAGATTTCATATTTTATAAATGTCTTATTTAAAATATAAATAAATAAATTAAAATTATTAAAATTTGATCTATATAATTTATAACTCCAAAAAAGCAAAAATTTAAAAAGTTTTAAATATAAGATATAGTTTTTAATGTAATTTGTACTATAAACTATATCCTACATTTAGACTTGAAGAGTATTATAATAAATATAGAAAATATTAAATTTCAACTGTTCAATTTTATTTAAGTGTGAAGATATGATTTTGAGAAAAAAAAGAGATAAAGAATGTCGTAACTCGTAAGTATCCTGTAAGATGTCAAAGCAAGTCAACCGAAGCATGTGGAAGCAAGCAAGGGATTGGAGTCATTTTTCAAACACGGGCGGCTCCAACATTAGTTTGACCTTTTTTTGCTTATGGCCCCCTCAACTTCCCTTACATCCCTCCTATTAATAATTCCCCTGGGTCCCACCCCTCAGAAAAGGTCAATATCCCCCCACTTCACTTCCCCAAAATACCCCTCCTATTATATCCCTTCCTTTCCCACCTACATTTGACGGGAACAGTGCCCTGTCACCCTTGTTTGTTTCACTACCGTCACAGTTCGGTGACCTTGCCCATCAAATCACCCACTTCTCCTCCCTCTTTTTTTAAGAGGAAAGAAAAAAACTTTCTTTATTTTTTTTAGTCCAAGGGCGATCCAATCTATTTGACCAGGTTTCTCTCTTTATCATTTACCATTTCATTTTTTCTCTTTCCTTCTTTCATCTTCTCTGCTCCTCTCTGCCTCTTTCATGGTTCTGTGAGTATGGCCGTGGAGCTCATGATGGGTTACAGGAACGATAGCTTCGCGGCCAAAATGGATGATAATGTTGTTCAGGAAGCTGCCTCTGGCCTCGAGAGCGTCGAGAAGCTCATCAGGTTACTTTCTCAGACTCAGCAACAATTCCACTCCTCTTCTTCTTCCGCTTCTAAGTCTTCCCTCGATATCGAGATGGACTGTAAAGCCGTTGCTGACATCGCCGTTTCCAAGTTCAAGAAGGTTATTTCTCTTCTGGATCGAACCAGAACCGGTCATGCTCGATTTCGAAGAGCCCCTCTGCCGCAACCTCCACCTCCTCCTCCTCCTCCTCCCGTTAATCAAAACCCCGAGCCACAACCTTCTGAGCCCAAAGTTTATTATGCGACGCCGTTGCAGCAGATCCCGCCGGCCCTTCTTCAACACCAATCTATCGGTGAACAACATCACCTGATCCCAAAAAATGGGGTGATTGAGAGGAAGGACTCGTTTAAAACCATTAATTTCTCGTATTCCTCTGCCGCCACTTCGTTTATGTCGTCTCTTACTGGCGATACGGATAGTAAACACCCGTCCTCGTCGTCGCCGGCGACCGCTTTTCAGATCACGAATCTGTCTCAGGTATCCTCAGCGGGAAAGCCTCCTCTTTCTTCTTCTTCGCTGAAGAGAAAGTGTAGCTCCGAGAACTTGGGTTCCGGCAAGTGCGGCAGTTCCTCTAGTCGTTGCCATTGTTCTAAAAAGAGGTAAGCGATGGGTCTCTCTAAACTCATTCCTTTTTCCTTGAGAATGTGAAAAATCAAAATCTTTCAGATGTTTTTTGTTGTTAAATGTTCTGCTTTCAATTGATGCTCTGTAGCAGAAAAATGCGGTTGAAGAGAGTAGTGAGGGTGCCTGCAATAAGCTTGAAGATGGCTGATATTCCACCTGATGATTATTCATGGAGGAAGTATGGACAGAAACCCATTAAAGGATCCCCTCATCCTAGGTACATAAACTCTATGATAGAGCTCTGGTTTCAATTCAAATTAAGTGTTTGACCTCTGTATTTGAAATTATAGAAAGGACCTATATTTGTGATGGAAGAAGCTATATGGAATTTTTTTTTTAATAAGTTTCCTTTTTCAATGATTCGCTAATTTTAGAAAACCCAGAATGGTCTTTGTCCTTTATACTCTATTCCGAGTTAATACTAGATCTCATACTGATAAAGCTGTTTGGGGAACAGGGGATACTACAAGTGCAGTAGTGTTAGAGGGTGTCCAGCACGCAAACATGTAGAGCGAGCTCTGGACGATCCAGCCATGTTAGTAGTCACCTATGAAGGCGATCATAATCACTCACTCTCTGCCACCGATTCAACGAATCTCATATTGGAATCTTCTTAGCCGAAGCAGAGCTCCCCAAGATATTTGAGTTTTATGGGTCAAGTTAGTTCAACATTTCAAAGGAGCAGTTGGCACTTTGTAGAAGTAATGCTTTGTTAATCTCGAAGGAGATTAGTGGGTTACTTGCTTACTCCCTTTCTTTTGTACAATATTGGATTCCTTTTGTCTTTCCTGTTCACTCTCTTGAAGACCGAGTCTGAGACGATGTGAATCCATTATCCATTATTATAAAATTAAAAAAAAGGAAAAGTTGAAGATGGTGGATTTGGTAACGGGTTTCAACATGATGGAAAGAAAGAAGTGGGGGGTTATTGCTTTCGAATTTTCTATTTCATTGCTTTTTTTTTTTTTTTACCTTTGCCTTATTGGTGCTTACCTTGGATGCTCCTCCCCTCTCAACTTTTATCATCGAGATACTGTCACGATGCCCGAATCCTCTCTCTCTCTCTCTCTGTTTTTTTCGTTGTCTGAATTTCCAATGTTTGCATTGAAATTTGTAACAGTAAAGAGAGAGGGGGGAAATAAAGGAGCAGGGATAGGGACCGAGTGAAGTAATTGGACAGAAATGTGGGGACATGACACGTCGTGTAGAGGATGGTTGACCATAAGAAAGAAACAGAGGGTTGCAGTTGCTTGGGGAAGGCCAAATTAGTGAACGTTCTTTTACGTTTTCATTAATTTTTTAGAATTATTAATAGAAGAATTATAAAAAATTATAAAAATTGATTTCTAAAACTACGGTTTTATATTTCTCAAACACTCACAAAAAGCTTGCAGTTTTCAAATAGAGGCAAAATTTGAAGGAAAAAAAATGGAGGGAGTGAAGGTTCTTAGAATGCAAATATTGTTTGGACCGTTCGAGGAGTAGGAAAATAATAGTTGGCAGGATTTGGTGAAACAGAGAATAATGAAGGGGTTGTGATGTAGAAAATAGGAGGAGAAAAAAAAAAGGTTTTGTTGGGGGAAAAACGAAGGCAAAAGTCAAAAAGGGTTGGTGTAGAATTGATTGACATGTTGGGGACAATAGAAGGGTCCTCCCTTGTTCCCAAATTTGTTGTTTTGCTCACTTTGCCTTTGCCTTTGCCTTAACGTCAACTTTGTTGTGCCCATTGGACCCTCCTTCTTCATCATGATCATAATATTATTATCATCTGGCTTCCTCAATCGTCCATATTAATAAATGCCCTTCTTTTGTTTCTTTTCTCCTCCACTCACATGCCCTCCTTGCAGTCTAAGTCAAAGTTTTTATATGGATTCATTTAATTCCTGTTCAAACACAGCCCCCTTTAATTAAGTTTTGTGCCTCTTTCATCTTTCTTGTTCACACTTCACAGTCACACCACTGCTTTGGTCGCTTCGAGGATTTGACCCACCTTATATATCTGTCGTTAAATTATTCCCTGAGATTTGCGTTCCACATCTTTAACGGTCATATTATAAATATAAACACAAAAGGAGAAAACCTATTTAATTCTGAGTATGTACTAAAACGATGCCATGATAGATAGATATGAAAATGTTCGGCTGAATCTGAAGTTTTTTAAAATCTGGCCAACTATTGTGAACTGCTAATTTCTGGTATGTGAACGTAAACTTTGAGAAGGAAGAAGTCAATGGATAAGGAACACGTGGGTAGTTTCCAAGGTTAGCACTAGCTATAAATAAACCATAAACGAAACATGTTCGATAACAAACAAGATCTAGATATCAACGAAGTTCGTGGTGACCTTGCTAACTAGATGCTCGCCGTACACGGCTCTTTTAAACTTGTTGGGGCCATTCGCTCTCGTTTTAAATGTATCCAAAGGCTCCACTGCCGTATCGAAGTTTGTCTGTTCCATCACATGTGCACCACAATCACACCCCATATTAGCTACCAAACAATCCAAAACAAGAAGCAGCAGAGAGATAATCTCGCAGAAAATTGCTTATCACCTCGTAAAAATATACCACGCTGACTCTGTATCTCTCTGAGCTGTTTATCACTCGATGCAGAGTTGACTCGTACAACCCATTGGAATATATCTGCACTGCCAATCCCGTTACTCATAGAATCCCAGAAAGTAAAAAGATTGTGATTTATGGTGTACGGAATAAGTATATAAATCGACTTTTGTTTTGGTTTACATGAATGTGCTTATAATAAGCCAATCCAATATCCAAACAAGCCCATTATGAATGAAAAGATGAAAGTTCAACGTTTGTGTACCTTTAGCATGTCACCGATGTTGCACACAAATGCTCCAGGAACCGGAGGTGCTGATATCCATTCCCCGGACAAGTTTTTCACCTTCAACAATATGAATTTTAAGATGAGTGATTGGTTCCCTGAAGAATCCCAGAAAATGAATGAAATATCCATCGTTGTGCCCTTACAGGACTGCTCTGAGTGAAGTGCATACCTGGAGTGCATTTATATCGTCATCCTGATTAAGCAATGTCAATAAACCTGTCAAGCAAACAGACCAAGATGACTGAGAGTGATTTGCCAAACATTCTTGGTTTCTAACAATTTTAAGGTCAGCAAGATTTACCGTAATCAGTGTGAGCTCCACTGGATTAGTTATGGAGAAGTAAGAGGAACAAAATGTGAAAGACATCAGTCATGTAATACTCAATGATAGAAGTAGAAGAGCAAACCCCGAGAACTGGAATTTTCCATTACCATCCAATGTCATTTTTGACATCAGCTTTTCCATTTGCAGTAGATGCACCTGGATAACCAATGAGTCTCATAACCCAAAATGGATCCCCAGCTCTCTGACCTTCAAATTCATCTGGTGATCCACCCAATGCTAAAGCAATTCCCCTCATAATTTTTCTTGCAAGCCCTGCGGGTACCATGACACCACGTAAGAAAAACGAAGTTCAACCATAAGAAGCCTATTTATATGAAGTACGAGCAACAGAAGTGAGGGAGACCAAAACACGCCTGTGCAAAGACTAATATACTCCTCCATAAGAGCTTTGAAGTTTGGAGGATTTTGTGGCCTGCACAATTGACCAAAATAAAATGGGAAGTGAGTCCAAACTTCATAATCATGAGTTCCATAATACATTCACTTGCTATAAAACATCTGCTCAATGTTAATTCTCCATCATACAACCCAAATCCTTCCTCACTGACCCACGCCTAGTGAATTAACAAGGGATTTATATTTATTTACTCTCATGAGCATCAGACTCAGCCAAACGTTGTAGGAGAGGGGTGGGGGAATACAGGCATCAATTAAAGATTTCACATACCACTGGTTGCATCCTTCCATGGGTTTTCCAAGCGTTCCATACATCCCCTCTGTCACTTCCTTATAGCACTGTTCCAGGAAAAGGAGTTGTTGGTTAACTTATTAAGCCGGTAATGCTGGTCTCCAATCGCAGAATAAAAGACAAAACAAATTATGAGAGGTTTCTATACATTCCGCATCATCAAGTTGATTTTGATATTTCTAATGTACAAAATACATTAGATCACTGAGAGGAGTTTGAGGGAAGAGGAGATGGTGGTCTTCAATGTATGTAGTTTTGTCACGTAAACTAGTGACAAAGCATTGAAACAAGAATAATTACTTTGTGTAGAAAGGAAAAGATTAAGACCTACATCTATAGCTTCATGCATATCAGGTACGCCTTTAGTTATGTTTTCTCCGATCCTCTGATATCCTCTGCATTCAATTCAGAAGTTAAAATGGTTAACTCTGATGTGGAAAACACACAAATGATTCACGTATAGTAATTTGTGATGCAGGGAATCTATGCACGGTGAAACAAACCTGTGACCAGTACCCGCAGTCATTTTGATCTTCGTCTTTTCTTCGTATGGAAGTTGAAAGAATCTGCGTGTTACATCCTTAACCTCTTTGAGAAGAGTATCAGGAATACCATGACCTTTCTGATCAATGAGGAAGAATTGAAAACACCAACCACTTTAATGGCCATAGTCTTGCTTTGAAACATGCAGAAAATATGTAACTTCACAGAAATGACCCATTGGGAGATGGCAATAAATTTCCTAGAAGCCATATACACGTAACTTTACCTAATTTAGAAGATAAATGCAAGTCAAACGCATACATCTCTTCAGTTATTGCGTGCTCCTCCTTCCATTTTCCCCTTTTGCAAATTGCAATTATGTTTAAATTTCAATTACTGCTGATTTTAGTTACTAACCATCACGTTATTCCCGAAAAAAAAAAAAAAAAAAAAAAAAAAAAAAAAGCATCTGTAAGAAAGTAATAATATCAGATATGCTGATAGAGGTGCTGGTGGCACTGTGTAGAAAACTTCCTCCAGTAATGGTGAACTGCCTTACTGATGTCAAGAAAAGTTGTTAAAAGATGGTTTAACTTGTTACATTCGTCTCAAATTGGAATCACTTTTAGAATTAGCAAAATTAATGGTATACTCTTCAACATTCCACAACATTGCTTACAGTTTAGACCAGCAGAACTCTTCACTAAGTTAATAAAGAGCGAAGGAAGCAACTGAATAAGCCTTATGTCACAGAAAACAAGGGAAAAATAAACAGATTGGAGAATTGCAGAATGTAATGATTCATCCCAATCTCCAAAAATAAAATTGTGATCTTTTTTCCTCAGTCAGAATACTAACTAAACAAAGGGAGACAGTAATAGAAACAAATGTCAGAAGATACAGAGAATCGATGGTACAGTACCACGTAGAAGAACCCTGCCTCTCTACAAGCCTGATCCAATTGTCTAACAACCTCAGAGACTGCAGGGTCCTCAGCAATATTTGGGTCATCGGACTTGGCTAAAAGGGCGCTAATATCTGCTTTCAAGAAAGAAACAGTGATAAGAAACAACGCACACAACGCGGGACACCTCTTGACTCTTGCAGATTTTACTCGATACTTCATTCATGAAATACAAGCATAAAATAGTTTCAATTGTAACTGGTAAGCATTTAAATTCACTTGCAAAAGCAAATACGTAACGTGTTAGTGAAAAAATGTAGAGTTCAAGTAAAGAAAAGAACCGAAGGTATCAAAATTTGAGGATAATCAGATTCCTAGTACGAGAAGATTACGGAACTGGATGCGAAATTTACCAATGATGGGGATGCAACTAAAGTCGGTGGCCATCGGTAGCCGGGATTATCTCTCTCTGTTCAGAAGGAGGCTCGGCGGAGGCTGCGATTATATTGAAAGTCGAATTTTCCTACAATTTGGTGATTCAGCGCTTGATTTCCAGTACTATCGTCGACATCGTCATCAAGAAAAGCTTGACCGGGGACCACTTTTCACGAAATATGAGGGACCTCCAGACGACGCACATGATGATTCTGGGGGAAAATTTGTCAAACTTTTTTTAAAATCAAATATTAAATTCTGATATAAAAACATATTATTAAATCAATTATAAGACACGATCCAAGAATTTATTTTAAAAAATAAAAAAACATATACGATGGCGTGCGTTAATTCACGCCACTCGGCGTGAATTGTTTCACGCCATTGGGGCATGAATAATCACCCCAATTTCAATTGGGGATTGATGCTGGGCGTCAATTTTTCTTTTTAAATATAATTTTAAATAAAATTAAAAATAATAATTATATATAATTATAAATAATTAATTAGAGATTAATTAATTAATTAATTAATCAGTTAGAAAATAATTTTATAGGATAAACTTAGTTAGAGAATAATTAATTAACTAATCAGTTAGAGAATAAGCTTAGTTAGAGAATAAATTTATAGGATAAGCTTAGTTAGAGAATAATTAATTAATTATTCTCTAACTAAGCTTATCCTATAAATTTATTCTCTAACTAAGCTTATTCTCTAACCGATTAGTTAATTAATTATTCTCTAACTAAGTTTATCCTATAAAATTATTTTCTAACGATTAATTAATTAATTAATCTCTAATTAATTATTTTTAATTATATATAATTATTATTTTTAATTTTATTTAAAATTATATTTTTTAAAAAAATTGACGTTGATGCCCAGCATCAATTCCCAATTGAAATTGGGGTGATTATTCACGCCACTAGTGGCGTGAATTAACGCACGCCACCTATAATTCACTTAACGCCGGTGGCGTCCTCTTTGCATGATCAGATCAATGGCGTGAGTCAACGCACGCCATTGACTGCCTTATTTTGATAATATGTTTCTGACATGCCCCAATTTGATAATTTTTTTTTTTTTAAAAAAAAAACCTTAGTTTGACAAATTTCCCGATTCTGAGTCATAAAACCATAATAAGACATCAATTATAAGACACGATCCAAGAATTTATTTTAAAAAATAAAAAACATATACTCCCTCTAATCTTAATTATATAAACACATTTTGGAGTTGGTTTTGGTTCTAATTATAAGAGCAAATTTTAAATTTTGTCAATTTTTTTCCTATAATACCCTTATTTATACTTTCTCAATAATAATTTAATAATACACCTATATATTCTATAAAATAGATAATGTTTGCAACTCATTAATGTCATATACATCTCAATTATAATTTTTTTTTTTATTTTTTTTTTTTGAGCAATTTTTTTTCATATTTTTTCTATATCACCCCTACTAATACTTTGTCCACAATAATTAATTTAACAACACACTTATATTCTATCAAGTGAGAGTTTCTTCTTTATTTTTTATTTTAAAATAAAATCTTTTTATTATTCCTTTAAAAAAAAATTTGTAACTATCCAGTGATTAATTTTTTTCCCTAAATTAAATTTTCCCGCACTAATATCATCATATTGTGTATATATATGCATCATTTACAGATATTCAGATTGTTTAATTTTAATTATTACTCATATTGACATAAAAAAGTTATGGTTGGAAAGAAAATGCCTTATAAATTAATATTTTGAATAGTGTTATATATTATCATGAACATACCTTTTTTATCATTATATTCGTGGACTGAAACTGGAATTGAAGAGGTGTATGAGGTCCATACCTTACTTAGTAGAAGGATGTAAATCTTGTTCGATGGATTTATGTTTGTGTCTTGTCGACTCAGAGTGTTAGGCCACACACACCATACCTGTATGTTGGAACACGCCAATGTTGTCTTGATGTAATTTTCAATTTTAAGTAGGGGTATTTTTGAAAAATATTTATAATTAACTAATTTAACTTCTCTTCTTAATCCCTACAAATTTGATAAATAGTTCCTATAATTATTGGGGCCAGGAGGAATATCTTGTGGTCAAGTTGAAGTATGATGCCACCCAATTTTTTTGAACTTGTGGTCGGGGATCAGGTTGAAGTATGATGCCACCCAATTAATCAATAATCAATAGTATCACCGTACTTAGCAATTTGCATGCAGTTTGTGACGGAGTTTTACTTCCGTGATTTATGAATAATTAGCTAGATTTATTATAAATTTGTAAATGTTGAAGATTTAAATCCTTGAAGCACCCTAAATAAATACCAATGTTATGGTGTAATTTTACGATCAAAACTTATTTGTGTCAGTATCTTCTTGAAAACAACTTTACAAATAAAATTGCACTTTAACCATTTCTTGTTCGATGAATAAGTATTATTTATTCATATTGTATATGGAATTTATTTGTATTAATTATGTTAACAAATGTAATTGGAGAAACATTACAAAGAAGATGAAGAATTATGTATTAACTATTATTCTGTTATAAAATCCAGATGTCCAACTAGGTGGAGTAGTTTGTTGATATTGGATCAATGGGTTCGCTTGAATGTCTATAAGATAAACACCCAGGAGAACATGGGATCATTGTAAACAAACGTGGCTTGCGCCCAAGGGGTGGGGTGTATGCGCAGTGATAACCGTATGTAACTAGTGTAAAGTTAGAATGTGTACACCTTAGGGTTTGACCTCTGTATTTATAGAATGTACCTTAGGTTGATGGGCCCCATGTGATTTATGGCCCGAGTATCATAATTGTTATATCGTATCTTAAGATCTTCCTTGATTATGGGTAAGTTAGGATCCCCCTTCAGATAGATCTCGATACCTATTATATTCATTGTCGGGCCATCCGGTTATTGGGCCTGATATAGGTCCATAACAACTATATTAGAGCAATTTGCTCATACAAATTATAACCCACTTGAATTTTAGCAATGATCATCCTTACTTAAAGGTGATTAACAACTAATTCTAATTTTAAGGATCAAGAAGTGAATTTCCTCTCTGGAAATAAATTCACATTAACCTCTATCTTGATATAGTGTAGATCTCATTATTCTACAATCCAAACACATTAATCATAACTCTTTATATAGACTAGGGCCTCAAGCAACTAATTACTCATTTAACTGCACCTTAATATCTCTAACAAATTCCTTTGGGGTAAATTGTGTTAACATCTTTGTCAATTCACAAGCAATAGTTACGTTAATATTGACAATCAACGTTCGTAATATTTAATAAGCATTTAGTGGTCTCCTCATCCTCATCAGGTTTAATTTCTATACCTGAGATGGGTTATAATTTCATCCTTTATATGATATTATCTCCAGTCCTAAATATAGGACATATTTTGTAGTATAGCATGCTTTACAATACAAACTATGTCCTCTATTTAGACTGAAGAAATATGATAGATTAAAATTGATTCCATCGAAGGTTTATTTTAAACGAAACCGTTTTCTTTCTAACTCGTACATAAAAAAATGTAATGGTTGGTACATAAACAAAACAAGCTGCATATGCAGTTCCTTTTAAAATATACTATATTCCTCGTCAGTTTAGAAAATTTTAAAATATTTTGGTACATTAAAGTGGGTAGCTAATAGCTTTCAAGCCACCTCTATGTTGATTCACTACTAAGTATGGCATGTTTGAGTTAACGTTTAAAAAACATATTCACATAATTAGTCTAGATAAAATTCATCTCACATACTTACTTCGTATATCATAAATCATGTTAGAAAAACAGTTTCTATCGCTAATTCAAACAAACAAAAAGTTAACTGGAAAGCCTTTGATATAATATTTATGGACCACCTGATCGAGAGAGGTAAACTTAGACCAACATAATTAGGTTAAAAATAAAAAGACGAAGAAAGTAAATTAGAAAAGAAAAAACAAATTATCCTAATCTGATAGATGGTGGTAGAGTTACAACTTCTCCGAAGTGACAGAGTCAGTATTAGTTTGATACTACATAACTAATGCACCACCTAATCCATAACAATTTGAAGTGGAGAAGGAAGGTAATTAACCTACCAATAATAGAATAATATATTGCTGTGCAACCTCCGAATATTGTAAATATGTATTTCTTATTTTCTTTAAGAGCCTGCAAATTAAATATTTCACTCTGGTCTCTGACTTCCAATGGTTTTCATGTGCCATTACTTTACAGGTCTTTGTCCCCCCACTAAACTACTCAAACAGTATGAAATGAAAGGGAAGAAGTTCTTTTTACATCCTCAGCGCAAGTCAAGAACATGGATGCAGCAAAATGAGAAGAAGGATCATCATAAATAACGAGACAGAGGTGTTTGTGTAGGAGTATACAGGATGATAATGTGAACTTAAACGCAATCAACTAAGAAGAAAACGAAGGTGATCGATCATCACGACGACGGCGGCGACGATGAAGCCTGATTCTTACAATACTGGAAGCTCTTCTCATCCATCCTTTCTAACACGTAATGTCCCAAATTGCCGGCACCCAACACCAGATTTTCCTCGCACAGAAATTCACTCCCACATACTTTCTCCACTTCCCCTGAGAAATCGTGCACGAACACGTGCGTTTTAGGGTTTCCTCCCTTCTTGCTTCTTGCCAGCACGCCGGCGGTGAATATTGCCGACATCCTCCCCGGCGCGTCAGGCCAGTTCCCGCGAGGCCCATCCACCAAAATCACATCCCAATCCACGTCATACACGTGATTGGGTAGGTCGTTGATCCCTAGTTTACATTCCGAAAATAACAGATTCTGCACCGGCCTGCACTCGTTCCTCACCTGCTCTTTCGCCGACGCAATCAGCTCCTTCATGTCGCGCCTCTTTGTCGTGTACTGCACGTCAAACGCGTCGATTTCTGGATGCTTCTCTTCAATGTACGCCGCGTAGTACCGGTTCTCGTCGATGAACACAGTCCTGCCATTGTGATTCAGGGCCTTCCATAACAGAGTTTCGTGGGTGAGACCGAAGACGAGGAGATTACAAGGCTGCGAGCATTTCCGAAGCGCGTCTGAGATGTGCTTGAGGTCAGAGTAGGGCATGTGGAAGGTGTCATTGGATTTGGAGACGTAATGGAGGAGCGTGTTGACGACGGTGGGTGGCAAGGGGCCAGCGTTGCTGATCGCAGAAACAGAGGCGGCAATGACGGGGGGCTTTACTGGGGCCTTCGGTGAGATCGATTCTCGAGTGTAAACGAAGGTGAGGAGGAAGGCGATGGTGAGGATTGATATGAAAGTGAGAAGCCACAGGCGATTGGAGCTTCCTTGTTTTGGTGTGTAAGGATGGAGGAGGATGAGCTTCGTGTTGTTGTTATTGTTTGGGTTCTTCATAGTGATTTTGGTGTTTAGAACAGAATCTCTGGTTTCTAGCAGAGACTCTGAGCTGAGAGAGAGAACTGGAGAAGAAGAAGAAGAAGAAGGCTTTGATTTTAAACAAGTGTTAGAGAGAATTGAAGCAATGGAGAAGCAAGACAATTGGTGGCCTTGGAAGATGACCTCGCAATGTCTCTGCTTTTAATCAAACACTATATAATTAAAAAAGAAAAAAGAAAATGTTAAAAGACGGTTCTTATTAATAATTGGTCACAATCAGACGCAGGTACTGGGTTGGTAATGGGAAATGATTAATTGCTGATACGCATATAAGATTAATTAATTTAGGGAAGGAAGGTTGATAATAGAGTGAAGCAGAGTTGGGGGGTGGTTGAGGCAGAGATAAATAGAGAAACAATAATAGCTGAAGCGAGCGACTCAGTAACTAATGACAAGCAACGAGTCGCTTTTCCTTCATGTATTGTGTCCCATTTCCCACGTAACCCTCACCTTAGAATAATGCATATTCTCTAACCCCGTAGCTGCCTCTGAACATGACCATGTACCTTCCATTATTCCTATTCGTCATCCACATTTTTTATTTATTCACGTTTGTATCATCACCATCTTGATACTTCTATGATATGTATAAACTAAGACTAGTACAAGTCAAACTAATACGACAGCACCGGCAAAAATAGCTTCTCGAACAAATCATAGTTTTCTTGTCAAAATAGATTGTGCACAGAGTGTTTGAAGGACTTAACAAAACTATAAATATGAGGGTTCAATGTTATTTTAGATTCTGAATCACTGTTTGACTATTTTGCTTATGATACCATGGTTTCAAAAGCATAGAAGATTCAAAGTTAAGTAATTAGATCCTCTCATCATTTATTTTTCTCATTATCCCTCATTAGCCTATCTAGGTCATTGATTGAGAACATGAGAGAAAAGTCAAAGTAGTATTGTGTCCTTTCAGATTGATTGGAAGAACATGATTTAAAGATAATGAGGGATGATGAGAAAAGGACAATGAGATAAACTTGACCCTTTTGCTAAGCATAGGTATCTTCCTATTAGAAACAATCATATTCAAGGCATTGTCGGGTACTAAATGTGGACACCTATTTAAATGCGGATTCAAACATTGGTTTATCACATTGTGAGGACTAACCCTTTCTGCTAAACCCGTTAGTCAGTTGAGCAGTTTTTTTTTTTTTTTTGATAATAAAATGGTGGTAAGTGTGCAAGAACTCGGGTTCACGAATGCAATGATGACCTTCCCAAGTGGTAGCTACATCTGAGGCGGATTACAGTGGTTTTTCTTATGGCCGAATCCTGCATCTCTTAAGGAATCCAAGACCATGCGTTATTTGGGACCAACACATGTTGGTCAGTTGAGCAGTTGTTACTTATGAGTTATGAGGCTGGAAAATACGTGAGCCCAACAAGAAGTATAATTGGGCTCAAAAATTAAACAGGTTTATGTTTCCGTCCGTGTTAAATACTGTTATATATCTTGATTAACAAAAGGGTCCTTGATTCATAAGGCCCAATCCGTTACGTAGCAGCACAGACACAGACTGCTTTAAAATTTAGGCTTAAAAGCTACCCCAAGTCTTGCCTTTTTTGTCAACAACACGAAAGCGCCAAACTCTTTTTAACTATTAAGGTTTCCTTAATTTGCATGGTTGATGGCTTTAATTAAAATGTCTAGCCGAAAATTGGAGTCAGTACACTTTGAAATTCTGAAAGAGGAGGGTAACAGCAGGTAAAATGGAGGGACCTCCATGAGATAAAGGTCCAATCATAGAAGACACGTAGAAATTTCCTTTTGGAAAAAGAAGAAAGACAAATTGAAGTGCTCTCTCTGGAATCATCATTCATCAACTCCAAATAGTAGAGTCAATTTGCAGCCACGCACGCACGCACGTTCTCCCAAGAGCTTAGATTTCCAAAATGGTGACCGTAATTCTGATTTTAAGAACTAAAGATAATAAGATTGTGTTGGTTACCAACACACCACGACTCTGAGGTTACTATGGAAGGCCATTCCCTCAATCTTTATTCACATTAACGAATGATTAAAGTTAACGGGGACATTCTTTTGTTTCATGCCCCACATAATGGTTAATGACTCTTTCTTTTGTTCAATCTCGTGTCTTTTCTTTACTTATGTATGACGAAACTTGTCTTTTATAACTCCTTGGCGCATGATAAATCCATCTCAGAACAACTTTTTGCTGAACTCTGGTTCGACCGAATCAAAGATCAATCAACAGAGTTTAAGCAGCTTCCTTTTAACAACACTGTAGTTTTTTTATTGGCTCTCGCACCGAATTAAAGAAGTGATGGTCAAAAATATAATACTGAATGTTGAAAGATTCTTGGGGGACAATGAGGGAATTGCACAACATGTTTTTTTATCGTGATGCAGAATGACGTCAACCATGGCATTCACTCTCATTCATTAGATAAGATTGCATTATGAATGAGTGGACAAAATGACTTCACTGTTTGCACTGTTCATGCGGTCACGTTGGCAGCTTTGCAATAAACGACCATGGTCTCTGTTTATGAATGAGTGGACAAAATAACTTCACTGTTTGCACTTTAAATGACCATGGTTTAAAAACCGGCTTTTTTCTAATTTGCCCCTTTTTAAATAACTATTTAAGCGTCTGCCGGTTTAAACTATTTAAGCGTCAGCACTTGTTTAGTGATTAACGCCCTCATTTAGTCGACTAAAACGCGAGGGCTCAATTTTTTGAAAAATCGCGATTTAGTCGACTAAACCATGTGATTTAGTCGACTAAATCGCGGGGGACATATTTTTTTAAAAAATCCCGAGATTTAGTCGACTAAATCACATGGTTTAGTCGACTAAATTGCGAGGATTTTTCAAATAAATTAAGCCCCAGCGTTTTCAATGGACTAACAACCTTTTCACATTAAATTTGTTGAAAAGAAATTTGTTTTTAATTATTGTTATTTTAAAGTTTGAATTATTGTTTCCAGTTTTTTAGGAGCTTCAAATAAGTAGCAGTTTTGTTAGGATTGTTTCCTACTTTCTTTGCTAAAAGTTGTTTTTCCTACCTTATCGCCTATAATGTAGGATATATATACATATATTTTGGTAGAAATATTTATTGTATTTTTGCTAGACACTGAAAAAATTTAGTTTGTTAAGAAATAAATGATTCGTTATATAATGTAGGATATATATACATATATTATTGCTGCTACACACATATATATAATGTCAGATATATCTGATTAAAACTTTGAATTCAGAGAAGTAGGTGATGTGATTTTTATGAAAATTAACAACTTAAAGCAATAAAGTAGGAAACAACTTTTAGCAAGAAAGTAGGAAACAATCATAACAAAACCGCTACTTATTTGAAACTCCAAAAACTGGAAACAATAATTCAAACTTTAAAATAACAATAATTAAAAAACAAATTTCTTTTCAACAAATTTAATATGAAAAGATTGTCAGTCCATTGAAAAATTTAAGCTTCGGGTCCCACCTCATATATTTAATTAAACCATGCATCGATGGGTGAAAATGAGTAATTTTATCAACTATTTAACTTAAGATTTTGGTTTTTGATGATATTAACTTAGATAATATATATTGATTTGTGTAAATAGAATATATATATATATATATATATAATCTAAATAAATATAATATATATAAAAAAATGTGTAGTCCCTACGATGAGAGGAAAAATAGAAGATGTTTCACGTAAAAAAAACGCAACATGAACTATAACTATATATCATATATTTTGCTAATCACTTCCACTTAGGTATAAAATATAACAAAATATAAAGTAATATAATAATATATTATTATAATAAAATAACATTTTGTTTTTTCTGTACCTCCAACTTCCCCTGCTATTCGGATGCATCTTAAAATCCTAACAAAATTGCTACTTATTTGAAACTCCTAAAAAATTGGAAACAATAATTCAAACTTTAAAATAACAATAATTAAAGAACAAATTTCTTTTCAACAAATTTAATGTGAAAAGGTTGTCGGCCCATTGAAAACGCGGGGCTCAATTTTTTTAAAAAATCCGCGATTTAGTTGGTGATTTAGTCGACTAAACCATGTGATTTAGTCGACTAAATGTGATTTAAAAAAAAAATATATCCCCCACGATTTAGTCGACTAAATCATATGGTTTAATGACTAAATCACGGGATTTTTCAAAAAAAAAATTGAGCCCGCGTTTTAGTCGATTAAATGGGGCATTAGTCGACTAAACAAGTAAGCAGATACTTAAATAGTTTCCAAACGGGGTAGATCTTAAATAGTTATTTAAAAAGGGCAAATTGAAAAAAAGCCTTAAAAACCTCACTGGAAGATCCCATATTGACTGTTTAGCTTGGCAGTTATAAAAACGTTTTAGCCAAAAATGATAAATAAAAAAGTGGAATTTCCAATAAACGCCCAATGTACGTTTAAACAGTTGCGTCTCTGTAATTTGTCATCTTTCTGGGTCACAGACTCGCAATGTCTCCGGGCCACATGGGGATCGTAGAAATTTATTGAGGGAAAAAACCGTGGAAAGTAAAGACAGGCGTTTGATAGCTATACATATTGCTAATTATCCTCATACTGATGATTGAGGTTTTTAAAAATAAATTTTTAATAATAATTTATACTCCCTCCAGTCTTAATTATAAGATTTAATTAATTTCTTCAATTAATTAATATTAACTAATAAACTAATATATAATCTAAAGATCACAACATATAAAATGATTAAGAACTTATTTAGCTTTCCTTAATCTTCAAAAAAAAGTCAACTAGGCCTTATAATTAGGATCGAAAATACTAATATATAAGATGTAAATATGTGAGAGAAATTTTATCTCTACGTAAATAAACACTTTTAAGACCCTTAAAAAATGATCCCAAACATGGAATTCTCTGACTTAATACTTTGTTGTTGTCATGACTCATGAGTTAATTCATAAACCGGCTTATTTTGCTGCTCTAGTATTGCACAATAGATTAAGGTGTAATTTTATATTATAAGTTTTCGTTGAGATGTAATGTTATTCTAAAGTTTCTTTAGATTCAATGTTACTCCCTCCGGTCCTAATTATAGGAATACTTTTATAGTATAAAATTATTTATAAAAATGTTCTATAATTAACCTAGAAAGTAGATACATCGGAAGTGTTAAAATAGAACAACATTGTCATTTTTATTAAAAAGTTAATGATCAATATTAATTTTTTAATGAAATAAAGTAACATTATTACATTTTGAAACTTCCAGAATTAAATCTAAAAAAAACTTTCAGGTTAACATTCATTCTTAACAAAAAACTTAAGGATTGAATTTCATCTTACCCTTATAAAATAGGTTAAAGTTTATTTTTTGTTCTGGAAAAAGAGGAGCATCAATTGGAAACTGGACGAATGAAGTTGAGGGAGGGAAAGACAACAAAATGAGGAAAGAGAGGAGAGAGGGATTTTGATTTGTGAGAAAACCAAAAGCTGCTTCGCAACAAAAAGAGAGGCACGTGACATCCTTCGCCAGCTGCTTCCCACACTCCCCTCCAAAATCCCCACTGTTCTTTTATACGCCCAAAGGCCAAGGTGATGTGATTTCTAGGTTCTAACCATGTTTTGTTATTTAATTAACAAGTCTAATTTAATACTAGTACAACTTTATAAGTTTCCGTTAAGTAGTAAATTTATTCTGAGAGATTTCGGTGAGACCCAATATTGCCTTTGAAGTTTTTATTGTCTCAACATTGTCCCAGAACTTTTAAAATGTAGTAATATTACTCATTTCTGTTAAAAAGTTAACGGTCAACGTCAATTTTTTTATGGTCACCGTTAGTTTTTTAAGTAATAAGGCAATATTGTTACATTCTGAAACTTTTGGGTTAATATTAAGCGAAAAAGAAAACTTTTAAGGCAACATTGCTCATTCGCTACCTCCTTCCCACACTCCCCCTCCAAAATCCCCACTGTTCTTTTATATGCCCAAAGGCCAAGGTGAGGTGATTTCTAGGTTCTAAGTTCTAACCATGTTTTGTTATTGAATTAACAAGTCTAATTTAATACCAGTACAACTTTACAAGCTTCCATTAATAATGGGTTAAATAACAAATTTGTTTTGAAAGTTTTCGATGAGGCTCAGTATTACCCTTAAAGTTTTTCTTGTCTTAATGTTGTCCATTCCTGATAAAAAAGTTAAGGGTCAATATTAGTTTTTTAAGTAATATGACAACATTGCTATGTTTTGAAATTTTTAAGTCAACATTGAAACAAAAAAAAAAAAAACTTTTGAAGCAACATTGCTCCTGTAACTATACTTTAGAGGCGAATTTACTACTTAACCCGTTAATAATTTAGAATGAACTTTTGCAATGAAGTTATACTCTTCAATCAATTTTTATTGTTGCTCAATCACAAGATAAAATCAAAAATTGAACAAGTTGAATTGAGTAATTCATGGGCTCTCATTAGTTATTCACAATAAACATTTTGCCATAAAATTACACTTTTCATTAAACATATGTTTTACCATCACTAATAGTTTAGGAATCAGTAAGTCCAATTTAACAATTCACAAGTTTCTATTAACTCCTCGTAACAAAACTTTTGCAAAGTTGTTGCCGGATCACAACCATTGCCGGGAGAGATGGCTTTTAAAAAAAGGGGTGCCTTTGCAAAATAGTGAAATATGGTGAAGCATCCAACATTCACAATATTTTAAGTTGGGCCTATAGACTAATTAGAAATTATTTGAATTTATCAATTTAATTTGATATTTTCTTTTTTCACAGGTCATTTTAAATGGATTTTTCCCCTGGAAAAACCAAAAAAAAAAAAAAAAAAAAGGCAGAAGAAGAATTAAAATTACACAATTATCATGAGATTGCCTGGCGAAGCTTGGGGTTGGGGATAATAAAACAGGAACACGGGCGGGAGAGGCACACAGTGGCAACTGCGGTTCGAATTTCATGTTTATCACATGAACGAGTAATTAATTTCTTATTAATTCAATTAAATTTTGACTATTTAAACTTTTATCTAACCTGTTTAAATTTAAAATGTTTAATTTATGATTTTTTAAATGATACATTCATTTTTAAAAGAAGTGATGGTGATCAGATTAATTTTATTTTTAATTTAAAATAAGAATTTACATAAAATATAAAAATTAAATTAAATTAAATCTGAGACATTCAAAATTAATCTAATAATAACGAATACAGGCGACAAACATATTTAGCTGGAGCATAAAATGTGCTGCCCACTGGCAAGTGGCAACTCAGACCTGAATCCCAAAAAGTCGTTTTCTTATATTCCACTCACAAGCTCTGCTCACACTCTGTTCTCGCCATGCCTCCTCCCCAAACACCCTTCCTTGTCCTCCTCCTCTTCTTCTTCTCCCTCCTCCCATCTTTCTCTTCCGGCGCCGTCTCCTCCACCATCGACTTGCTCCTCCCTTCCGACGCCGTTTCCCTCCTCTCCTTCAAATCCAAAGCTGACCCTGGCAACAAGCTCCTTTACGACCTCAACGAGCGCTACGACTATTGCCAATGGCAGGGCGTCAAATGCGCCCATGGCAGAGTCGTTCGCTTCGTCCTTCAGAGCTTCGGCCTCCGTGGCGTCTTCCCTCCCGACACCTTGTCTCGTCTCGACCAGCTTCGAGTTCTCAGTCTTCGCAACAATTCCCTCTCTGGTCCCATTCCCGATCTCTCCTTTCTCCTCAATCTCAAATCCCTCTTTCTCGACCATAATTCCTTCTCTGGTTCTTTTCCCCCTTCCATTCTCTTCCTCCATCGCCTTCTCACTCTTTCTCTCTCCCACAACAACCTCACCGGCTCTATCCCCGCCGGTTTAACTCTCCTGGACCGATTGATTTCTCTTCGCCTCGATTCCAACTGGTTTAACGGAACCATTCCTCCTTTGAACCAGTCCTCGCTTCAAATCTTCAATGTGTCGGGAAACAATTTGACTGGGCCGGTCCCGATGACGCCTACACTCAGTCGTTTTTCCCCCGCGTCGTTTTCCGGGAACCAGGGTCTCTGTGGGGAGATCATTCACTTGGCATGTAATTCTCGGTCTCCGTTCTTCAGTCCCTCTAATGCCTCCACCTCCGCCGCGCCACTTGGGCAAAGCGCGGAATCGCAGGGAATCGTGGTCGTTCCTTCACGTTCATCTACTAAAGAGAAGCATAAGAACACTGCCTTGATTCTAGGATTTACCATTGGGTTCTCGGTGTTCGTTGCGTCCATCCTGTTCGCAATTGCATTGTTTAGGAAACGAAGCAGTTCTAGAAGACCAGAGAGCCCCAAAATACAAGAGTCTTTGGAAACCAAAGAAGTAAATGCGCTGCCTCCTTCATCTTTTGCTGTCGAAACAGAAATAGAGCAAAATAGGGAATGGAGTGAGAAGGCAAAGAAGATAGAGAAAATAAGAGAAGCACATAAGAGTGGGAATTTGGTGTTCTGCTGCGGGGAGCCACAGTTATGTACAATAGAGCAGTTGATGAAAGCTTCGGCGGAGTTGCTGGGTAGGGGTAACATAGGAACAACGTACAAGGCGGTGTTGGATGGTCATCTCATAATGACAGTGAAGAGGCTGGATGCTGTTAAAACAGCCATAACGAGTAGCCCAGAATTCGAGCATCACATGGAAATGGTGGGTGAGCTTCGGCATCCGAATTTGGTGCCCGTTAGAGCTTATTTCCAGGCAAAGGGAGAGAGGCTGGTGATCTATGATTATCAACCTAATGGAAGTCTCTTTAACCTCATACATGGTAAGTCCAATCTACACCAATAATCCTCTTTACCTCACAGTGGGTTAACTCACTAATTCTGTAGTTCTAGTAGTTTTGTACCACAGTTCAGCTGAGTTAGATCATGGCCGGTGTTGGCCCAGTTAGAGTTAATGGTGCAATAGTTGGGAGTCGAGTTGGTGCAACTCGGGGGACCTATTTGTGAAATTAGAAATTCAGTCCTGACGTGGTTTGCTGCTTTCGGAGAATGGTGGTGTGCAATTTGCAAATTGGATCCCCTAGATGCAGTGGTCGGTGGAAGTGGAAAGTGGAATCCGATCTGTGATTCAGATACTTTTTCCGGGTGCCGATCTGGAGAATATTTTCCCTTTTCGCTTTTCGTTTCTCTGCCTTCTGGCGTGGGCATCTCCGGCATATGGATCCCCTGTTTCGCATCGATCGTCTCCATTGCCGACAATCCCGGGATTGGACTATTTAATGTGTCTTTTTTTGGGTCCATGGGTTGGAATATTTAAAGTGCTCTTTTAAATACGAGGGTCGGAGTTGGACTATTCGACTGCTTGTAGACTATCTGACTATGATGCATTCAATTAACCCATTGAAATTTAATTGCTTGCTCAGAAAATTAACAGCGGGCCACTCGTTTGTCTGTTCTGTTTTTTTTTTTTTTGACGATAATATCCTGACTAGAATACTATACTATCTCTGCAGGTTCGAAATCAACGAGAGCGAAGCCTCTTCACTGGACTTCATGCTTAAAGATAGCTGAAGATGTCGCCCATGGAGTCGCCTATATACATCAAGCCTCGAGATTAATCCATGGCAACCTGAAGTCGACTAATGTCCTTCTTGGCGTGGACTTTGAAGCTTGTGTCACAGACTATGGCTTGGCCCTCCTTGCAGATTTTTCATCAACTGAAAACCCTGACTCTGCAGCTTATACAGCACCGGAGATTCGCAACTCTAGCCGCCGAGCCACTCCCAAGTCCGACGTATATGCCTTTGGGGTTCTTCTATTAGAGCTTCTTACGGGTAAACATCCTTCTCAACATCCTTTCCTTGCACCCGCGGATATGCAACATTGGGTTAGAGCAATGAGGGATGACGATGGTGCTGATGAACATAATGGGCTTGGAATGCTCACAGAAGTCGCTAGTATTTGCAGTGCAACGTCGCCTGAGCAGAGGCCGGCAATGTGGCAAGTCTTGAAGATGATACAGGAGATAAAGGACAGTGTAACGATGGAGGATACAACTGCTAGTGTTTCATAATTTCTGTCATGAACTTTAATGATTGGAATGTAGTCATGTTAAGGAGGTATAAGCAAGAGACTGAACTCTGATTGCCGAAAAATGAAGGGGCGTTCCACGAGAAGCTCAGAAGAGTTTTGCTGTTCAAGTTTATTCGACCAATTTTGTAAGAATCTTCATGAATACACAGTTACACGCAAATATCATACAATATGATTTATAGTCAATGCTGGAATCGCTGCGTAGTTCAATGTATTCAACCAATTTTGTAAGAATATTGAATGAATACACAAGTAGTATACAAGATTGATGTTTTCTGATGCTTCAATGCAAGTATTATTATTATTAAAGAAGGCAAGTACTGTCCACGCAATAGGACCTGAACCTTGTGCTTCAAATGCACGTATTATGAGAATAACTGCACAGTTGCCAAACAAGTCATTGACAGGATGAAGACTACAAAATACACAATCTAGTTTGGAGCAGTCTGGAGAACTGTTACATATGTACAGAACACATCCAAATACCTAAAGGGAAAATGTTTGTTTTTCTTATACGCTTTGAATCTCCGGCACAGCACAACCATCGCTCAGCAGGAGATCCAAAGAGGAGCTGCGTCATGACCAATCGTAGCTTCCTCCACATTTGCAGTGTGGTGCACCATTCTTTCAAGTTTCAACCTTCTCAAAACAATACTTTACTGTGAAATTTGTCCGTGTCATCAAATACCTTCATATGTGGTCACAGCCTGCACTTAAAACCAAGGCAAAATTCTCTCTCCAACAAGCCAACCACATCTTGGCAAAAGAACTCGAGACAGAGGAAGACAAGAAACTCATTACCAACTTACACCATGCCTGCAAACGGAAAGCAAATTGTAAGAAACAACCACTGAAGAACTGCATGCTTTTAGAAATCATGGTTGTTACTCATTGTAAAAGATTTATCAGCGATCTTGTGATGAAGGATTCTCATCTGTCAGAACGAGACATCTTATGGAGAAATATCATCGCATGCACACAACTTAGCGGAAAATTACGGCTGTTTGATTTCTGTTAGTCACAGAATCTAATTCGGTCAGATTATTTTGTATTTAAGAGTTTATCACGTTACTTTATTTTGGGTGAAAACCTCTCGCCCAATACAATTTGTTTAGCAGAGCTGGGCTGTCTAACTCGTCTGTAATTAACTACTTTGTGATCATAAACATAATATGCTGTTGTGATAAACAAACAAATTAATGATGTGAAGATTACCTGCTATTAATTGGACCCTCGCCAAACCATGTGTTTTAACACATGGCAGTCAATATGGTGATAGCTTCAAGAGAATTTGTCCTTGATCTAAGACATTACATCAATTGAAGCAAGTGCACGAGGCCTTGACCGCATGATTGTCTCATCACTGTGCTTGATCCATTCGGAGAGCTTCCATGGTTTCTGCCACTTCCATTTGAACTGCAGCAACCATTGATGATGACTTCTCTTCCACCTCCAAAGTTTTCCAGCTTGCCCTACTGCAGCTAGCTTCTTTGTTGACAACTGTCCGAAGGGTATCATCTGAATATAAAAACATTACTACTTAACTGGAAAAAAGAAATAAGATCAATATATATATATATATATATATATAAAGAGTATGAAGGGGGATATTAACTTTTCGAGTTTCATCTAGAAATGCAGCTGACTCCCGGACTGACCCATTAACAATCCCAGAGGTGAATTTGAGTTGCTTTGGTGCAGGAAGTGACATGGGAGACAATGGACCACTCATTTCATCAGCAAAGTGTTTCAGTGATCGCGAATTTGCCTGTTGGTTCCAGTCAGAAACTCAACATGTAAATGGATGAAATAAATTGAAAAATTTCAACATGTGATCAAGAGAATATTTTGAATCCCAGTTTAGAATCTAAACTAGATTTGGACAAGCCAAGAGCACCAAATAAGGACCCAATGAAATTCTCACCGATGCAGATGTGCTCAATGCAATGGCAGCAGTTTGTTCCCTCATTATTTGCTCCTTCATAAGTTCTTTTTGCTGTATTTCACTTTGCTGTAGGAGCATTACAAGCTCATTTAGTTGCTCTTTCATGTCCTTAAGTTCCATATTCTTTTCCCACAATTGGCACCTGTTAAGGATTATAAGCACTACTGTTACATGGAATCGGAAACGGCTGAGTCTCTACAATTAAACACAATTGGCATTTCAAAAAGCAAGTTAGAAGAGAGGACTTTTGTTGCACAACCCCTATGTGGCACATCTTTCATGGACAACAAAGATTTTCCTCAAGGGCTGCGCAAGGATTTTCATTGGACTATTTGCACAACTAGCATGAATGGAAAGAACACTGAAAATCTTATTCAGATCTTCTAAGATGTGTGAGCACCTGGCTTCCGCTGCGGCATTAAACAAACTCTGAAGCATGTTCTTTGCATCTCCGATTGAGCGGCATTGGTTCCAACGTCCACGATTGTTTAATGTCCGTTCCCTTTCTTCTGCATCACTGAGTTGTGATGCCATGCTTTTTAAAGAAACTGAAGACATGCCGAGCATGTTCTCAAGAGAAGCTATTCTCGCCATTCTTACATCTGGCGGCATGGATAACAGTCTAACAAAGGGGGAGTTCAAGGAAAAAGGGCAAGTTAAAGATTTATTGAATTGCTCAAAAATACCAGCAGAAAGACTTCCACATTAATATGCATCGAAGAATATAATTCGCACGGATTCAATATATGTACCTGGAATATCCGTTCTTTCCTTTAGGGATACTTAGTCCATCAGGGAACTGATCTACTTGTTTCAGTAAAGCCAACTCTTCTTCCAGTGCGGATCGTCTAAAATAACATTTTTCAGTCAATAGTGAGAGAGAATATATCCGTGAATGTGACAATTTTCACCCTAGAAAAAGAGAATTGGAGAAACACAAAAGGATTAAACACATACACATGGTTTTGCTTATCATATTCAGCACGAACTTCATGCACATGGACCATGACCTCAAGCTCATGATCGAGCCACCTCTGGAAAGATTTCTCTGTAATCTACATATAAAATCAGGTTATAACTGGTCAATGCAAATTTATTCTCAGATCAAACATCATAGTTTAACACTTTAGGAAGCATGAGGATAACATGACTTCAGTTGTGTGGTTCATAAAACAGTCCAAGTCTTTTGGTTTGTTGGGCCATTATGCATATAAATTGTTTAGTTATATATAAGAAAATGACTGATAATTACCTGCCCAGGCTGTAGATGCCCATTTGAATTAACTGAAATATAGAGCAAATAATTAGTAATATAGAATATCTAGTTAAACAAGATAATTGTAAACAATGTTTACCTGAATTGTCACGTGGAGAAGATTTTCGGGCTTCCAACAATTCTTTAAGCCTTTTTGTAGCCATTGCTGCTTCCTCTGTCTTCCTCTGAAGAACCTGCAAGTAAAAACTAATGAGTGACAAGCTTAACATTTACAGCAGTCAGTGTTTTTCACTTTTCACGGGCTCATTTTCATGGCCACATCCAAACTCGTCCATTCAGAATCTCCAGTCTCCAGTTTATAGTCCATAACATCAAGTTCAGGTTAATGTTTTCCTTGTCCCTCTCTTTGCTGAATAGTTGCAACATTACCTAAATCGTACATTTTAGCCTCTTTACCCCTTAATATAAATTTGTCGCTCATGACAGCTGAAAGAGAGGCATAGCCTGATGCGTGGTTATTATACAAGAGAAACCCTTCTGGAAAACATAAATATTTATATTGTTGTACTCTTAAGTAATCAAGAAATGTCAAGGAAGACAAAACACGAGGCAGACACAGTAAACAACAAAATATCAGATTTTCAACTTACCATTTTTTGGCGCTGGTTTAGAGCCTCAAGTTTATGTCTTTCATATTCATTCTTCCTCCCCTCTTTTTTCAGCTGCTCATGAGTAAAACCAAGATTTAAAATTGCAGTTCTATGCATGGTATTAACAAATGAACCAAACATTTCATTAAACAAAACAAGGAATGGATTGAACCAGTTGGTTGGACCGAAAAATTGGTGAACCAATCGTCAATCTCAATCAGGTTCAGATAACCATCGGTAAAGGAAGACTAATAATCAGATTGCCAAGAAATATATAACATAACTTTTAAAATAAGTATATGCATTATAAATATATTACATGTAATAATTATTCCAATTTTATTTTTTAAAATTAGACAATATTGATCAAAATTTTAAAATTTTATTTTTGCTTCTGAATTGTAATTTTAACTTTAATTTTTTTACATTTCATTGTTTCTTGTTTATTTGAAATATTTTTTAATTATATTTATTTTTCTTATTCAAAATACCATTCTGATCCTATTTATAAGTCCATTTTGACCAAAAGATTTGGTTCTATTTATAAGTTATCTTTCAGGTAATAAATGAGATTGTGACAGTTTTGCCCATGTTAATTGTACCAATGAATTAATGAAAATAAAGAAAGAGTTGAAAGATACTCATTCATAAATGAGAGTAAAGTTAAAAATTTACCCCATAATCATTGAGGTAATTAACTCTCCTTGGTATGTGTGCTTTATTGAAAATGAACTTATAAATAAGACAAGAGTGGTAGTTGGTAACTTGACATATATTTAAAATTAAATATATATTAATTTAATAATGACTAGTTCGGTCATGATTTAACCACTGAATCATGAATCAAAGCCTTGATCAAGCTCAATGGTCCCGTTTGGTTTTTAATAACTTAATTGCATGAGAATAGAAACTATTAATCAAAATTTTAATTACTACCATAGCATTGTTAAATATATTGCTTCTATGACCAAATTTGTCACCCATAGTTTCCAATAAACGCTTAGGGCTTTTAAAATAAATATGGAAACTTACATTCCATGACTCAAGGCAAAGAGAGCGTTTGAAAAAAAAATGTGGCTCACCACAAGTCTTTTGAAAGGCATATATTGACATGTCCATGTCAAAGCAATAGCTTGAAAGTGTCAGTCAATCACAATTGGCAACATAGAATTTCAAAGTAGAATACATGAAAATTCAAGCATAATATATTTATATGAGAAAGCAAACAACCTGAAGTAACTCCTTCTCACGAGAGGCCTTCCACTGTCGAAATTGCTCGGCTTCATGCTTCATTTTATGCTGCAACTGAACCTGCATTGTAAAAGAGTATGAATGAGATCCAAAACAAGAGCTATAGTTAGTTAAGTGGGCGGGAAAACAATAAAAGAAAGGAAAATAACCTTTTGAGCCTTAATATATTGTATTTCAGTTTGCAGCCTTTTTGCCGCTTCTTCACTTTTATCCTTTTGCTTTAAAAGCTGAACCTGGTTTTCCTGTTTCTTCTTAAGATCTAAAATCTGCAGTTTGATATTTATAAAATCAATATATTGACCAACAACAGTAACTTGTGACTTCAGAATGATATTAAGTAAAATTATCACCTGTGCTTCCAATGACTTCAATTTTTGGGCTCTAATATCTTGATTTTTATGTCCTTGTCCATCCGAATTAGTGGCACGATTTTCTACTTCAGCTAACAAATGGTCCCTTTCTTTCTGCCCATTGTTAAACCAAAATCAGTAAATAATGCAAGTATGGAAACATAAACTTCATGTTGGATTCAAAATATACTTTAAATGTAAGTATTTCTAGTGAAACCTGCACTTTTCTTTTCTCGTCTTCAAGTTCCATAATTTTTCTTCCAAAATGCTGACTGAGTGTTTCCACGTCAATTCCTCCAATGAGTTTCATCTCAGACTGCAAAATATAAAAAGGATAAATATAAATGTTCAGTTGGAGTTACAATTCCTGCTCATAACTTGAATCATATCAGAAAACTTCACAGAAAAGAAGTCAATAGTGTCAACAGAAGTCGCCAAAAGTTCAGAATGCATCAACAGAAATAATGTTAGGTAGTGCTGTAATCTTAGTGCAAATGCGCAATTCATATCAAAATCTCCCATTGACATAAGGAAATCGAATAATTCAGAAGACGAACAGAAGATTAGCATTCATTCAAATAACTGACTAAATCACCCAGGATCACGTAAATTTTATTTTTCCTATCTGCAACTCTGTCTCTCAAAGGATATGACCTTGCTGGTGCTTGATCTATTTAGTAGAGAACCCCTTTTTGAGAGAGAAAAGGACAGACACACATGTAAAGACATGTTAAATTAGCTATAAAACATAGACGTTTACAGCAGAGGTCCACATTAGTGCCATTGGATGCGATATTTGAAGCATAAACTAAATCGTTGAGAGCACTAGCACAAAACAGACAAATCTTTTGTGGAGATAGGTTCCTTGGAAATTATTAGAGGTGCCACAACTAAGTAAATCTAAAGTTCGATCGTTCTAGCGACCATTCTTAACGATTAGCTTAAATTTCACCAGAGCTAGCCTGCACTTTGTCCACCCTTTAAACTCCAATGTGCTTTTGCATAAGGTAGCACATCAAGAATAAAAAGCCGTTATTTGGCTTGCACCAAAAAATTTAAGCCATTTAAATGGATTGGGAATTCACAAACTCCAAAACGTTGGAAATGATAATCAGATGCATCATCAATTTACTCTTTGTACAATTAGATTAGATGCACAACAACACAGGTAACAGTCTTGAAGATGAAACCTCTTTCTGCTCCAAGCGATTATTCAACTCCCTCATCTCTTTATCCATCGTATTTTGCAAGAGTGCATGCTCCAATTCTTTTGTTGCTTCATCAGATTCTATAGAATTTTCCCCTGCAAAACAAGACACAATGGCCCAACATTGAAGATCGGGACAGTATTATTATAAGGGCCATGAAACAAAACATATTCAAACACATGATACAACAATAAAAACCCTAAGCACTGCTTAGTCCCCCATCACTGTTGCCAATTTCCCCTACACAATGAAATATAAAGGTTTGATATAAATGCACCTACCATCTTGCTTGCGTAAGAAAAGAACTAAAACCCATATATTCGAGAGATATGGAGGAAACAAGTCATCTGGTTCCTCTTTTGCACCTGTCCCCCTTTTCCTCTTTTATACAGTCTAACCAACAAAATTCCTATTCTTTTAATTAAAAAGAACAAATAAAATAATATCCACCTGATATGCTTTCAGTCATTTGGTGGTCAGATGAATCTAGGCTCTGAAGGCCACTCTCAAGTCCATCAATCACAGGACAAATATTCCCATCCTGAGAGCAAAGAAAAGGGAATACAAGCAAATACCAATTCAATGGTTATTCTGCACTTAAAAGTAAAATTAACATGGGTTTAACCATAACCATAATTATTCAACAGTTCTCTTTGTATGTACATACTTGTGTGTCAGTTGCACATCTACTGCGATACTCATGAAGTTCCCGACAGAGGTCCTCATTAGTTGCTTCAAGCCAAGCAACCCTTTCCTTAAGAACCTGTGCAACAGTAACATTGAGCCAAATGCCAAAGTTCCAATTCAATTTATCTAATGTTCATCCGCAATGAAAATTTAAGATCATATATACCCGCACTTCATCAGCAGGAGATGCACCACGAGCACAAAGTTCCGCCTGCAAGAACTTCAACTGCTGGCGAAGTTGCTGCATCTCATTGGACAGTAAATCTCTATTAACCTGCAAAGGAAATAACAAAATATTGCAATATATCAGAATCAGGAAATTTGACCACATCAAGTTTCCTATTGGCCAAAGGCAGAGAGTGCGCTTGAAAGTAAAAGGCCACGGAAACTTACAACAGGCTTATTCTGAATATTGCGTGCACGATTTGCATATTTAAGAGTGTTAAGACTTTCCTCGGCGTTGATGTCAGCAGGACTGATACAAGCTGGAAAAAGTGTGCCAATTGTGAGGCAATAAAGTTACAGTAACTAAGAATTTTATCCAAAAAAATAAAATAAAATAATAGTAACTTTGTGCACATTTTCTGCAATATGGTACCTTGACTGAAACAGAATGCACTAAACAAAGGAACGTTCAACAATTAGTACACAAGAATCAAATTTCAGAACTACCTATCATGACAGTTTTGCTGTTTCCACCAAGTGAATCCTGCACCCAAAAAGGAAAAACAAGAAGACCAGCAGATGCTCTAGATTAGAAGACACAGAGATGGACAAGAAGAAACCAGCAGATTTCACAATTTACATCTTAAATATGAAAGCCAAGTTACCTACCAACATCAATATTGACCTTTTCCCACCTCATGTCAGTTGCTTAGCACCCATATCAAAAACTGATTTTAATTATTCAATTCTATATGTTGTGTTTGAGCTCTTTATTCAATAACAATAATTTTTAAAGCACAGCCACTTAATTGCTAATACTGGTAAGTTAGACTAAGGGAAAATACATCTAGAAATCCTCGAACAGCGTGATGTTAATTTAACCTGCAAAAGTCGGGTGAGTTTGCTATCCCTGTAAGGGACGTGCACACCTTCTTTCCGCTTTTTTTCATCTCCCAACGCACTAATGACATTACCAAGTGCAAGAAGACCTCTATTAATGTGGATACCTGGCAACAAATAAATACAGGGATTGTCACTGACATCCTTGTAATCATTTTTAACGTTACTAAAACGTTGTGGCTCATAAATATTGAAACAAATTTACAGGTCAGCAGGGTATATGACCCACCTTCTCTTAATCGAAGACCGTCAGATCCTGTTCTTTTAGCTCGTTCAGATCCAGCTAGATCCACCAAATGGAGCTTTGCACAAAGATATTCTTCACCCATATCCTCGTCTGAAGCGTCACTGCCGGAAGAATTTGAATGGAGTTTGTGCATCTGTTCCAATGTAATTGTGAAGATGGCATGCGACCGGCTGATTCAAAGAGAAGCAAAACCATGAGTCACTTGTATATTAAGATTCAATATACAGTAATTCATTAAGCAATCTCTTTCCACAATTCAAATTTGTTGTTTGATTCAATAATCCAAAAGAAACCATAAAAGAAAAGAAAACTTCAATCTTTACTTAAGCATATAAGAATAGCAATGACACAAATAAAAAATTCCATTCTCAATCAAAATCAGCACTTAGCGAAAGCAATTCAAATGAATGACAATTGACAGAGCGCCCTTTTAGTCAGACGACGAAGGATGGGGGCTCATGAAGTACCTGGACTGGTTGTTCATATTTGTACTTCCTGTTGCCCTGCTTAGTGAACCCTGCTCCAAGCAAGCGGCCATTTCTTGTAAAGTACCAACAGAAACTTCAGTTGAACCTGCCAGTGTTATCACTCCATTTGACGTTTCACGAATCTGTATCGATGACCTCCCAGGAACAGTTAGTTTTCCAGAATGACCATTAGACGTTTCTGATTTGCCCATGGATGATGTATCTAACAAATCTCTCACCTCCTCCTTCAGAATCTTCAAAATAAAAAATACTAAATACATAAATATAAGAATTTGTGGAAATGAAAGTTTGCCATAAATGAGTTAACAGCTGGAAAATTCTCATTGGTTCAAGCCATACTAATATAAGGAATTTCAATTTCTGATAATCAAGAACTGTGATCTGCTCATGTTTTATGCATGTAGATCATATGGTAATTTTAGTTATAGCAAGCCGGAAGCTTAAATAATAAATCAATATATCTTGAATATTTAACTTCAACGTATACATGGATGCACCTCAATGAATGAGACGTGCAACTGAAATTCTGTTTGATGCTTTAATGTCTCAATCTTGCTGAACAAGGCATCCATAACTTGAGGAATTATTCCAGTTCGGCAATTGTCACTACAGCCAGTTCCCATCGTATAGGTTTTCCCAGATCCCGTCTGTGGCATAAATGTACATTAAAAATCAATATTAATAATTAATAAATAAAACAATCTTGTTCAACTTTGAGTAGAAGACATGCAAGATTGACATTACCTGACCATAAGCAAGAACAGTAGCATTGTATCCCTGAAACAAACCATCAACCAATGGGACAACGCATTCTTCAAACATAGCAAACGAAGGAGACCCACCATTTCCATAAACATGATCAAATGTAAAGGAATGTGATCCTATTTGAACCTGGGTCAGTGTAAACTGTAATCAGATCCTCGAGATATAAAACCATAAAAAGCATGCTGCAGACTATTAAGTCACGTTGCTATAGCATCTTGAATACCCTTTTCAGTTTCTAACTGGGATGTAATGAAAGGAAATACGGTATCAATATGCCTTTATGCTTTTGGGGATTAAGTCCATATTACTATGGCAATGATAAAAACAAGAGAGCTTCATATTTTCCTTTTTCGTAAGACTTTCTACAACTCTACAACAAGATTAGCTTATCTCGATGGTTTTTGTTTGTATGGAGATGTCTAGTTATACTGGGGTGCTCTTGTAGCTAATTTCCAAAACTTAATCGTATATACACTAAAAAATGTGCTGAAGGCTCTGGGATTAATAAGCATTGAAAATTTTCAAATCCATCCTTCAATTCAAAATTCAGCTAGAAAATAATGCTACAAGAATTAGGCACCGCGTGGGAGAAGACCACACAACAGATAAGGAGGATGTCTTGGTTTTGTGGACCTGAAGAACTTTTAAAATATAAATATTTGGTGAGGAAATTGATCATTCACCCAACTATTCCTAAGCTTACAAGTCAATGGATTGGTTGAAACACCAACCCGAATTTTATAACTACGTTAAGAAGATATATTTATCGTGAAGCATAAGCTCGCGCAAAGGAGGCAATAAATGCATTGATAACACTTGGGCTGTTTTTTTTTTTTTTAATTTTTGGGCAAACACTGAACTTTGAATCTGGATATTTAATCTTTTGGATTGAGTGTGGAGAAAATATAAAAATAGAGTAATCACAAAAGAGTGGTTTGCAAGTTACAGAGGATAAATTTTAAAGTCTCAGACGAAAAAACAAAAAAAGAAAACAGGCCTCTGTGCCTCTGGTCTAAATTTATTAGACACTGTTAGGAAAACTCATGCAATGGGGAGATAAATCAAAAACGAATTTCTAAGAGATGCAGTCAATCCCGTAAAAACGAGTACATTATTCATTAACCAATCTTCCATAAGATGAAAAAATATGGGTAAAATCTAGCTGTAAAGAAATTTATATGAAACTTATTCAAGAAAGCTGCAAAAAGAAGCAGCTCAAAGTTCAAGAATCCCAGTTCTTGAAGATGGGGAAGAGCTGAGTACCTGAGGCTTTCCGGGAGTGACGCTAACACATTCTCTACAGCCTTGTTGCCGTTCATCAGCAATGAGAGGACGAATGTGCAGAGCAACCTTCACACAACAATTCTCGGATGTCTCCATCGGGAAGAGTTCAAAGGCCAAGAAAAAAAAAACAGAGATGAGTGGAAATGGACGTATATGGGAAATTAATAGAAGCACTTAACCAAGAATCCGAAGAAATTAACACAAGTTTCTGATCAATTAGGATTAGAGTCAAGAAAGTCAATACAGGAGCGAAAGAAGAAGGAGATAAGAGAGAGAGAGAGAGGTGGTTATTGGATGATAATGGAAAGGGGCAAAAAGAAAGCGCGAGATATGAGGAATTTGAAGGCGGGAAATCCAGAAAAGAAGAGGTAGCTGCACTCTGCAGGGATGACAATGTTAACTGCAACAACCACCACCACCGTCACTAACTCACTTTCCTTGTTCTTCACTTCTCCTATAACTCTGATATCTCCCAGCCTTAGAACGATGCTTTCTACTCTCCAGTGTCTCTACACATACAACCTCCTCTTTTACCATCACGCATTTTCCCCTTTTGCCCCTTCATACCGCATACTCCACGCCTCTACACCATCTCCCAAAACCATAACTCTCCTCTCTCTTTTACTTTTACAAAATCTCTCTCTCTCTCTCTCTCTGTGTCTCTTTTATGTATTTTTTCGCTTTATTTTGCTCTGATTCCTCGTTGCAAGTTTCAGCGTCCAACTGTCCCACCCTCTTGCTGTCAGTCACCTTTTATACTATTATATTTTTTCTTTCCTTTCTTGTCTTTTAAGGAGCAAGAAAAGCCTCGAAGTCCAGAGAGACAAAATAACCAGTATATATATATATATATTGGCAGTATATGTGTATGTCCCGATCTGAAGAGTAGAAAACGCCCCCTTTTTTACTCTACTGTTACATGACATATTGTGATTGAAAATAGATGCTCGTGGGTTTTTTGGACGTAGTGTGCATTGAATGCTGTGATGCCCAGACCTTGTCGTTGACTGATGAATTATAATTAGATCCCATCTCTATTCATCATGTGATTTAATAATTTAACAACAACTAATAATATGTGGACGATGACCTTCTGCTATTTTTGCATCCATATCACAATTCAATGTGAACAGATTGAACGAAAGGTGGACGCGATTGCTGAGCCACGAACTAGTGATTACATTTCTTGATTACTAAACGTAAAAATGGATCGCTGTATACTGAACTTTGGATTCAAAGTTTTGTTTTGGCCAACGAAAATATATTACGTGAAGCATCTTTTGAAGTTTTATTCTTAACTTGCTCCCAAGTAAGAAATCCAATGCTTAGCCTCAATGGACCTTTGTTTCCAGGAAACGCCGTCCACGAAATAAAATCACCGTTCGTAAAGTGTATGCAAAAGGGGCTATACACACTTCAATTTAATTATCTTATAAGTAACATATTTTTTCTCCCTTAAACTGCCAATATAGTATCCTCTCGTACGTTAAAAATGAATCAATTGTCCACTGTCCAGAACAAAAATAACTGACTACTATATATATTGTGAGCTAGTTATAATTCAGTAATAACAATTATATAATTGCATTGTTTTTTTTAACAATTCATAATTTTTCTATCATACAAAATTTTGATGATAAAAATACGAGAGACTCAACAAATTAGTAACATTAAGAGTTGAGACTCGATGGTAATTTCGTGACATGTGAAAAGAGAAAATGGGTGAATGATTTATGATGGCATCTATGACCGTAAAAAAAGGAGGGGAAATGACTTGGAAAGGATTTTTACCCAAAACTCAATTATTATTTTTTTCCATATTTGTTAAAAATATAGGTAGAAAACAGTTAGGGGCAAATGGGGAAAGAAAAGGACAGGGAGGAGAAAAAAAGGAGGGAAAGTGATGGGCACCAGCCAGCTTCGCAATGAAACGTAGGAAAAGGGCAATGATGCTTTTGCTGCAGCTTTGGTGTTGGGTCCCTCGCTCACGTGTCATGCTGTATCCCCCTCAATCCCTTTTTTTGACATTTCCTCTTTATTCCTTTCCTTTCAATTCTTCACACCACCTATTTAGCCTTCTACGTATAATGCCATTATATATATATATAAAGTCACTTCATTTATTTAGTTCACTGTAAATTATACATTACTCATATTATTCCTTCTAAATATAAGATTTAGTTAATTTTTATTTTTAAATATTAAAATAACTAAACAAATTATTTAATCATATCATATATTATGTATGATTAAATTATATTATAGTTTATAGGTCAAATAAATTAGTTTAAACAAATAAAAAAAATATAAATAGTCTCCAAAAAAAAAAAAAAAAAAGTCAACTAGAGAGGTAGCATTTTTTTTTATATATATAGTTAATTTCCAGGCATATTTATATTATTTTGGGCTTATAGGGTTATTTAGACTTTATTGTTGGATTCCATCCATAGGAGAGCATTTGTGAGCATGCAGGAAATAGAATACAACTAGAAGGTTGAGTTTGGCCTTTTTGGGAGTGTGGACCGTGTCAGAATTGCATGCACTGGGATTGCTCTACCACAAACTGGTCCAACACATGCCCGGTATTTTGTGTTTGTACGGTGCCACGTAAGAGGTTTCATCAACAAAAAGGAAAAAAAAACGGCTTGTATATAAAAAAAGGAGTATAAAATGTGAGGGCAGAATATATAAAGGAAATAGAGAAAGGATGGATTGGTTGGGTCATAATCATGTGAAATAGAAGTGAAGTAATGACTTGGGGTTGCTGACTTTGATTTTGATGCAAGCTTTCGGCTTTTATAATTGAATTCGACCTGGTCAAGGGAGATGGCGAAGCAAGTATAACAAATGTCTCTACTTTAATTTAATTCCCTTTCATCACCTAACTCTTTATATCATCGGATTCTTCTAATGTCCGCTCTTGTATTGCACCAGCGCCAAGTTACCCCATCTGGACCCCACCGTTTAGATAAGCCTGGCGTGTTTGGCTTCTTCTTACTTCTTAGGATGCCCTGTCGGCCTCTGCCTAATTTTTTTTTTGTTGTTGAGAAAATCACATTAAAGTCCTAATTAAAAAATAATATCGAAAAAATTTATAATCTGTCAATGACAAATAAAAGAGTAATTATTAATAAATAAATGAGCTACCACTAATAAGTTATGAAACTTTCGAGAAGTAATTTAATTTAAGCACCAATAACAACTATAGATTGAGAACACGGTAGAGTGCATAAAAATTAAATTCATTTTTTAAATGGGTAATTAAAATTTTAAGAATAATAATGAAACTAGCGCATATTTGAGAAATAATTGAGAGTGAGTGAGTGAGTGAGTGTGTGTGTTTGTGTGTTTTTTGAATATGAGATTTGGAACATTAGCGATCCACGCCGACAGAGAGAATAGAAAACCTTAACTACCAAGAGAAGGATTATATATATACATATATGGGATGAGACTTGGGACCGACATTAATTAAATTAACGAAACCCACTTTCTTAAATAATGGGCTCACCACTGTTTTGTCATCTTGAGTGAGATCGAGCAAGTCTTTTTCATTCGCACCAATGGCAAACCAAATCCTTCATGCCATGTGATCTCCATTTTGTGCCCTTCCTTTTGTTTTCCATATCACTTCCTTTATCGATCTACTTCTTACGTACACCAAAGCCTCTTTCATTTTATATAAATTAATTAATAAATAAAACAGACAAATTCATACGACCCATAAATGTGTAAGGTCCGTGCCCTATATAATGAAAATGGTAAGTGAAACAAGAATAGAAGTGGTGCTTTTTTGAACGTTAGAAACTTAATTTGCATGTAATCCCGCTTCTGTAGCCTAGTTCGATCCAAGCTGGTGAAATGTAATTATGTTATTTACTGTGTCTGAATTGTTCTGATTGAGAGGAGAACAGACCATAAAAGTGAAAGTACGTTCATAAAATATTACTGCAGAAAGTGGAACAGGACTTTAAAGTTTTACATCGTAGTCCTTTATTTAAAAAATGTATATATAATATTTATTCGCTGTTCTTTTTCACCCCTCCCCAACCACAAAGAAAATAGAATAATAAATTATAGCAGTACGTAGTTTCAGCAGTTTAGACAGAGACGTCGAATGAATTTTTTAAATACAAATAGCACAAAATACAGCGTAAATTGTTCTAATTTAATACAATATAATGATGAGTTCAGATATTGATGAAAATATGGATCTTAGTTCTTAGATGCCAAACATTTTAAACAATAATAAAAGTAAATCTTCGCCTTTAATTATAAGATATACGATAAATATGTGGATTGATCACAGAAATGTTTTGAAGGAGCAGAATTTTTTTCTGGTACGAAGAAGGAGCAGAGACTTGTTAAAGAGACGTATCAGATCAGATGAGTAGAAAAGGGGAAAATGAAAAATATATAAAGCGTTACGATCAGTTGAAGATGTATCTACAGTAAAGCTTGATACTCTCCTTTTGGAATATACATGCATGGTATATGGTGAATTTATTATTAATCTCTAAGCAATTATGATAGCCATTATTGAAGGAAGTGGGCTGTGAATATATAGTCAATATCCTTCGTCAAAAAGATAAGGCAGCTAATAAAGTTTAAAAAGAGACGAGATTAAAAAATAAATCAAACTAACCTGTTATGCGAAAAAAGTTATTCCATATTTTCTGCCCATGGTAGATCATCCAATGGTAGCCTTAAGGTTTTCCTGAGTCTAAATATTTGAGACGAGGATTTTAACCTGAGTCTGATTGTACAACTCATCAGTGCATGCTAATCAGTTTTGTTTTGTTTCGTTACGTTGCTTTTGTGGTGATTCCAAACTCAACACAAATTAGTTAGAACTTAACGTGACAGAATAATCAAATCGCATTACGTACTCATCAGTTATAATCTGCAGCACTCCGCACTTGATCTTTTTCTTTCTTTTTTATGATCAAGGATTTCTCCTAGCTTAGAGTGTGAAGAGTTTCCACCTCTTCCGAAAAAAGTTTGTTTCACAGGATTCGAACTTATATTTTCTTCCTTATAAAAGTGAGACCCCTTACTACATCAACCAACAAATTTGTTGGTCACTTGATCCTATTTATTTATCGGTATCCAACCTATAATAAAAAAAACTCAATCTCAATCGTTTTAACTGATTGAGATTAGTTACGGAAGTAAAGATGCGGTTAAATGTTAGGTGACACTCATAATTTAAACCGTTAATACTAGGGGATTTAGTTTATAATACTGCTCATAGTAAGACCATTAGTCTGTATATTTTATAATTTGTAAAATATACAGATTAGTATAGATTAGTACTAGGGGATTTAGTTTATAATACAGATTAGTGCAGCCAATCTGTATATTTTATAATTTATAATTATAATACTGCTCATAGTAAGACCATTAAATTCCATTTTTGTTTTTAGTTTTGTTAAGTAACGAGGTTTTGTTTTTATATTCTTTCATATTTGAATTTTGTTTTATCTCCATAAATCAAGTAGTTATCATAATTTAAAACTATATATTTTTGCCAAAAATACATAATAAATACTAGGGGATTTAGTTTGGATCCATTAATCAATATAAATATAATTTATTAATAATTATTTTATAAGTTTGGATCCATTTTCAATATAAATATAATTTGTTAATAATTATTTTATAATTTTTTTACACAAAAAATATAACAAATACTAGGGAATTCAGTTTTGATCTATTAATCAATAAATATAATTTATTGATGATTATTTTCTAATTTTTTTATATTCCTAATTGGTTCTAATTTGTTTGGATTATGTTTTTATATTGTGATTCATCATAGGAGTTTAAACTTAAATGCAAAAAATATTAATTTAAATTTAAAGAATTTCAGAGTCTTTGAGAAAATCTCTTTCTCTTATGATATTATATGCTCTTAGTAAAATATGAGTGAGCAACATTAAAAAAAAAAAAAAAAAAAAAACATGTACTACTGCATACACCTATAATTGACTTCATATAGCTTATTTGAGGGATATAAACTTCGTGTAACGCACTGATACCAATACTCGTTGACAAAATATTTTCAGAAAACATGCAAGTAAGAGAAGATCTTTTAAAAAAAAAAAATAGGGCGAATAAAATCCATGCACGTTATGGAAAATCAATATTATATTTTTTTCAAGCTTCACTGAATGTTAAAAAAAATTAAATTAATTTACACCTGGAATGTACAGGTTTAAGAGACCTACCGAATGTGCATCTCGTTTTTATGCTTTTATTGGTGTTTTTTACGCCAGGTGGGCCTCTTCTCATCACATGCTCCCTTATTAATTTCCTTTCTATACTTTTCCTTCCTCCACGACGATTGGTAATAGCCAAGGAAAAACGAAAACACATATCCACCAAGTGTGTGTCGAGTACCAGTACCAGTCTTATCCTATTGTTATTAAAAAAATCATAATTTTAAGCTACTTTACTAACTTAAATAATTAATAAATCGATCGAATGCATAAGAAACGTGTGTGTTTGGTTTCACTTTTGAAACTATGTTTTAACTCAAATCATGATTTTAAAAACGAAGCTGCCAAACACTCAAAAAAAAATATAAAATAGTTTTTGACCGTCAAAATCATGATTTAAGATAAACCACCCAAACACTTTCAAATTTTGTAAACCATGTACGATGGTTTAAGGATTTAAAACCACGGTTTTTAGAAGCTATTATCTGAAATCATTTTTTTTTTCATTTTTTACTAGAAGTTATTTTTCAAAAGGCTAATCCAAACACATTCAATATCAAAAGCTAATCCAAAAAGTAAGATTGAAATCATTTTTTAAAAAAAAAAACAAAGATCAAGGGTTTTATTTGATTTTGTCATCATTGAAGTTGAGAAATCAAGATTGTGGGAGCTGCAACCTGCAAGCCTAATTATTAAAAAGTGGGTGGTCAAGAGATAAGAATTAAGGCAGCTTTAATAGCTGTACTGTGGTCCGGTACTCCTGTTAGTAGTAGCTCCCAACGCTTGCTTTTTTCCTGTGAAACTCTACATAAGCATCAGAGGCAGCATCAACTAGTGATGCGGTGGATCCAAGCCTCGTGGTCATGTCCAGTTACCAGTAACTCTGAATAGCTTTCAGGTTTCTTTTTCTGGGCTTGTCAGTCGTCAGCATTATAATGTGTGCTCAGCCATCGTGCAAGTGTCATGCACTGTCTGGGGATTGCTTTATGGGATGCTTACATTAACCTGTTTTAGCAGACTCAGAACATGACCCACCAAGCACAAGCACTCCTCGGAAAATAACTCATCACATGCATGATAGTTAAAGCATGACACATCTGGGAAATTAAAAGGAAACAAAAAAAAGTATCATTGTGTGATGAAATTAAAGACTAGAAAAACTAGCCAATACGTCCAGGTTCGGTGGCACTTCCTAGTGGGACTTTGGTGGGCTTAATAGGGATCATCAATGATAGCTTTTAAAATAAGAAATGGAATAATTAATGGACTTGGCTTGCTCATTTAACTGAAGAAAACAAAAGCAACTGAACTGTCAAAATGATTTATCTCCCAGTAAACCATCCAGCTGCTTTGATTAGGCCGGTTTGGTAAATGCTGTTGGAGAGAGTTACTGATCATCAACATCACCCACACGGCGATCAGTTTTCAAAAACCATCCTCAAGTCACATTAAAGTATGGCAAAATGTACTTATCTCTTCCACTGCGTTCTCATTAGTTCACTATTTCTCTGGCGACTATCACTGATTAATCATGGCAGGTGAGATCGCTCATTATCTTTGACTGTTTTAACGACATCGCAAGAATAATATACTAATTCCAAACAGCCGAGTTAATCTCATACCATCTGACTCAACATAAAAACCGTTTCCTTGGAGGCTCTGATCCATATATACATGCCATGCCCAGTGCCCACTACGAGTTGGTGCTTAATTTCCAAGGGCAAGGCTGTGCACACAGTTTTGATTTATGCTGTTTTTATATGGAAAGAAAAGTGAGGATAAAATAGGGGGAAGGGAATACCAAGATTAAAAACTTCCATTTTAATCATTTTATTTCCATCTAAACATAGGGTTAATAGTAAAGTCCATTCTTTTGGCAGTGACACTTGTTTTTATTAAGTTGTTCAATAACATATATATTCTTTTTAATTATATCTCAACATATTTGATAAAATGGTAAAACGCCGAGTATTTCCTTTAAGAGGAGGCTCAAAATCTCTATCCATGCGTAAGCTCCAACTCATCTGTATAGTGACCTTGGCAGTCTTAATTAAATTTGCGGACCACCTCCTCTCTGCGCATAAGCAATCCAACAAGTACATTTGTTTGGATTTCTTTAAGAATCCAATGTTCATTTATCTTACCCAAAAGTGTTTTCATGATGGCTTTGCCCAATTTAACGTGGACAGAGAGTTCAGTATCTGCCATCGGCCTCCTCCTTTTACATAAAATGGGATATCTGTTGGAACTTGGAATGATCACTCTCTTACTTTTCTTCAACCTTGAAGAAAACAAAATGAGCTCTTTTTCAGAATACTGATACACACGTTCATGATGACAATCCGCCGATACCCGCTGCTTCACTCGACATTACATGTGAGTTTCAAACGTCTAAGCTCTTTTTTAGAATTACAACATCATCATCGTACCCTGCCCTCACCCTTTCAAAGTTTCAAAATCTCTATCCTACCTTTTTTTTCTAATAAAATTTAGGAAAGGGGTCGGCTTCACCGGAACCTTCTGGCCCCCGATCCGGATTTCCGGAGCCAAATCCACAGGCATCGAAATGGGGGAAGATGCTCCTTCAACATCCTTTTTAACACTTCCCAAGCCTTGAACCCAAGACATGGGGGTGGGAGAGGGTCCCTTACCACTTGCTCTCCAAGAATGTTGGTAAATCATTCTCTCTTATTTTAGAGTAGACACTGTATTGGTTTTTTTGGGCCGGCATAATACACAATTTTGTTAATCATTTGTGGATCATGAGTTTTTTTCCCCAAGTTTTGAATAGTATTTATCCTTATACGTTGTTTTGGGCTTTTAAGATCAAAGGCCCAAGAAATCCCATGAATTTGGTCGGTTAGTCCGGGGATGGAGATAGGACGCGTGCGAGACCCGTGATGCGGTCCAACCTACGGTGGCGTGGTTCTTACGCAATGTGGGAAAACGAAGGAGGAACATTGACTTTTTAATTCCAAAAAACAGAGAGAAGACAAGGCGGTGTGATTGCTCAAAATCAAATCCGGACCGTACGTTTCAAAGATTCGAACTCAGCATAGAAAGTTCGACATCGATACTGAAAAACAGAGCCGCAGAACAATCCTCTGCGCTCTGCTTCGTATATTAATATATTCAAAACACAGGAGCCGGTGACTCCGCATGACATCTTAGGAACAATATTGAAGGACGCGTGTTCGTGAGGTAGCGAGGAGAGAGAGATGTCGGGTATTGCTCGTGGACGCCTTGCTGAAGAAAGAAAGGCGTGGCGTAAGAACCATCCCCATGTCCGTAATATCTAACCCTTCCTTGCTGCTTCTGTATCTTTTCAGTTCCGATTCAGTTAATTTCTTACACGGTTCTCGTTTGCTTTTGCTGGATTTGAATCGATGCTGCTGTTTTCTGTGTTCTAGGGTTTTGTTGCGAAGCCGGAGACGCTGCCAGATGGTACGGTGAATTTGATGGTGTGGCATTGTACCATTCCTGGCAAGGCTGGGGTATGTTCTCTTTTCCATCCTTTTATTGAAATTTATTTCACTTATCCCTGGGAACTGTTTTCTGATTTATGCGATCAAATTCCCGAGGCTTTACATTCTTACTGTATCATTGTTTTACGATCCTGGCGCTAATCTCCCAACCGTGGAGGAGAATTGAGTAAAACTAGGTATGGAACGATGGCATGCTAATAAAGCTAGAGAACAGTAGTTGGTATTTTGGGCAGGAATGGGTTGTTATCAAGAAGACCAAATTGGTTGACATGCTACTAATGCGAGTATGAAAGGAAAAGAACCTTAAGACTTAAATATGCCCCCAGGCATATGTTATATCAGATGCTCGTCTAAGTCCTATTAATGGAATCACTGATGGCATGATGTTCTAGAATTGAACATATATCATAGTAATCAAGTCTCAATCCGTATTGCTAATATGGAAACTAATTTTGATTTGTCAATTTTATTCAATTGTAAGATTGTAAGATTTAGATACGCTATGAAATATAGCTTGGATTATATCATATAAATTATATGTACGATAGAGAAGATAGAGGTAAGACGAAAAATGTTCATTTACTGACTATGGTAATGTTAATGTGATCTTTGAGGTGATTCTGAGTTGCGTGGTTATAAAAGAAGGTAAGAGTTGTGGTCCTACTTAGTGCGTATTACAGCTGACAGGGGATTGTGCTAGCTTAACTAGTGGTTTTAGGTTTGATCTCTTAGTATTTGGCTGTGTTTAAATCTCATCGGGAGAGCTTTTCTTTCCTTGTGGTTCTACATGGTTTGATCTAGATGAAGCCTTTTGTGATTTTATCCCATTATTTTCTTTTCAAAAAGGTTTCCTGCATGGTTTCCACTTTTGGTCATGTTGGTTCATTGATGGGCTGATCTATCCTTGTAACCCACGGGAACCAGGGTGCTGGAATTGCCAGATGAATTTGAATTGCGTTTACGAGCACGACTTGCATGATTTCCACTTTTGATCATGTTGGTTCATTGATGGGCTGATCTATCCTTGTAACCCACGGGAACCAGGGTGCTGGAATTGCCAAATGAATTTGAATTGCGTTTACGAGCACGACTTGCATGATTCTGATAATTCTAGCAGTGGTTAGCCACCACACGATTTGGATCTCTAATCTGTATTGTTTTTCCTGCGACTTGTGTGTTCCGATTTGGAAATTGTCTGATTTCAACAACTATGGTTGTTTGTATGTCTCTTGATTTAAGCATGGTAAGCATCTCTTTTAGTTGCATTGTGTTTTGTGTATCAACAAAGGTATCCTGCTTGGCAGTAGTAATGTGGGGAGTGTTACACTTTGGACCTTTTACACCAATGCTTCCAGGAATATCTACCTGCTTACCTCCTGGCATATAATTGGAGCAGTTTTGCGGTTAACTATTCAAAGAATAATAAGAACGGAGTGCAACAAAGAAGATTAAATGAGTTATTGAACCTTTATTATGTAAGAAATTGCTTTCAAAGGCCTACTAAGGCCTTAAGTTGTTGCAATTGGAGCACCACCACCACCATCATCATCATTCTCATGCTTCATTTCTAGATTAGGAAAGGATTGGTTTTGGTGTTTATTTCTTAGCCAACTAGGGAATGGATTTAATGTACTTATCTGTTTGCAGATCTTGGATACAGTTGGCATGTTCTAATTCCAGCAGGTTTTGATAATATGCTCCTTTTTCTTTATATGTGATACTAGTGTGGTGTTGAAATGTTAATGATGCTATAAAGAAAATCTAGTAACATTTGGACTGGGATCAATGCAAGATTTATGCAATCTGCTTCTTTACTATATAAAAAATATATTTCTATTTGTGCATATGATATTGAAGCAGAGGTCATTTTGGATCATGAGTGACTTATCTTAGCCCTTGAATAAGGGTACAGAAAAGATAAAGAAGACTGCTGATAAATTCAAAAAAAAAAAAAGAAAAAATCTGCAGTATTAAATCTGTATATATATTCAAAGACTGAGGGGAAGGGGATGTTGACATGTTGTTGCTCTTTTGCATTTAACATGGGTTTTATAGTCGTTGAAAGCAATAAAACATAGTTTTGAAGTTTTTTTAATTAACATATTGGAACATATTTGCAAATGAGCAGGTTGTTGATATAATAGAGACCTCATTATTTATCTTAATGGAAATTCTGTCTTTGAATTGCTGCAGACCGATTGGGAAGGTGGGTATTTTCCTCTGACATTGCACTTCAGTGAAGATTACCCTAGCAAGCCACCAAAGTGTAAATTCCCTCAAGGTTTCTTCCACCCTAATGTCTACCCATCTGGAACTGTTTGCTTGTCTATACTTAATGAGGACAGTGTAAGTATAGATCTCCTGATAAACGCAGGGCTTAACGAGTATAGTTAATGTGGTGTGATTTATACTTTTCTCTGCAAACAGATTCTTATAGTAACTGTTGCATGCAGGGGTGGAGGCCAGCCATAACTGTAAAGCAAATTCTTGTGGGAATCCAAGACTTACTTGACCAGCCAAATCCTGCTGATCCTGCCCAGACAGAAGGCTATCATCTCTTCATCCAGGTACTTATCTGGGAAGATTCTACAACGTCTATATGAGGTATTGGCATCCATATACTTATTAGAGTCTGAATCCATATCATAATGCTTCATGCAGGATTCGGTGGAGTATAGGAGAAGGGTGCGACAGCAGGCAAAACAATACCCGCCTATTGTCTAGCTGAAGAATTATTTGTGCTATGGTAGATACTGGTTGCTGTCTTTTGTTCAAAGTTAAAACTGTTACGTGATTGCTGGCTGCCATAATATGCACGGACCCTATGGTTTTAACTGATTGTGCTTACTCAGGTCTGGATATAATATTGATACACAACAATGTTAAAGTCAACCAATGATGCTTGTTGATAATTTCGTCAGCAGAAACCTGCTGAGCTTTTGTTGCTACATTGCTATGACAATAGATACTTTACTGTGAAGAGTAATATGACTGCTCTCTCTTTGTGGAACTGGAACTGGAGGTATTCCTCTATATTCGTATGCATGAAACTGTAAGCCAATTGGATTTTAAATAGCATAGGCATGATTCCATCATAGCATGGTGCTTAATGCTTATGTTTACATTGATGACCTCTCTGCAAGAATTCCACAGGCACCTCGCTTTGTTTACTTTGGAAGCTCTGCCTCAGGGAAAGAGTTCCCGCCTTAAGCCATGGCGATGCCATTCTTTTTTTTGGTTTTTCCATTTTTGTCTTCCACCTGATTGAAAAAATGTAGTAATAATAGTAGTAGCAATTTGTTTTCGTAAAAAAATTATATTAAAGTGGTTAAATTCTAGTTAATTCCTGCTGCAACAAGAATTAGTTTATCCATAGCTCGTCTTCATAACAGTATTAGTTGTTGCGGTTACTGAAGAGAATATTAATTTTGTATGAAATTATATTTTGGGTAATATAAATCTCAATGTGCATCTAATTGAATTTCAAGTTAGATCGAATCAATTATCAATTTAGTTTAAGGAAATTAAGATTGGTTTGATGCGGGAAAGGCAAAATAAAATAATATAATGGCGATGAATGTGCAAAATTTGATCGTTTCCGCATCTAGAATTGAATAACTGTCAGTTATTCAGTTTACATGTCATATATGAAGATATATATCAATATATCAATTATGCTAAGGAAGGTGCGTAGTGTGCGAGAAAATGATATAAAAAAATCGGGAGAATCTCAATTAACTCGAGCTAAAATGTTCAAGTCTTTATTTAGGCTTTTACTTTTAACACTTTTTTCCCAATCAGGTCCATCTAGACTAGTGTTCAAGTTCATATTCGGGCTTATATTTTTAATAAATTTGAAATCAGGCCAAGAGATTTTATTAGATACTGTTTTTTTAATCTTGTTAAATGACCATACTGTGCTTCACTTCTTTAAACAAAAGTATCTTGATCGCTCTTCCGTCTCATCATCTTATTGTTTCTCAATCTAATCATCCCCTTCTTTAATGTCATTGAAGCTCCTTTTCCAAACGTTCGCATTTCTCTGATCCTTGGCTTGAACAACCATTTTATTATCTCCAACGCTACCCTACTCATAGGTGTGAGAAAGGGGAGTTAAAGAATAACACTATTCCACGGATTTGGCTTGTATCCTTTGCCGATACCATCCGCTGCAACCAAAAGGTCACAGTTTTTTTTTTTGTTTTTTCAGTAAAACACACACACACACCTGGTTCCTATTAATATATATATATATATATATATATTTAGGATCTACCGGGATAGTAAAAAGATAATTCGGGATATTGAATGGTAATCGAAAAAATTCTTTGTGATCTTAAAAAATTATTTCAGAGTCTTGGATGCTATTAAAAGGATCGATTTGGTATTGAAAAATAATTTATGGTCTTAAAAAATTATTTTAGGATATTGAAAAAATATCTCAAACTATATTTTTGTAGCATTCTTTACTTGAAATATTTTTTCAAGATCCTAAAATAATTTTTTAAGACTATAAATTATTTTTTCATTACCGGTTAGTATCTTTTTAATAGCAAATAAGACTCGAAATATTTTTTTAAGATCAAGAAGAATTTTTTTCGATCATTCAATATCCGAATTATTTTTTTACCCGACAAGTGTCCTTTTTTTTTTTTTTTTTTAATGGGAACTAGGTGTGTGTGTGTTTTACTGAAAAAAAAAAATGGTGACGTTTCGGTTGCAACGGACAGCAACGGATGGTATCCGCAAAGGATACAAGCCAAATCCCTATTCCACATCCCTGGTGTCTTTCTTGATTTTCACATCCTCTCTATATTTTACCAGCATTATTCACAAATAGGCAATGGACCCTAGAATATCCATTCAAAAACTGGATCCATAGAATAGGTTCAATTGTGGAAAATAAAATAATGTGTACACAAAAGATGGAAGAATATTGTAATTAGAAACTAGGAAGCATTTTCAATTTTTTTGGAGGCATATGTAGACCTATGTGACGCTGCTTAAATAAACAATTAAGAGCTTCTCTAATTTAAATGCATATATTCCATTATCAATTGGTTTAACTTGCAATTTGCTTATTTGAAAATTTATTTTTTTGAAAATTAGAATGATTCAAAACAGAGCTTTCTATCTCTTGAGTTTTCTCTCTCTGATGCAAAAAACAGTTTGAGAAAAGAGGTTGCTTCGAAAAAGAAAAGAGTGAGGATGATATGGTCATTTAACAAGATTCAGAAATCCCTAATCAGGCTCCTTGCTTTATTAGAAATTTGTTAAAAGTGTAGGCCTGAATCTTAATGTAAGTATTCTATATGAATTTAATTGGGATTTTCCGTAAAAATAATGTGTGTGTGTAAATTGGTTTATGTGAACTTATGTGGATGCTTTTATGGCAACAACTAGATCAAGTTGTACATTATTTTTAAATTATAATTTATGAATAGTCTGATTTTTTAATTGAAATTTTAAAAAGGGTATTTTCTCAAAGTGAAAGAGAAAATCAATTACAGCGTTTAATTTACGTCTTAATTAGTTAATCTTATTTTAAAAATTATATTTTTGCAACTGTTTTTCGATAGAGGCATAGTATTATATAAGTTTATGTGCAATTTTTTACTCTGGATGTTTTTGAAACAAGAGTAATTTTGCTTTGACTGTTATCTCAATTAATTTTAATCATTAATTGATTAAATATATTGAGCTGAAAATCCACATGTCATCAAAGTAATTTTTGTTAAGATGCAAATTTGTCCCAGAAGCCTATATATAATCTACTTCATTTTTTTTTCAAAGTTATATCTAAGACTTTCAAACAAATTTGCAGCATAACAAAAATAATATAGGTGATATGTGGTCTGCCAGCTTAGTGTATTTAGCCAACAAATGGTCAAGCTTAGTTGAGATAACGATTATGATAAAATTGCTATATTTTTCAATGTCAGGGTGAAATCACCCTTGAAATACTTGTGGATAAAATATCTCTTGATGAAAACTTCAGGAAAAAATTGACCCCTTAACATTATTATATAAAAGGGTCTGTTTGGCATGAGCGAAATGGAAGGTAAGAAAGGAGAAGGAAATTTTTTTTATCAATTGTATTTAAAAAATTTGGAAAAGTGAGAGTATAAAATTTTAATGAATATAAATGTAAAATAAAAAAGTAAAAAAATTAATTAAAAACTTTTGATACCACTTCTCGTTTTTTTTTAAAAAAAAAAATCAAATTCATAAAAATTTTCCTCTCCTCCCTTTTACTCTAAATCCCTTGTACCAAACAGCTTCATAAGGAAAATTTATTGGGTTAAGGTGCAAATTTCCCAACGAACTATTACGCGAAGAGCATCTGGCACAAAAAAACAATTGAAGGTACCAAATTTGCCAACAAACTATCAAAAAGTGAAAAAAGTACTAAATAACTATTTTTTAAAAAAAAACAACTATCACAATTACGTTAAAATACGAGACACTGGCGTAAGACGGTGACGGAGATGTTGGAGAAAAGAGCGGTTAAGCTTTCTTGTTGGATAAGAAAAACACCAACAGACATGGGACCCACGTGAGTAGGCACTATAGCAACGACGGTTGCTGCTTGTGGCATCGGAGGGACGCGACTAGGGTGTAAGGCGCATGCCGGTCGAAGGCTGTAAACTGCTGGATGAGTTCAAGAGGGTGAATAGAACACCAAGCAACAATGGAAGCTTTGGAGACGTCGACGTCGTTGACACTGCGACAGTCAATGGATAACGGAGACACCAAGACAGTGACAGAGTAATAGTTCGTTGGCGAATCTGCACAAAATTGTGTGTTTTTTTTTTCACTTTTTCATAGTTCGTTGGCCAATTTGGTACCCTCAATTGTTTTTTGTGCCAGATGCTCCTCGGGTAGTAGTTCATTTGCAAATCTGCACCTTAACCCAAATCTATTTACATATACTATATTTTCCTTAAATTTTAAATTTGGTATTTGTGTATCTCTCTCTTAATTAAATCATTGATTTTGCTAAGGAATAATGGTCTTAAATGTCATGGAAGTTTTCACTCATGAGCACTAGTAAGACATAAGTTTTTTTTGGACAAAAACGTCATGGAAGTTCACAAAACATAACAATTTTACCGCTCCGTTAATTTTGACCGTTAAGTTTGACTGAGTCCACACGTGGCATGCCACCTCATCAATCAAAAGAGTTAAGTATCATTTTTGCCCTGGAAGTTTTCTCTGAGGAGCAATTTTGCCCCGGAAGTTTTCACTAAGGAGCAATTTTGCCCGGAAGTTTACAAAACGTAGTAATTTTGCCCTTCTATCCTCCAATATTAAATTTGACTATTAAATCAATCAAAGACCACACATGTCATGCCTTGACAAGGTCGAACTTGGAGTCAGAGAAGAAGATCCTTGAGATGTTGAATTCAAGGCGACCAGAATTTGTGAAGTTGAATCGGTCAAAGTGGATCGAAAGGTGTCGCAAAACCCGGAGGAAGCATCACTTATGATCTAAGCAAATGATCGGTTTATACAGACGTAAATATTATCATTATTGATTTGTTTTTCAACTAATTTTTGGAACAATTCATTTCTCGTTTTGCATTTCATTTGCTTAGATCATAAGTGATGCTTCATCGGGTTTTTGCGATGACCTTTAGTCCCTTTGACCAGTTCGGCTTCACAAATTCTGGTCGTCTTGAGCTCAACATCTCAAAGATTTCATTCTCTAACTCTAAGTTCGACTTTTTCAAGGCATGACATGTGTGGTCTTTGACTGTTTAATAGTCAAATTAATATTGGGGGACAGAAGGGCAAAATTGTTACGTTTTATAAACTTCCGGGGCAAAATTGCTCCTGAGTGAAAACTTCAAGGGCAAAATTGCCCTCCAGGGAAAACTTCTGGAGCAAAAATGATACTTTTAATTGATGAGGTGGCATACCACGTGTGGACTCAATTAAACTTAATGGTCAAAATTAACAGAGGGACAAAATTACTACGTTTTGTGAATTTTCGTGGCATTTTTTGTCCCAAAAAAACTTCCGTCTTACCACGTAGCTTCGAAATAAAACTTCCATAAGATTTAAGCACTTTATCCCTTTTGCTAATAACACGATTGCTTTTATAACTTTATTCTATTATTAGTAACGTTAGCTTTTTCTCCCCTATTTTACGCCACTTTTCTTTTCTCTCTCTCTCTTTTTGCCAATATTTTTGGTCACTTTTCTCCTAATTCAAATGTAACCTAAAATTTTAAAGAGAAAAGTCGTGTTAAACATAAGAACTAATCGATAATGTTTTTACAAGTTGAAACATTTTCATGCGGAAAAGAGTATTGGCGTTCCTCTTTAGATGCTTGTCGTCGATAAAATATTTTAATGATGAAATATTTTCCACCTTAGATGTCTTTCAACTTTAAAAATATTTAATTAGATGTTTTTTTTTAACGTGATAGAACTTAGATTTAGGGGGAAGAGATTAAAAGGAATCCTGCAGAAGTGCCAGCTTCTTTCTGGCGCACCAAATTGATAGCTCGCAAAAGTTTTTGGAGGGATCATCCAATTCAGAGCTCCAATCGAACCCCATGGACGACATGGCTGCCTACTACGCACAATCCCAATCTTCGACTCATCATACTTTTCCATATTATCAACATCCTCACCCGTCGTCGCTAGCGGTGGTGCCACCACCTCCTGGTGCGGCTCCTCCCGACCCCCACCATCTTCCTTCGCAATATGGGTCCTACCAGCAACCATTGTTTGCTTCTTACGGCCCTCCTAATCCTCTTCAGTATTCCGCCGACGAGGTTCGGACACTCTTCGTCGCCGGCCTTCCCGAGGATGTGAAGCCGCGCGAAATCTACAATTTGTTTCGAGAGTTTCCCGGTTACGAGTCATCACATCTTCGGAGCCCCACTGAATCGTCGCAGGTATTCTGTGTATTTTATGGCCTCGAATATTTATGCAAGTTTGTTCATTCCTTCCTGAAGTAGGACCAGAGCAAGAACCCCGGTAGCTCAATAACTTCAATGTAATTTATGATTAAAAATTAGATGTGCCGATGTAACTAGCAAGTAGCTTTTGGATAGGCTAGAAAACAAGTAAAAAGCGTCTAAAATCCTACGAACGGATCCCTAACTGGAATAGCTAAGTTCTAAAGTATCAAATCGATTTAAAATATCAAATGGCAAATCTTGAGCCCTAAGGTAAAACCCTAGTCAAATGTGCCTGCATTAAGCATCACCCACGATTTTAGTTCGTGTTGGTAATACGAAATTCTCCATGCAAGGGCGCTGTTTAAATCTAGTTAACTACAATTTGGGTTCTACCTGTTTCTCTGTCTTCCTTCAAGCCATGACGTATTAAGCTTTAGAGTGTAGACAGATTAACATCATGCAGCATTGTAATGGTGAAGCTTCTTAGATGCAATCATCTCTGAGTTTCTTTTATGATGTTAATGCATATAAGACGATTTGATTAGGGGAGATAGATTTCTGGTTGCTGGCTTGTTCATCGTTCAATGATGATATTCTCAATCTGGTCTATCTTGTCAAATGGATGCCTACGCTTTTCTTCACTTCCTAAATATAATTAACTTTAATAACCCTTTTTCTTTTTGTAGCACATGTTATTGTTAAGTATTTTATTCTTAAATTTCTCTGTTTTGATATATTCTTTTCTGTTGAGCGTTGACAGCCTTTTGCTTTTGCTGTATTCACTGATCAGCAGTCTGCACTCATGGCAATGCATGCATTAAATGTAAGAGTCTTATAACACCATAAATGTTTTTAAGTCAGGAGCTATGCTTGGTAGCTTGGAGAACCTGCCAATCAGTTCATTTTCAATGTAAAGGGAGAAACAAATTATTTCATTTGGATGTTAACATACCTTGAGTTTACTTGGTTCGCAGGGGATGGTCTTTGACCTTGAAGAGGGGTCAACTCTATATATAGATTTAGCAAAATCCAACTCTAGGTCCAAGCGCACAAGAATAGGTCTTTTTCCTTGTCATTTCCAACCTTCAACTGAATTATTTTATCTGTGTATTCTATGTTTCAAGCGCTTCCAAGTTCCAACTGAATTTTTTGGCCTCTGATTGACTACTGCAAGCAGATGATGAAATTGTTGGCACAGATAAGAAGGCGAGAGGATCTTCTTTTTCAAGGGCAACTCCTGATTCTGGTGAGCATGTTTTGCTTGGTTGTTCTACTCTATAGTGTGCTCTCAACATATGCTACTTGTTTCACATTTTCCTGTTCGCTATCCTGCCATTTTTATGTTAAGTTCAATATCTAATCTCTTACTCGGAGACCAGTTAATTATTGATCACACCAAGGACACTTCATCTATGAGCTCACTTTGCACATGTTTTGCACGCTTGGGCACTAGCAGGTGTTGGCAGCATACACATGCCTGGAATGGGTAATTCTGCTTACAACACAAACACGTATGGTTATCCATCTGCACAAAGGTCATATGCACAACTTAAGCACAACTTTGTTATGCGGAAGTGATGTGTCTTAATTTAAAGCACATTATTTTTAACTTTCAAGTTACTTGGGAGAGCCCTTTCTTTTATATAAGAATTACTAAATGCACTATATTTGAAGTTAGACCATTGGATTTGCCTTTTGAAGTTGTTGCCTTTGTATGCCAAAGTCTCATCTAATGGGATTATTGTTTGTTTGTTTTATATTATTTAGCCAATGGTATGCTGATGATAAAGCTTTTTTAATGACAGCGCAGCAGCAAATTTGGTGAGTTTTCTCTTTCAAATTTTCTTCCTTCTTTTGCTTTTCTCAATTTGTGATTTGTTAGAGCTGTAATGTCAAATTTGTAATTGATCATGTCTTTTTCCGTACACTGTCTTAGTTTTTTGAATTACATTATCTTCAAATGGTTATATCTTTGGTGTTCAACAAAAGTACAGAACCAGCACATAGTGCTTTTGACTATAGTATGCCTTAATTACGTATGGTGGTCAATAAGCAATAAAATCTCTCTCACTCTTCTGTTGGAAAAAAATTATGTAAAGTGAGATTGCATTTATTTGTTTTGATGTCTGAAGCATAAAAGCCTTGCCTCCTTTTTTGGCCCTTTGTTTATCTCTGACCATGTTATAGGGGAAACACATGTTTCTCTTCTTTCGTTGTGCTGCGGTCGTTTCTTCTTCTTAACAAAAGTTAGCTTTTTCTAGACTTTTAGAGGTGTTAGAATTCTCACACTTTATTTTTTTCTGGTTATATATTGCACTTGTCCTCTTCTTCTGTTGACTACTTAGCGCTAAAATTTTCATTGGAGTTGAGATGTGCAGCTGTAATGTAGTTTCCACTTTTTACTCAGGGGATAGTTGTTGGCTCGGCTGTGGATTCACTTCAAATATTCACTGTCTTTTTCTATAGTTGGTTGGATTTAGACATCCCTTCCTCTCTTTATAATCAAGGCTTGTTTCGTGCCCTTTTCCATTTTTCCCCCTAGGCAAAGAAAAACTTATAGTCTCCCTTCCCTTGGGTCATTAAAGTACATTGACAACTCCTTCCTTCTTTTTTCAAAAAACGAATTGATCCTATTCTTAAGATTTGGGCCTCATATTACTGTTGATTTGTATGCTTTCTAATTGGCTGTTGAGGAGCTTTCAAATCTGCATGATCTTGTCGTTTTCTGGATAGGAACTTCTTATCTTTTATGCAATCAGTTTATAAGCTTATACAATAGGACTTTAACGAAGTTCATGGTGGAAATGAATCTCTTTGTTGAAATAGTTGTTCTGTAGTGATCATATATACTCGTGTTCCTTTAGTACTTTATTAGGCAAAGGATAATACCTAACATTATATATTGGGCCCTCCTGAGTCCTGAGTTATGTCCTTCAAGGTTCAAGCTATTTACGTAACGTATCCATCAACAGTACATTGCTTTAAATCATATATTGGGCCTCTTAAGATGATTTATATCCCTCAAGCCATACATAGACGCTCACTCCTAAGGGTTTCCATTAATGGTGTGGCCGTGTGGGCATCCAGTATTTGTTTTGATTCAAGAGGTTTCTTATCTTTGAATCATTGTGTGTTATCATTTTGTTTGTTTCTTCATATCCAATGAAATTTGATCTCTATGCAACTGTTGCATCCCACTTCATGTAATATTTGTCTTTTATTTGACAGAATAACTCGTCTCGCATTCCACAAAATGTGAACCCATGTCCAACTTTATTTGTGGCTAACCTAGGGCCATCTTGTACCGAACAAGAGCTAATACAAGTATTTTCCAGGTCAGTATTCATCTCTTGCGACATAATATTTGAAAAGTGAGTTAATTTTGAGTTTGATTATTTTGTTTATTTGTCAGATGTCCTGGATTTTTGAAACTTAAGATGCAGAGCACATATGGAGCTCCTGTTGCATTTGTTGATTTTCAGGTATTCATTTCATTGTCTTTTCTTGTAGCACTGCATCAGTGCCTGCAATGCTGTAATTAATAATGAATTCCTCGGTTGCCCCCTTTTTATTATTCATTTGTTAAATTAATAAACAGATGTAAAATGGGTGCAATGATGATGTGAAAACCAATGTGAGGTCGGTCCCCAACAATGCATTAAATTTAGCTAGTATGAGTTTGTTTTTAGAAGTAATTCATAAAACTTTTATTTCTTCTGTGTTGATGCATAATCTATTTTATTTCTAACAATTTGGGGCTTGATCCAAATGATCATGTAGAACATTTTGTGAAAATCTGGATGTTATTTTTCTCTTATAAAAAATGTACACGGGGTTCTTTTGGATCCTGGGTTCTCTTTGGGTGCTAGCTTTGATATTCCTGATTTGTGTGCAGGATGTTGCCGGTTCAACTGCAGCTCTAAACAGTCTACAAGGCACCGTTCTTTATTCCTCAACTGCTGGCGAGGGAATGCGGTTAGCGTATCCTTTGTTCACTACTCATTTTAATGCTCAATTTTCTTTCACTGTGAGGAGAAAGGAAATGAGAAAAATTAAAAGCAAAGAAAAAAAGCCCTGGGGGGAAGGAAATCTTAACATTTCAAATTATCCTCAACTATTCTCCCTAGTGTTCTGTTTTGCTTAATAACAAATCAGATATGCAAAATCACGGATGGGTATGCGGAAGAAGCCGAAGTAAGCTACTTGCTGCAGGAACAATAAAAACAAAAAAGGACGATAACGATAAGAGACATGAATGTTGATCAGTCACTTTGAGATGCTATCCCTCGAAATTTGCCGGCAGATTGAAGATTGGGTGTATCGATGCTATGCCTATACCTAACGTCCATTTTTCTCCTGTCTCCTTTGTCGTTCTCAGCGCTATCCAAATCCTTATTTCAATCATAAAGTACAGAACGGTGAAAGTTCTGTTTATTATTATTATTAGTATTATTATTTTGTCGTTCTGGTGCCCTTTGTTTAAAATCCCACGTACTGTATTGTAGCATATGTATATTTTTCACATAAGCGCCTCCTCAGTTGTCACCTGTTGTATTTGGGGCTAATTTATTTCACCTCTGAATTTGACACGTTTTATATTTTTTGATATTATTGATTCTAACCAGTTTAAAACAGATATGCTATATCAAAATCAAAGGCGAGATTTTTAGGCCCCGTTTGGTACAAAAAAATTTGGGAGAGGGAATGGGAACTTAATAAAATTCCTCCTCCAGAAAACATGTTTGGTTGCCGTAAGTGCTCGGCCCGAGTTCCCGGCCCACCACTCTTCTCTCATATGTGGGATCTCAAGTTCCTTAGTCACTATTCATTTTTTTGGACAGATTTGCCCCTAAAATTCAAGTTTTGGCGGGAAGTTCGAACTTGACGGGAAAATTCAAATTTGTCGGGAAAGTTTGAATTTGGCGAAATTTTTTTCCCCAAAAAGTTCAAACTCAACAAGAATTTTTTTTAAAAAAATATATATTTTAGCAAAAAAAAACATTTTTCTTTTTTATTTTGAATTAATTTCTTTTGAGGGTAAAATAAACATTTCCTAATTCTTTACCAACTACCCACCCTTCATTTTCTTCCTACCAAACAATTCAATTCATCTTCCCTCATTTTTCAAATCTTCCTTTTCCTTTCTTTAAGTTCCTTTCCTCCTCAAAGTTCTTTCCTCTCTCCAAATTCTTTGAACCAAACGGGCCCTTATGCTCCCCTGTTTTTGCGTGGAAACATTTTGTTTTTTCCGGTGAAATCTCATTCAAGCAGATTACGACTTCCATGTTGTTTTATGACTGTTTGAACCTTAACACTGTTCATGCTTTGACATGTTTCTCTGTAAACACCAACGTCAATAAAGTAATGAAGACTCACCAAATCGCTCTTGTTGCCAATCTTTCTTTTACATTTTTTAAGATAAAAATAGTAACTACCGTGATGGTTTTTGGAGAAATAAATATCAAATAGTATAACACTGATAATATTGCACCCTCAACGTGGTGTAAAAGTGTAATTTGATGCTTCTCTTTATTTCATAAAATGATATAGATCTATATAATTCGACCGGTTTACTTATTATATATAATTTAAATTTTACTGAAATAATTATATTATCAAACTACAGTGATGAGAAGATTTTCGAAGTACAGGGTTTACAAAAATTCAATGACATCACTTTTGAAGGCTAATATACCAATATAATTCTTCCCAATTGCAATATTTGATAACCATGTTCATTAAAAAAAAAGTTCAAAATCTGAATACGCTTCTTTGTTTATAGAATATAAGTTAAGTAGCAATCAAAATCGAAGTGGTTTGAACCTGTCCCCTGTGAATAATAGAAGTCGAAGCAGCCAGGAGGAGGAGGAGGACGTGTAATGTGCGTCAGCTTTTGAATCCCTCTCTCTGTTGTGTGCTCTGTGTTCTCCTCTTTCTTCGATTCCCAAGTCAGAACTGCAGAACCAACGAAAAGAGTCCTAAAAAACTGTTATCAGTCAAAGTCAGAGAACACTGTTCTCTTTTCCTGTACTGGCATATGATTGTGGTGCGCCAAAATAGACGAGGAAAAAGGCTGCACTTAAAACTCGGAGTCATAACCAAGCATTGCTTTTTCAACATCACATGGAAAGCGAATAGGGGAGGATCCGATTATGTTGTGTTACAAATAAACAACCAAAAAAGTCAATAGCAATAAAAGTCTATTGAATTTTCCCCCTCTTCCATTTTTCACCAAGCTTTGACTTCTCTTTCTTCTTCAATTATAAAAATCTTTCATTGCAAATCCATCCTCAACGTCTCCATCGTACAAACAATGTATTAATATTGATTCATTGTATCCGATGGCTTTGGTGACAATATTTTCCCACCCATATCGTTTCTAACGTTGACTTAACTTACTCAAAAGATAAGTACGTATAATATATAATTCCTTTTAAGTGGATGCAGAAATTACTTTATCTCTTTTAGTTAAGATTAAGGCAGCTATCTATCAAGATAAACAGGGGGCCCTTCACCCTTCATGATTGATTTCATCCATGTATAGACCGGACCAGAAATCGGCAAATCGGTCAAGAACCGGTCCGATCTAGGGGTCAAAGCGGTCCCCCCCCCATGCGGTAAAAAAATAGATTTATTTAAAAAAATTTCCTTACAATTTCATACTAATAATTCTAAAATCTTTCATTTTTCATCGGTTTGGTCCCGGTTTAACTACGATCGACTCATTGACTTAACCCGACTCCCAACCTTGGTGGGTTTCAGAACCTTGATTGAAACACATTAATTTTAAATTTATGAGCTCCCCTGATTTTAAGTGAACTTTGAAAAAAGTGTCATTGAGAAAAGAAAGAATCGTTGTCATTGAACCTAATCTATGAAAAAAGATTTAGAATTTATTGGTTAACGTTTTCAACAAATTTTCTTTGGCTCGTGTGTTGGGAGTGTTTCTTGCAAGTCTAGTTAACACAGCACCATACTCAATGATTGATTCCAATGTTGCCTATTTTAAATAATATCGTGTCATGCACATAAAGCTTTCTTAAAGCGTTACAACCAAAGTGCCCAAAGATACAACCTTGCTTTTACGTTTATTTTATAGCAAAGCAAAAAAGGCAAGAGGAAAGTTTCTCCCTTTTTTCTCTCTATTTCTTGGCTCTGTTCTTAAAAGTGGCATCGGAGAGGATAGAAAACATTATTGTGTTTGCAACGCAAATTATTAAAAGAAAAAGAAAAATCCATAGATTATTAATATAATAGGAGAAAATGAATTAGAGACACAAAAGGCAAAAGGCATTGGCATATTTTAAAACTATTCTTTTTGTGAGCTGTCATGCAATAGTGTGAGAACTGTCCTTAAATGCTTGATTATTTTCATCCTTCTTAGCCTCTTGTTTAATTAGACAATTAACACAAGTTACTTTCAACTAATTTACAACAATAAAAAATTTTTTAAAAAAATGATTAACTCATTAAACATATTTTAAGTTGAAAAAATGTTTCACTTTTATCCCATATTAATTGAGTTTTGAATGGGAAGAAAAAAAATAGAAGAAAGTACATTTAAACTTAATTATATAAATAAAATTGAAAAATAATAATTAATTATTTTTCAGATGATTTATATTGTAGACTAAAGAATCATTTCAGAAGATTACTTATATTATATTATGGAAAAAATAAGTATTGTATTTTGCTTGTACATTCAAATGTTGGATTTGATTGGTAATATTATACTACCTCCTAGATCTTAATTATAAGAAGTTAGTTGACTTTCTTTGGAGAGATTAAAAACCAAATAAGTTACTTAATCATTTCATATATTAAATATTCTTAGATTATATATTAGTTTATTAGTCAAACTAATAAATTTGAAGAAAACAATAAAAATAAAAATATTTTAAAGTAATTTAATTAGCTTCATTAATCTTTTCAAAAAAATCAACTAGCTCTTATAATTATAACCTGGAGGTGTATTGTCTTAAAGATCATATACATATTGGTTTTAGATTTTTTTTTTTTTTTGCCACCGCATATTGGTTTTGATTTTGATAGAAGAAAACAATGGCCGTAAGCAACAAATTCAACTTTGGGGTTGGACGCAAGTATATAGCTTAATTGGAATTTGGAATCACAAATAAATCATTTTTTATTTAAAAAAACATTTTGTGATGTCCTAATCCATTGAAGTGACGCGGTGACAATTGCCAACTAATAGCTACATTGAACTCACCCTTAATAATTATGTTGATAAATAACTACACATAAAATGGGCGAGTCTTATTTTTCTCATTATTTATTTTTTCATCATTTTTAATGATTTTTAGGTTATATCTATTTAATTAAATTTAAAAAATAAAAAATGAGTCACGTTACCATGTTATCACTCTTTTAACTTTTTTTTTTTAATATTTTTAATTAACAGTTCTTCTTAACTCCTCTTCTCAATCAACGTTTTTTATAAATTTATAAAAGATTACGAGAAATTTAAAGAATTGTAATGACCACAACAATTATTTAAAAAAGCCGCCCCTTAATATGATTAGTGGGGCGCCCCGATTTTGCTACGCATGACATTACATTTTTATAAATTCCCAGAATGCCCTATGGAAGTATCTTTAAGCAAAATAACTCATTAATAAAAGGACAAAATTGCCCCGCTATGCCTATCGTTATTGCGTGGAGGGAAAGTCAATTCCCAACGGTATCTATCCACCGACCACCGACCACCGACCTGCCTCTTCAGTCTCCGCCCACTTTAGAATTATTATTATTAAAAACACAAAAAATACATCTTCAACGAATTATGAGAAACAAATTAAAATTTTTGTTTTTTTCCCATCGCCAGACTTTGAATTCCATTTCACTAACCAGCAAAAGACAACAACCAACCCTCACCCCCATAGAGCACATGTTACGTCATTTGGTAATCCTAATATACAACTATATAATAAAAAAATTACTACATGATCTCGTTTTTGGTATAAAATATCTAATATTTTTTCAGTATTATCAGGCAAGAAAATACCCAAACAATTCCGAGGTAGTTTGGTAAAGAGTGAGGACAGAAAAGCATCTACTCGAATAAGTGGGTTTACTCTATGAGGAAGGTACATGATCTTAAATACATGACCTTACAAGTTCAAAATCATAACCTCACATTTAAAATAATAACTTGAAGGTCCTTATTGTTATTTAGATTAAGGGCAGGGCTTTAAAAAAACATAATACCTCCAATTTTAGATATAAAACCTCGTTGAATATTTTTAGAATGATTAATGGAGTTAAATAAATTATTTTAAAGTATTTACTTTATCTTTTTTTTCAAACTATTTGGTATGACATATAAATTAATTATAATACAATCATACACAATATATTTAGTTATTAAATAATTTATTTAGTTTTTCTAACTCAAAAAAAAAAAAAAAATAATGAACCAGGTTTTATAGTATGAAAAAAAGAAGAGGAGGAGATGAGATGTCGGTGAAATGGTATTGTAATTTATAATTGGTTATGATTTTTTTGCGTTTGTGTTTTTGTGCTTTGGATTTGGGTTTAAAGAAAGGGACGTGGGAGCTCAAGCATATGACCAGCTCAGGGGAGGAGTCCCACGAGGGTGTCTCCAAAAGGCATCACTCTTTGCCCTCTTCGTCTCTCATCTCACTCCCTCCCCATATTCCTCCTTCCTCATGAACATTCACTCTCTGTCCCTCCCTTTTGATCAGTCTCGCCGAGAGAGAGGGACGGACGGCGGTGAAGCGGCGGAGAGAGAGATGCCGACCAGGAAAAGAGGGGCCGTTCAACTTGATGGAGAAAGAAGATACAAAGGGATTAGGATGAGGAAGTGGGGCAAGTGGGTCGCCGAGATTCGAGAGCCCAATAAACGCTCTAGGATTTGGCTCGGTTCCTACTCCACTCCCGTCGCCGCAGCCCGGGCCTACGACACCGCCGTTTTCTATCTCAGGGGCCCATCGGCTCGCCTTAATTTCCCTGACCTCTTAGAAGGCGGCGCCGTTGGCGGCTGCGACAGTGACATGTCGGCGGCTTCGATTAGGAAGAAAGCGACGGAGGTCGGTGCCAGAGTCGACGCGATTCAGGCCGCTCTCCACCATCACCACCAAGCCTCGGTGGCTCCGGAGATCATCTCACGCGGTACAGGCGCCGCCGGAGCCGGCTCCGTGGAGTTTTTGGCGCGGGTTGATCTTAACAAGATACCAGAACCCGAGGATTCGGACTGCGACTGCGAGTGAGATAGGAACGAAGAAGAAGCAATATCTATTTCGCAAGTCAGTGATTCCTTCTCCGACGGAAGAGAAGCTAACGTTCAGATGGCCTGAAGAATGATAACTGGTGACTGATGAAGCCTTCCTCATCCCTGGCCAGTGTTTTCTTCCATTCCGAAGAAATTTTGGCGTCATTAGAAGAAGAGTTAAATGTAAATTAATTACTTAATTAATTAATTAGCCTCTTCTATTTCCACGTTGGTTGATGATGCCAATACTACTTAGTAGCTTCTTTGTTGTGTAAAAATTGGTTGTGTTGAATCTGTGTGAGTTTGAGAATTCGGTGGAAATTAGGATTTGTGGGATGAGAATGAGGGGACAGGAGTGGCCTACGGGGGAAGAGAGGGAGCCATCTTAACCACTAAAGTTATAACTACTCAAAACAGAGGCGATAAGATCGAGAGAGAGACAGAAAGTCAGGTGTTTGTTGTTTTGTGTTGAGTATCCGGACCACCTTTTAATTCAAAGATTTATCCAGGGTTCAGACTGCAACTGCAAGCTAACACTGATACTGATGTATTCTCACAGCTTAAACTCCAAACCTCTGATTAAAACCCTTACCAATTGAACATGGTCGAAGGTAGGTGTTTGTTTTTTTGGTTGCTCTGTTGAGTGACCATGGGAGTGGTTTCTGCTTGTGCCTCTGTTTCTCCCTCTTTTGTTGTTCTTCGGGGATAACGATGCCTCATGGGGTCGCTTCATCGGTTTTGTCGTCCTTTATCTCTCTCATTTCAGTCAAATCTCAACACGCTCCCTCCCCAATTTGTATCCCACCATTAACATTAACAAACAAAATAGCCAAAAGTACACTTCCTCAGCTTAAAACGGTCACCTCACCTGCTCCATTCATAAATATTTTAACTGTAGTGACCCTTTATTACCTCCTAATGCTACAACCACCGTTATTATTATTGTCATATGTATATAAGCACTACAGTATTTAGTAGATATGTTGGTAATAACACTCCCAAGTCCCAACGGTCTATATATCAACGCCCCTGTTTATGACAGTTACTACTAATTGCTAATGCACAGATTAACTAAGCATTGCCAATAGTACATTAAAGACGAGGTAAATTAGAAGTCACTACTCATACTGGACGCATGCACTGCACCTTTAATTCCTTAATACTTGCCTCCGGGTCCTGTCAGTAGAATTCGCCAGCTAACCAATAATACATGTTGCAATCGATCTCTGAGCTGTACTCCATACTTTCAAGTTCACATAGATGCGTGATTAATCCATGATTGGCGGAGATTAAGATAACTTTTTTAACCTTTGTTCTTATATGAGGAGTGGCTTACGGTCAGAAGTAGGTGTGTCATTAATCTATTTAAAAAGTCGGTCTCCCAGCACAAACAAAAAGATTCCTTCAAGTGTCTGAATCAGCCAAGGCAGTGGGGGAGATCTATTCCAAGGTAAAGATATGTCACGTTATCACACACCCCCAAAAAAAAAAAAAAAAAAAACAATGTCGCATATGGTTAAAGCCTTCAGCTGGAAAATTAAAACGGGAGAATTAGAAGACATTCAAAAGCTACTGCATTTCAAATGTGGAGACGGAGAAGAAGGATCCATGTGGCGATGAAAACGAGCTCTCTTTTTTTTTCCCCCTTAATGACCCGACCAGACCATATACTCTCATACAACTCACCAATTCAGATTAAAAAATTAGCGAGTTTGAATTTAACATATTTCTCTCATTATTAATTTTTTTCATGGGTGGAGGAGTAAATCTAGCTGGAAGGATTAAAAATATCTTAACGTTACTTTGGAAGTTTTTTAGTTTCAATGTAGTGCAAGAATGATGTTGCCCTAATTGTTAACAAAATTAATTTTAATTAATAACTCTTTAGTTTAACTGAAATAATACACATGACACTCTTACCTGACATTCAAGCACAACACTTAGAACAAAAAGATAATGAGGTGGTGTAATAATTAATCAGTGTCAGGTAAGAGTGTTGTGTAATATTTCAATCAAATTAAAGTATTAACTGTCAAAATTAAATTTTTTAACAATTATGCGCAACATCGCTATGTTTTAAACTTTCATGATGATATTGAGATCGAGAAAAGTTTCCTAGCAACACTGAAATTGTTTGAACCTTCTATTTCAATTTTGCTTTTATTTTAGGTCTTACCCTTGTTCCAAAACAATTGTTGTTTTAGAATCTTCATAGTTAATACTGCCCTTGTTTATTGTTCTTTTCATTTATGCTCTCATTCAACTATTTATATGTATTAAAGAGAAAACTATTTATAATTATGTCTCATTCTTTCTAGACTATTGCACTTCAGATCTGGAAAAAGGAAAGGAATCTAGGTCCAGACCAGAACACTTCTCCGACATTCACTTCAACAACTAGTTATGAAGTCATATGGTACTCAATGGACAATGGGCCAGAAAAGTCCAACACTTCAGCTCAACATGTTTAAAAATATCTTTGTGGGGACATATAGATTAATGGCAGGGAAATTGTTTGCAACGTCAAGTGAGACTCATTCACACGTAATGCTCGTCATTTGATCACGACAGTTTTCAGTTTCACGACAAACATCATAATGAGGAGTTTCATATTTAACTGTAGCAAACAATTGAGTTTATGATATATAGAGGAAATTTACAAGGAGAGTTGGTCCTTAAATAATTGAATGACGATTGACATTCTTGTAATGCTAAAACAATACTATAATTGATATGCAGGTATGCATGCATATGCCAAAATTTTAATTCTATTCAAAGCTAGTTTCGTCCACCAATTCAAACAACAAAGGATATGAATGGTCTTCTAAATCGTGTCATGCTTTCTTTTCAATATCTCGCTTAATTTGAAGAGCGGCTCTGACTACATTTCCTCTTGTGATAATCCCGACCTTCAGATCATTAACAATGGCGCCTTAGAAACCCAAATAAACGTGGAGGCCAAGAAAATAAGGAAGACAACAGAATGGAGGAGGCTCTTACCAGCTTACCCTCTGCATCTACAACTGGAAGTCGTCGAAATTTGGTTTCCAGCAATAATCTGAAAATAGAAGATAGAATTTTCAAAGACATCATTGATTAATAAAAGTAAATCGTAGGTGAAAATACTAGTGGACTTATGGTAGCATAAAAAATAACCTAGCAGCATCCTCAAGATTGGTGGTCTCCCGAACAACCATAGGAGAGGTGGTCATTAATTCACCAATCACCTGCCCGTTGGTCTTGCTAAGCAGTTTCTGAACCTCATTGAAAGTCTGCAAGCCATTATAATATTAACAACATCCATCTTTCATAAATGAAACAAATCATGAACCATCTAGACATAAAATCCTAGAAGCAACGAAATGGATCCGGTTTGGTGCAATCAATGTTAGTTTCCCCTTCTGCCCATCTTTTACCTTAAGTAAATTGAGAAGATTCCATATCAATTTCAAGAGTGAATGGAAGCTCTTGCCCTTCAGTCACATGGGGCAATGAAATTGTAAGGAACAGTGGAATGCATTTTTTTCCATGTGTAATCTCAGAGTGTTACTCTGAGAAAAAGAAAAGGAGTTATTCAAATATATGTGTTACTGGTATTCCAAGTATGGCACAGAGGAGGGTAGTGAAAGGTAGTGCAGTCAAACTGTTGCTATGAAAGAAAAGGAGGAAGAAGATGGATATCATGATTCATTAACACCCCCACTACCCATGATGGCATCAACAAATAGAAAGGGCGAAAGAAGGACATGCAGTGAGAGGTAAAACTAGGAAATCAACCAGAATGGACAATTATGGAGTTCCGGAGCTGAAAGAGGACGATATATTACAGATTACATGCATCATTGAAAATTAGATCAGGCATAAGCTTTACAAACACCTCCTTGAGATATAGTTGACAACTGCAATATTTCACATTTGAAATTGTTTAGAAATCAAAGCAAGTGTGGAATGTCCAGTTATATGTATATGCAAAGCTGGTGAGATGTGGCTATTTCATCAAACTGCAGAACATACAAATGAAACTACAGTTCAACTACCATTTTTTACGTACCTTCCAAGAACTGTCAACTTCAGGAAACATGCTGTTCTCTATTCGCCCATTGCCTGAAATGAGCATTACATCTTATTTGAGCTACTAGAACTTATTAACAAAAATAAAAATCATAAATGCCAACTACTCATCTTTCATGTTTTACAGAATCAGTTTACCTGATATAGAGTCCAATGCCAACAAATCATAATCTGAAACAACACCAACCTGCAGAGGAGAAGAGAATAATCAGAAATCATTTCATGACAACTAATCCACCAATAATTCGTTCAACTAATCACATATAAGCTTGGCTATGTAAAGTGCAGAAAGAATATGCAGCATAAATTATTATCAGACATTTAAATGGATATTAATGTCTTCTGAAGTTTTTAGAGAAAAAATATCTCTGTAAAACTTCCAAATGGTTCTCTTCATCAGTGCAAGGACACAGATTACATCAGCAAAATTTAAATTGATTGATGAAATGGGTAGAGATGACTCACTAATTTCCAATCATCATCTATCACAGGAAAACCAGTTATTCTGTGTTCAACAAGAGCTTCCAGAGCTGTTGCAAAGTGTATAACATGTTAGAAATTTAAATTATACCTCCTACCCCACACCAGGAATAAATTTGCAGAATGAGATAAGATGTGAAGTAAGCATGAAAATTACCTTCATCTACAGATGTTGTTGGCTTTACTACATGCAAGTTCTCCCCCCTTGTCATAAAGTCACCAACAGTATAAACACCGCTCCTTGACTGCATGCCATGCCAAATTCAGTCAGTACACGGAACAAAATTTTCATAAACGAAATTTATAACAGAGTAACAGTAGTGAACCTCTGGCATCATCAGGAAAGCAAAAATATTAGTTTGGCCTTGATTTCTCTACCTCACGATAAGAGGCTTCTCTGTTTGAAACTTCCAGATAAAAAGGTTTTCTTTTAATTGGGCTTCTTCTCTGTCCCTCATAAAGTGGAAGCATCGAAGGAGAAGACAAATAGGGCCCTCAAAAAAAGCATAGGGATGTGAAATTACTCAATGTTTTTCGCAAGGAATCAAAACCAAATAGCCATTAAAATATGTGCCATGGCTGTCGGAACGATGCTTAGAAATGCTAAAACAAGTCAGGTCCAAAGGGTAAGATTCAGGTTTCCCATTTTTGACCTCTGAACAGCTTAAGAAACACAAATCACCCATAATTAAACTCGTGCATAAAATTGATGCAGAGGAATTGAGTATAGTTCAAGTGAAAAAGGGTAGAAGAAAGATATACCGGGGCTGAATTAGCCGCGAGGGAGCTGGAAGCGGCTACCGGTGATCCCCGAATCCTCATAACTCGACGGAAGCGGTGGAAGCATGGAGCATTAATGGAGGATGCACCGTAACACTTCCAAGTGGGCAGTGAAAAACGGAATAAGCAGGGCCGGTGGTGGGTGGCAGAGAAGCCCGGACCGGGCAGTGGCAGGGTGTCAAGGTGTATGACCGAGTCCATCGACAGCGTTTAGTGCTTCCTAATTCTGGACTCGAAACTCAAATTGAGGACAAGGGGCTTTTCTGTGGGCGGGGAGCACCCAGCAGATATTTGCTGGGCAAGGATTTCTTGCGTTTACAACGAACGGAAAATCGAACAGAAATATCAAAGTGGCGCCAGTAAATTTCTGGTCGCGGCGATGTAATATCCAGATCGGATGGTAGAGGACCTGCAACGGAATCTACGTGTAGCATTCGGATATCGGAATATCAAGGCCGAAATGAAAATCATGGGTTGGACCCGTATGCAGATGCAGGCCCAATTTCAATTCAGTGCTACGGCCCAGCTGACATGCATACTAAGCAGCTGTTTGGTTTGTTTTTTTTTTGGTTCAATGAAAGTTTGAAGAGAGAAAGGATGGAACTGAATGGAGAGGAAGAGAAAATTGGAAGGGAATTTAGAGATGTTCTGCTTGGTAGATATAAGAATAAAAATAGAAAATGATAATTTTAAAAAATTAAAATTAAAATATGAAATATGAAATTTCTAAATTACCCCTCAACCTAAAAAAAGAAAAGAAAAAAAAAAAAGGGGCTCCTCCCTCCTTCTTCATCCCTCATCATCGTCAACACAACACCCACACATAAAAAAAAAAAAAAAAAAAAAAAAAAAATTCCAAATCAAATTCGAAAGACAGGGGCAGAGCAAGAGGGATGAGAGCGACAAAAAGGATGCAAGGGATGAGAGCAAGATTCAAAAGGGGCATCAAAGGCTAAGAAGGGTAAAAAGGGAAGAGGGGAGTGGTGTGGATCGGTGAGCAACGACACGATAACGAGCCCCTGTTTTGTACACGTCTGAAGCTAGGGTGAGAACGAAGGAAGAAGATTAGGGATCCTATGGGAATTTTACAAGAAGGAAGATCAAATCCCACCTATATGTGAGGGATCGCATCTTCCCTTAAACATATGAACATTTCTAATTGCCGAAACTTGCCTTCTTGAAAAATAGTATATCTAAACAGCCCTCTGTCGTGGAAGACCTAGCATCTTCCCTTTCCTCCCAAACCTTACGTGTACCAAACAGGCTCTAGAGCTTTACCCGATACTACATCGATCCTTAATATAAAATATATTTTATAATTCAATTTTTTTATTAAAATGAATCTTATTTTTTTTTTTTAATTGAAGGGAAAGTTATATTATAAATCCGAGGCAATATAAAATTTATGAGAAACTGCGTTGTGAAAAATGTGGCTCATCTATATATATTTCACATAATTCACAAAGTCAACTATCTAGCTTCAAAGAAGATAGACAAAAAGACGGATTGGATGCTCTCCTCTTCTTTTTCCTAGTTGTCCTCTCCTCATCCCATTTTTTATATTCTCTCCAAGTCTTAATTATAAGAACATTTTCAGAAGACAATTATCTTTATAAAAGTGTCCTATAATTAGATAGGAGTGAGGACTCAGTATATTACAAAATCAGCACGTTTTTCTTTATTTTTAAGTAGTATACCACTGAAAATTGTTGAGATCAAGGTCGAATAATTTATTTTTTATGTGATATTATAATATAATTTTATAAGACATTAATTCTCAATTTTTAATCATACAGTGAATATTGGATGAGGAGAATTAAAAGGGGAAAAAAAAAAAAGATAGAGGTTGAAGAGAAAATCCAGAACCGAGCCTTTTTTTTTTTTTTTTTTTTTTTTTTGGGGGTTGAGTGTAATGTGGGAATATATTTTTGGAGGAGCAGGCAGGAAGGATTCATACGTCTCAATCAAAACTAATGAATTTTTATCCCAAATAAAGACAAGCCCAATTATCAATCACGTGTCACCAAAAAAAAAAAAAAACATCAAAGAACCTCACTCCAATAAGGCCGCCATGTGAAATATGGTTTTAGGGCTTCGGCTCCAAAATTGTGCTGCCTTTTTCGGTTACCATGTCCTTCTCTTCATGGACCCCCTCCCTTACGTTTGTTTAACTGTCACATAAGTTGATAGTATGTTTTTCAAAAAATATAAAAAAAAATCGCAATAATAAGTCAAAGAATCCAAGCAACCCTGTGTACTGTGAATTTTGGTTTCTTTCCTTTTCTGGAGTGGTTGCTCCACCAATAAAACAAAAGGCTCTTACATGCACTCATACCATTAAAGGTAAAAAGTAAAAAATAATCAACGATGTTACGTGAAGGTAATAATTTGCGACTAACCTCTTACTTTCAAAACTGATAACATTGTTTATATGAATAGTTATCTCCGTACAGTAATTTCACTAAGTATTGTCGGGACCATTAGTTAGATTTTAACATCTTTACCAATTTTGCCGCACAACGATGAGAAGAGGATACTATCATCCTTATTTTTCTTATTATCTTCTTATAATCTCATTTTCACATATAGATCTTAAAATATATTGTTTAGATTTAATATTTTATAAAATTATGAATAATATACATCATATTATAATTTATACATTTATATTCCTGTGTCTGTGTAGAATAAAATTTAAACAGAACCATCACGTTTACAAAATAAGTACGGTGCTATTCTCTCTCTCTCTCGCGCATATATATATATATAGGTGAAATGGGAGGAGAAGAAATAACAAAGTTGAAAGGTTCATCAAGTTGGCCTGGTTGCGCCTTGGTCGGCGGCTAAGTGGCTACACGTTGAAGGCTTTATTTTATTAGGGGAACTGCGGTTCCCCCGCACGAATCGTCTAGGAACCGCAGCTACACGATACGGTTTATATATTAATATCGGAAGGAGATACTCTCCTTATCCTTCTTTTCATTATCTCTCATTGGCCACATCTTTACCATTGATTTGGGAAAATGAGAGAAAAGTGAAAGTAGTACTTTGTTAATTGGACAGATGTGATTTAGAGATTATGAAGGATAATAAGAAAATGATGATGAGAGAAACTCAACCCATTAATATCAGCCATGGATCACTTTTAGATGTTTAAAATTGTTTATTTACTGGAGGTAAATCTTCTCTCACTACTTACTTTTTCTTTTTTTGTCCATTCGATATCTAGAATTTTGTTTGACTAATCCGATCTGACCCGAATCGTGTATCTGACTATAGCGGGTGAGTCCCTCAGCAGAACTTTTTGCATTTACAAGGCTCAAACTTAAGACCTTACTTAAAGAATACAAGCCGCTTACCACTTATATCAACTCCCATTAGTCTCTCACTACTTACTTATCATAATTAAATAGTTATTTTTATAGATTTCAATCATTATTTTTTTTTTTTATACATATAGTAGGGGAGGGGGCGGGGTTCAAACCCTAAACATAAAAAGAGTGGAGTCAAACTCTTATACCATCGCACTACTAGCGCGCTTACATCCGCATAAACAAAACCCATAGCTTACATCCGCATAAACAAAACCCACACTCACTACTCACATGCCCTCATTTTATTGTATCTCGTTTAAATCAACGGATTGTACTTACTGCTAACCCTTTTTTAAATTATTCTTTTCCCATGCTCTCTTTCTTTTTTCTTTTTTTAATTAAAGTGTGGATACTAGTAAACATTGCAATTAGATCAAACCTACAATCTCCCTCTTTCACTGGCACCAGAGCTTTTTATGTCAACAGGCTATAAAGTTATTGGTATTCCCTCATACTACCTATGGCCGGTCTTAATTATAAGACCTAATTTATTTTTTTAAAAGAGATTAAGGGAGTTAAATAAGTTACTTAATCATTTTATATATTGTGTATGCTTAGATTATCTATTATTTTATTAGTTAAACTAATTAGTTTGAAAAAAAAAAAATAAAAATATTCTAAAGTAATTTAATTAGTTTCCTTAATTTGTCCAAAAAAGTCAACTTGATTTTATAATTAGGATAGAAGGGAATACTATTTAAATTTAGTATTTATCACAGAATAAAAAGAGTGAATTAAAATTTTAGACATGTATAGTTTAAGTAAAAAAAAGATCAGTCCAATCACAAAAGACTATAACTTAAATATAAAACCGAGGAGGTAATAAACGTATAAACACAACATATTTATCATTGTGACGAAATTTAAATTAATTTAATTTCTTAAAATTATATGCAATAGTTTTTTTTTAAAAAAAATTATAGCTGTGAAATTGTCCTTGTTATTATAACAGAGGAAGCCCATTAGTGCATAACAAATCTTTATTGAAAGGAAATATCTGAAGAAATATTATTGATTCTGCATAACGGGCTTTTTTCTTAAATTACCCTTATTAAATAACTCATTATGGAAATACTCTATTTCTAAACTATTTTCAATCACTTGTTTTGTTTCGACTAACCCCAAATTTAATCGACTAAAAGCGTGGGACGTTGAATTTTTTGATTTTCCCGCGATTTATTCGACTAAGCACGTGGCTTAGCTTAGTCGACTAAATTGCGACAGAGATTTTTTTAAACTCTCATTACGTTAAACATCACAGATTTTCACTTTTATTTAGTCATATTAATTAAAATATTAACAATATTATAGGAGAGATTATAAGAGATTATAAATTATCAAATAAATTAGTATCTCTATTGATAAATTTCCCTTTCATTCTAATTAATTAAAATTAAATTTTTTTAAATATATAACATCCTACAAATTTTTATTGAAAGGAAATATCTGGAGAAATATTATTGATTCTGCATAACGCTTGGTTCGAAACAGCCTGGCTTTCATCTTGATGGATAATCTCTCTCACGTGGCTCCCGGTAAAGAATGAACGGTGGCGATGGATTTAGGCATTTAGCTGAATCAAAAAAGCTGATGGTAAATTATTATTTAAAAAAGAAGAAGAATGATGTGCCTATGTTTCGATGACTTACTAGGTAATGGTCACCTTTTTATAATTAAAGGTAAAAGATAAGGCTGGAGGGCTAGACAGAGTAAGCATAGGATAATATGCGTCACCCCACCTGCCCAACCTCCACGTGTTGATTTCCGTACCGTTTTATTAATGCCATAATATGTGTATGATAGGACTCCACGTATACAGATGTAATACTTTATATATATATATAAAATAATAATAATTACACTACATGACTGGATGGATGCTTGTGTCCAAACCAACATGTACAAATTCACGTGATTCACGGCTCGGCCGTCGGCCCCCCCGCGAGTCAACAACCTGGATTTGATCACAGTTCCTGTGAACCGCCTCGGGCACCGTCCGATGTTTCTTCCCTCTCATCAGCTTTTGGGGGCCATGACCCCACCTCCTTATCCACATATACTGTGGATTTGACACCATTTATTTACTCCCCGCACCAAATCTGAATTCCTTCAGCTGACCCTTCTTTTGTTTTTTGTTTTTTGTTTTTGTTTTTTTACTAATATTAATATCACGATCTTTTATATCACGAAACCGGGTTTTTACGGTGTAATCACACCCAGTTAACTCATGCGTAGAAGCATAACAATAAAAGAAAATGTTGGGTGATTTTTTCTTATTTTTTTAAAAAAAGCAATAGTGTGTGTGTTGGGGGTGAAGGTAGGGTGAAAGATAAGGTCATGTTTCTCTCATTATCTTTTATAATTTTTAAATTATATATATATAATCAATCTAAAAATTCATAATACTTTTCTCTTCTTTTTGCAATCAAAGGTTTATATGTGTTTATGAGAGAATTTCCTTCCTTTTAAAGAGATGATGTCATGGGATTCCTGGTTGGTCGGGTGTGGATTTCTAAAACTGCCAAGTAATATAAGAATCTATCAGGAAGTGTGATGCAAGGGGAAATAGAAATCAATGTTTGGACAGAAAGGGGATTTTGTAGGGGTCGAGGGATTTGGAAGTGTGATGCAAAATGGGGCTGTGGCCACCCAGATATTTTAGTGGGAAGTCATTATTGAGGCCTCGTTTGTTACAAAGAAAATTTAAAGAATGAAAAAAAAGGAAAGGAAAGGAATGGAAAAGGAAAGGAATTTTTGCTCGGAAAAAAGGAAAGGAATGGAAAAGAAAGAAAGGAAGATTTGAAAGATGAGGGAAGATGGTTTGAGTTGTTTGGTAGAAAGAAAATGAAGAGGTGGTAGTTGGTAAGGAATTAGGAAATGTCTATTTTACCCTCAAAAGAAATTAATTCAAAAGAAAAAAAGAAAAATATTTTTTTTGCTAAAATATATTTTTTAAAAAATATATTCTTGTTAAGTTTGAACTTGTGAAAAAAAAAAAAATCGCCAAATTCAAACTTCTCGTCAAGTTGAACTTCCCGCCAAATTTGAATTTCGGGGTAAATGTCAAAAAAAGACACTTTCACGGAAGATTATAGCTTTCCTTCCATTTTCGGATGGAAAGATCTTCCCTCAAATAAGGGAAGATTGGGACCATTAAAAGATCTTGTTGAACTTTTCTCGTATCAAACACCCAAATCATGGGAAGATTGGGATCTTCCCTTTCTCTTCACATACTTTTTTTGTAATAAACGAGTCGTGAGGGTCCCACTTGAATAGGATCCTTCAAGAGGGAGGACCCCTCCCCCATTAAATTAGCTATAGAAACCCAGAGAGGCATTCACTGAAGCCAAACAATCAATCATACACTTTGTGACTTGAAGAAGCCCTCGTGGGCCGTATTCTCTCCTCCACTTCTACCCTAAACTATAAACGAGTCAAACAAAACCGCGAAGTTTTTCCAATCACTACTCTGTGCTGTGCTTTGCTTTTAAAAATATATATATTTTTTTATAATGATAATATTAATGGGACATCAAAAGTTGGGTTGGACACATGGCCTGGGGGTTAAGAGTAATAAAGTTGGTGGGCCTAGTTGTACACGCTGAACAACACGGAAGGTGGGCCTGGGCCTCAATTATTCAATGTGGGGTGGGCCCCACTTGGTTGGGGGGTACTGTTTCCAGTTGAGGAAAACATGCCTGTGAGGAGGAGCCTCGTCCCACTTCCATTATGGGAAGGTTGATTTTTTTTTTTTTATTTTTTGGAAGAGCGTAGCTGCGTCCTGCGTGCGACCCCCACCCCCACTGATTGGAGTGATAAGAGAGCGAGTATATATATATATATATATATATGACTATGAGGATAAGCACGTTCCTAGTTTTTGTCTGAGGTGCGTCCTGACGTGGCCTTCTTTAGGTATTCTTTCTTTTTTGACAGCCCCACCTATTCCAATTCTTTTCTATTGTTTTTTTTAAAAGAAAATTGTTATTTTTTATTATTATGCCACTCGCCACTCCTTTTTTAAAACTATTATGTGGTGTCTATAATTTTCTAAAACGTTCATGATGTCAACCGTGATGATATCTCTCTAATTATCTACGAATCTATCTCTCAATCTATCGGCCCATGGTTTGGTTTTGACAAAAAAAATAAAAAATAAAAAAAAATCTATCGCCCCATGGTTTTGAGCAAGGTAATTAAACCCGGATTGGTCGCCAAGAAAAATTTCTTAGGTTATGGGGCCGGCCGATCGAAATAACCCGGCACTGCAGGGACCAAACCAGTAATGGATAAAAAAATGAGAAATAATTTAATTTCTTATCACATAATCTATAATTCCAAATACTATATATTATTTCAAGACTTTAAATCACTAGTCAAATAATTATTTACTTGTCAAATATTATTTACAATTTTCTTTACAAATTGATATCAAAGCATCATATACCACTCAATGACACCTGAATTTGTAATGGAATCACAAACATTCATCATAACAAAATATCAAAAACCAAGTATATGATAACAAAATATTATCACCTACATCATAACAAAATATTCTCACCTTTAATCACTAAACTAATAATCATCAACATGATAATCATCATTAAGATCAATCAACTCCCTAGGTGTTGAGACATTAGGAGGTGGAACTGTAGGAGGAAAAGTAAAAGTAGGAGTAACATGATCATTATTTAAAGATGAAGCCCCAACAACATCATCATCACCTATATATGAAATGAATATAATTATTAATAGTCATGTAAAAAACACATTTATATTCTTATGTGTAGAAATATAATTTTAAATAATAGAAGAGATAGTTAGAAACCTTCAAAATCCTCGCCATTTGTTCAAGTTGAATATTTGTCGATTCTACATTATCGAATTCGGGAGTTGGATCTTCTTCAAGCACCCAAAAATCTAGTTTATCAACTGATTCATAATCAATGGGATCATAATTCTCTTTCTTCTCTTTCAATTGATTCCTATAGTGCGAACATGATAGAAGATCAATATTAATGAAATGTATATTACTATATTTAATTAAGCTATAAAACAACCATTCAAAAGTCATGACTTTTAAAATTACCTAAATTTTAACCTCAGATTGTAGTTTGTGAAAATCAAATCATTAAGCCTTTGATGCTCCAATCTATTTCTTCTTTTACCGTGGATACGCTCAAATATGCTCCAATTTCTTTCACAATCAGAAGAAGAAGAAGTTTGGCTAAGAACACGTATAGCAATTGGTTGCAATTAGGTATTGAACCCCCATAGTATAGCCACCACTCATCGCAAAATAAAATAAAAGACATTTAATATGTATTAATAATAATAATGATAATATGTACTTTAAAATATGAAATTTAAGATACTTACGAGGACTAGTTTTTGGGTTTGTTTTTTCACATGAAACCTTGTCAAAAGATCATTTCCGTTCGCGGTAGGTAGCAACTTGTTGCATCATTGTAATATAATGATCAAGCATTGTCGGGTGAGTTTGCCTCAAACAAATTGACCACAACATCCATTAGTCTATGCTTTCTAACAAAGATCAGGACTATACAAGAACGCGAGATTCAACATATATGCCTTGCATTGCATGAGGGTCATTTTCGATGTTTATCCCAACGACTTTGAATAATATTCGCGTAGGGCTTGTATAATTCTTTATTCCTCGAAACATGTCTTTGATTATATTTTTAGCTCTCTGCATGCCTTCATAGACATAAGGCATTGAAGGTTTCTCATCAGAATCAACAATCCTCAACAATTTTATCAACGGAGACACTAGTCTCACAACTTCAAGGCAATCTATCCAGAACCAATGATCTAGAATGATTTCACTAAAAATTTTCCCAGCTTCAGTGCGTGCTAATTTGTGGTGCACAAAATGTGGATTAACAACCAAAGCTTGCAAGTCATGTTTGTGCGAATGTATGCTATGAAGGGTGATAAATGTGGTAGCAAATCTTATTGCACCAGGATGAACAATTTCCTTCCAACCCGATCTTTTCTTTAACCATGACAAGAAGACCAAATGATTATATGCAAAGACAGTGATTTTAGATGCATTCTTTGCAAGGTCTGACACATAAGGCATGGATGCAATGTCCTTCAAAATAAGATTCAAACAATGAGCTGCACAAGGTGACCAATAAATTGTTTTATATTTATTTGTTATCAATCTTCCACATGCCATATAATTAGTAGCATTATCAGTCACCACATGGACTATATTTGTAGGACCTATCCACTCAATAACTTCGTTGAACAGTGAAAACAAAGTGTTGGCATCCTCAACTAAATCTGAAGAATCAACTGATTTCACAAATATCATACCATGTACTGAATAGACTAAGAAATTAATTAGAGTTTGATGTCTAATATCCATCCAACCATCAACCATGAGTGTGCAACCATTTTCTTTCCATTTAGCTCGATGGCTATCAATCAATAGTTGACACTCCTTTTTACAATCTCTCAACAAATTAATCCTGTACTCATGAAAGCTAGGGACCTTAAACCTAGGACCAATTGCAGTAGCACCATCAATAGCTTTTTGGAATAAAGGACAAGCCATTGCATTAAATGGAATACAATTCACATAAGCCCAATGAGCAAAACCCATTTTTGCGTTATAATGTGCTTCTTGACTTGCCAATGCACTCTTAATGCTCGGTTGGGCACCAGGAGTTGTCCTAGGTGCAAAATAATTTGAGACTTTTTGTCTTGAAGCAATTGATTCCTCAACTTCTCTATTTTCAACTTCTCTAGCTTCATTTACATTTTCATTACCAACAGGTTTTTTCTTTGAACCTTCTATCAAAGATTCTTTCATTTTAGCTCGTATATCATGCGAGACTTTTTTACAAGAACTTATTTGACCACTTACACCAGCCAAATGTTGCTTCAACCTATTTATCCCACCTCCCCTATAAGTTGAAGCACATAAAAGACAAGTAAACACATTTACTTTACCCTCTTTCTTTAAAGAAACATATTCCCAAGCAGGATCTACTTTTTTTGCACTCCATGATGCCTGTGGTTGGGGTTCACTATTGTTAGGAGGATGGCTGGACTCAGGATTGGGGGTGGAAGTATTATCAATTCGTTGATTTCTGTCCTCCATTAACAAACCACAAAGATAACAAAAAAACACCCTTTCAACAAAGACACCAAGCCAAAAGCACCACGATAGATACCAAGCCATAAGCTAGAAGCACCCGTATGATTAATAATCACTTAATCAGAGCTACAATGAAGAACAAAACAATAACATCCAAACGTCAAAAAATAGAAAAATAGCAAGCCACAACCAAATAAATACATAAAAGCAAGAAAAAATGGCACAATATAATTTAAATATATGTGTGTGTGCGAGCAATTAAGCTAGAGACAATGACACTTTGTATTTTAAATATTGCAACCTCAAGAGTCAGGACAGGACATGCTATTTAATACCATTGAATAAATAAATAATGGCTTTATCTATTGGAAAGAATGAGGACAAACTGCTAGATTCAGACAAAAGCAACAATAAACACAACTATCATTATTTGGATTACTAAAAAAAATGCAAGGACAAGAATCAGAATATGATTTGAATAATCGCATTTACATGTGCAAACTAATACAAGACTATTCAAACTGCAGGGGAGTAATCTTACTGGAAAAAAAAGGCACAATGTAATACTTACTGACACCACATTCATTTATATTATTGCATTTACTTGTGCAAACTAATACAAGATAATTCAAACTGCAGGGGAATAATCTTACTGAAAAAAAAGGCACAATGTAATACTTACTGCCACCACATTCATTTGAATAATTGCATTTATTTGTGCAAACTAATACAAGATTATTCAAACTGCAGGGGAATAATCTTACTAAAAAAAGGCACAATGTAATACTTACTACTTACCGCACAATGTATACAAAGCCTCAACTTTTCTGTCAAAGCTTCAACTTTTTTGTCAAACCAATGAATAAACACCGAAAAAAAGGCACAATGGAATTTTTTTTTTTTTAAAGGCACAATGTATACAAAGCTTCACCTTTTCTATCAAAGCAATGAATAAACACCGAAAAAAAAAACTTTCAATCACTTACTGCTGTGTGATCAGTGATCACTATTAGTCCCGACCTTTAGGCTTTAACCCATAGCTTTCTATGGCGAGAACAGACCACGCGAACAGTGAGAAGTGAGAACAGACTTCACGAACGGAGAGAAAGAGGAGAACAAAAAGGACTGAACTTGAAGACCCAAAGAATGCACGACGAACGACGACGAACTTGAAGACAAGCGACGGGAAAACTCCTCTGAAACAGCAACAAAAGCCAACAGAGGTGAAGAAGAACCAAAAGGTCCAACCTTTGAGGCTTTAACCCACGATAACGCTTGAACCGAAGAGCAAATGGTTGTTGTCGCCGAGAAAGGAGCAGCACAGAGTAGAAGGAAAATTGATTCAGAGAGAAAAGTCGGAAAGCTCAAATTGAAAATGGGTTTTGGACTTTTGGAATTTTCCGATTTGATAGCCTAAGTTTTTTAAAATAATAATAAAAAAAAAAGAATCACCCCAAACGAGGTTGTTGTCCGGTTGGGGGAACCAAAAGGGGAAAAAAAAAAAAAACATACAAGTCCCATTAGACCGGCGGGTTACGACCGGTTCTCCCAGGTCACAACGGTTTCACCGGTTTAGCCCCGGTTCAGGGGCTTAAACCCGGTTTCTGAGCTGGACCGGACCGGTTCCAGGCACGGTTCGACGGTTCCCTGTCAAAATCGGCCGGTCCGTCCGATTCTGATAACCATGGTTTTGAGTTGTCCTCGACATTCCCACACCCACGCCCCTCAGCCTTCCCCTTTCACACACGCCTTTCTATTTTTATCTCTCTCGCATATTTATAAATCTATTTTGATAAAATCTCACATATCAAAAAGAGGTAGTTAATTTAATAATATGGACTAAATTTTTAAATGTGACCTCATTTATGATTAGATGTTTTTTAACTATTTTTTCTCTCTCCATCTTGATGAGTATGATTAATATGGGTAAAATTTTTACAATCTTAATATTTATTACATAAAACTAGATTTATAAATAAGACTTTTTTTTTTGTCAAAATAGATTTATAAATAAAACCAGAAAATATAATGGAATTTTGTTTTTTAGCGAGCTCAGGATATATATAAGATAATGAAATGAAATAAACAAATTCCTTTTCATTATATATTTTCAGGACAATCTGTTTGTATCTACGTAAGAGCACGTAACAAATCAGAGAAGAATTTGTAAATATAAGGCATGAGTCATACGTACTTCCGTTTATTTTTTAAATTTTATATAATATCACTAAATTAGTCCTTGTATTTCATTTGGACCAAAATATAAATAGATTTTTTTTTTTTAAAAAAAAAGTTACAATGACAAGAGTTGACTCTTGAGATGTGTCCATTTGACACTACATTAACAATAAAAAAAGTACTACCTAATGTCCTAATTATAATACATAGTTGACTTTGTTTGGAGGGATTAAGGAAACTAAATAAGTTACTTAATTATTTTATATGTTGTGTATTTTTAAATTATATATTAGTTATTAGTCAACTAATTACTTTTAAGAAAAAATAAAAATGTTCTAAAGTAATTTAATTAGCTTCCTTAATTTATAAAAAAAAAAAAAAACAACAATATGCCTTATAATAAAAGGGAAGAGAATAAAAAAACAATACGACCCATTTGTTATCAATTGAGCTAAGTCTAAGTCGACTAACATTTAATTTAAACAAAAAAGATGGTGAAACCTTATCTAAACTAAGTTCATTGTTCACCTCTTAAGCGAGTTTGGCCAATAATCAGCACACTTAACACTTCCATATGATCATAAATTACTTTAATATCCCAGCTAGAGCCAATCTCTTGTTGGTACTTCTGAGCAAAAAAAGCTCTGGTCTCCACGATTCCTCGAGCTAGTGCGTGAAAAGGATCATAATCTATTAACAATAAGTAGATAGCTTCCTTGGAATTGGAGTACATCTTGATCTTTGTGAAACCTAGCGACGTACAAGTTAACAACCCCGTCTCAATAGCCTGAATCTCTGTTGCAGTAGAAGAACAAGGGGAAAATCCGGGCCTTTTTTGGACAAAATAATCTAAAAAGGGCCCTAACTTTCTGACAGTCCCAGAAAGGGCCCTTGGATCCTTTTTTGGGATTGTTAGAATCTTGGTGAGTTGTAAATGAGACCGATATAGTTATTAATCGGGATGATATTGTTGTAAATCGTGATTTAGTTGTAAAAAAATTGTTGTAAATGTGGTGATTTAGTTGTAAACGAGTAAAAAAATTATTGTAAATGAGGACCGATTTAATTGTTAAATTTTAATGCATTTTTTCCAGAAATGGCCCCGTGGCCCCTTTCGGAATTGGCAAAAAGTTAGGGTCCTTTTTAGATTCTTTTTACCTAAAAAGGCCCCTATAAGGATTTTCCCAAGAACAAGGGCCAATCTCCTGTTGGTACTTCTGAGCAAAAAAAAATAAAATAAAAAATAATCCTCCTGTTGGTACCCAACGATCCAGGCAACTGAACTATTTAAATAACTTTCAACCACTTTATTGGGACTAGGAAAGAACCGATAACTTAATAAATTTCTTTTCAATTGAAAAAAATCTCAACCTTGCATCTATTCAAACCAGTCTCACGTCCAAAAGGATCAGGAAATTTATAGAAGGGGGCACTATTGGTGGGGGCGGGGGTTCGGGCGCCGAGTCCAAATTTTTTTTTTTCACTTGTCATCAAAAGCACAAAAAAATAATACGGGATTCGAGAAGATTTTCACTTGTCGGTTATAAGTTTTATCATCATCAATAAAGAAAAAGAAGCGAGGGTTAGCCATAAAATGCTCGTAGCGAGAAAATTAGCAATCTACACGCTCCAAGCAATTTTTTGTCTTTAGAAATATCCATCTAAAATACGAGAAAAGACAACAAAATCTAAGAAAGTATTTGAGAAAAGGAAGCAGATCTTTTCCCAATTGAGGTCACAATGCTTTAAAATATGTCCAAAGTATTTTTATAGGGGAAAAAGAAAAGAAGTAGTAAAGCGGAAAGTGGAGACGTGTTGAGGAAGGCGAGGAAAAAAAAATAATTTAAAAAAATTAAATCTAAAAAATAAATAATAATAATAAAATTTTATTTATTCAAACCAGTAATACACATAGATCCGCCCTTGCTCACGTCTCTCATATTTCTTAATGTCTCATGGATACATACAATAAATAGAGGTACAAAATTTCTTAATGTCTAATGTATACATACAATAAATAGAGGTAAAAACTAATATATTATTGATTGAGGTGGTAAACGATCTTACTTTAAAGAGGATGAAAACCAAATTTAAATGTGGAGAATACATTTGTTGGGAAAGACTAAGATTTTGTGCCGCTCCAAGTTTCAAAAAAAAAAACAATCATATAAAGACTAATGTGACACAGGATACCATTGATCAATTGTATAGTAGTACCACTCTAATCTTTTTATAAAATCTTTTTGATTAAATCACACATAAAAAAAAAAAAATAGTTAATTCAATGATAAAGGTTACCAACACCCATAATAGAAAAAAGAAGATGCTTTCGGGTTAGCTCGCTGAAACTGGCCTCGCCTATGCTGTATCGGGCAGCTAGGAGGGTAAACAAAGATCTTCGAACATCTCCTTCCCTTTACTACCTTTTCGCTACACCAACCTCTTTTTTACTCCCTCTCTTACCCGTCCTAGGTTTAATTTTCCCCTCCATTCTCAATTCTCGAGCTTCTCCAGGTGGCCCAACAGGAGACGATAGCACCTTAATTTTCTATTTCCCTTGTTTGATGATGGGAGAGTGGGAATCAGAAATCTGAGCTCCTTGCTCGATTCCCCATCGTTAGTGACTCTGTGTGTAGTTTGGTTGCTAGCTCTGAAGCTGAAATCTTTGGGCAAAAAAGAATGTGGGATCTGAATGACTCGCCCGATTGGAGAAAGGACGAGGAATCCGAAGGTTGCTCTTCCTTGAAGACATCCATGGACGGAGACGACGACAAAGGGAAACGGTTCGGATCTATGTCCAATTCAAGCTCGTCTGCGGTCGTCATCGAGGACGGATCGGAGGAGGAAGACGGCGAGAGGAGCAGAACAGTGAAGAAGAAAAGCAGCAGCAAGATATTCGGGTTCTGTGTCAACCAGGACGAGTCCATGGACACTGACCCGCCCGTGACCCGGAAGTTTTTTCCTGTGGAGGAGGAGGAGGAGGAGGCGGCCGTGTCATCGGGGGGTGGACGGAGCACTGCCTTCCCTCGGGCTCACTGGGTGGGCGTGAGATTCTGTCAGCCGGAACCATTCTCCTCCGCTGCTGGTGGCAGAGGAAAATCCGTGGAAGTGACGTCGCAGCCGATAAAGAAAAGCCGGCGAGGACCAAGGTCAAGAAGCTCTCAGTATAGGGGAGTCACGTTTTACAGAAGAACAGGTCGTTGGGAGTCACATATATGGTTCGTCCCCTCCATTCCATAAAATGCGGAAGCAAAAAAACCATTTCACTGATCTTTGTTTTTTCCATTCATCTGCTACCATCCAATCAGATTTTGATTTGGTTTTTATTGCAGGGATTGTGGAAAACAAGTGTATCTGGGTAAGACCATACTATATATTTGTTTCCATTTCTGTGATCATTTATTTAATTTCTTTTAAACAAGTTTCCTTGACTTATTGTTCTGGACGGCTTAAAAAAATATTACTTTTGATGTTCGGATTGAGGGAGAAAATATGGTATGTGTGATAAACTGATAACTGACGATGAGGTGGTTTTTGTCTGGGTAAATTTGTGTAGGTGGATTTGACACGGCACATGCAGCTGCTCGGTGAGCACTTTGCTCTCTGCTTGTAATATTACTTTTCTATATCTTGGGAGGCTATAAGATATATAAAATTATTCATTCTGCAAAAATTTAAAGATCGAAACAAAGATCATATATTTGTCTGTTAAACTTTTCGCGCAGTGCGTATGATAGAGCGGCCATTAAGTTCCGAGGAGTAGAGGCTGACATCAACTTCAACATTGAAGACTACGAAGAAGACTTGAAGCAGGTAATGATGAGAGAGAAAGAGGGGTGGATTCATGAACTGGAACAAATCTTATCTGGAACATTAATACCTTATCTTGTACAGCGTTTTAAATAATTATTTTTAAATTTTTCTGGCCTGGTTGGTTTCGGCTGATGAATGCCATAGATGAGCAATTTAACAAAGGAAGAGTTTGTGCACGTACTTCGTCGACAAAGCACTGGGTTCCCCAGAGGAAGCTCCAAGTATAGAGGCGTAACTTTGCACAAATGTGGAAGATGGGAGGCTCGAATGGGCCAATTTCTTGGCAAAAAGTATATAACACGTTTTATGTTCCCGGCTTCTCCTTGTTTGTGCGTATCATAGTCTCATAATTATTAACGTTGTTAAATTGATTCGCCAGGTACGTTTATCTTGGTTTGTTTGACACGGAGATTGAAGCTGCGAGGTACCTATTTCTGATCCAATACGTTGTCGATTTTTTATGTTCCGATGCCTGCCCAAACGTTAGGGTTTTGAAATTTTTCATTCTTTTTCGGGAAACTCCTCCCATAGGGCTTATGACAAAGCAGCAATAAAATGTAATGGCAAAGAGGCCGTCACTAATTTCGATCCCAGCATCTACGAGAATGAGCTTAATTCTGGTAATTAATCCCATAATTAGGAAGCCAACACCAGGTTAATTTACTCATCAAGTTTTTATAGATATCAGAAAATATTCATTGGGCAGAATCCTCGGGTAACGCTGCGGATCACAATCTGGACTTGAGTCTGGGCAATTCGAGCTCAAAGCAAGGCAATAATAGTCAAGCCCTGGGGAATGATGCCCATAACAATGGAATGGATCACCACCAAATGGCATCGGAATCTAGTTGGAGGAACAATGGAGGATTACTCAGGCCTAAGGTTGGTGTTAAATTCTAACATGTGATTTATAATTTAGCGACGAATTCAATGCTTTTGCCTGTTACTATGTTGTAGTTGACACTGCTGGATGGTCAAACTCAGCTTCAATCTTCGGCATCAAGAGAAATGCAAAGATTTGGCGGCTATAGGACAACTAGAGAGTCTCAGATGCTCAACAGTTGTGCTCCATCCCATCTTCACCCATCAAGCTTTCATGTGGGTATATGTATTTTCTATCCACTCAACAAAACCAATGTAGTCTCATCAGATTGGCTTATTTTAAGTGATTTTACGTTGTAGTTTCCGAGCAGCAGCAGCGAAGTGCGGATTGGGAGTGATCTTTCACTGTCAATGAGTGATAATCATCACCATCACCAATTGGGGCCTCCTCATCAGGCTCATTACATAGCAACTGACGGCAACCCTGGGGATTTACCCAAGTGGTACCCCGTCGTGGTGGTGCTCTTCATCTGCATCTACGTGGCAGGCTTCGCCTGGTCCTGGGGCCCACTAGGATGGCTGGTCCCCAGTGAGATCTTCCCCTTGGAGATCCGCTCCGCCGCTCAGAGCGTCAACGTTTCCTTCAACATGCTCTGGACCTTCGTCGCGCAGGTCTTCCTCACAATGCTCTGCCACATGAAGTTCGGCCTCTTCATCTTCTTCGCCTTCTTCGTCCTCGTCATGTCCATCTTCATCTATCACTTCCTCCCTGAGACCAAAGGCATTCCCATTGGAGAAATGGGTCAAGTTTGGAAGACCCATTGGTTCTGGGCTAAGTATGTGGCCGCTGACGACGATGACTATGCCAATGGCGTTCAAATGGGCAAACCTGGTCAAGCTATCAAGAATGTGTAATTAATTAGCTTCGCTTCTTAATTGGGTCTGGCTTTTTCCTTTCCTTTTTTTCTTTTTCTTTCTTTTCGTTTAAATGGAATCATCGGTTGTTTCAGGATATGCATGTTTCTGTGGGAATATAATTCAATTACTTACACAACCAACCATGTGTTTGATCTATCACATGATCTTGTTTTATTAATTACCAGCCGAGGTCAATATTACTCCCTGATAAATAATAATGATATCTTCAGCCCAGGAAATTCCCCATTTCTTATGAATTTCAAGTTGTATTCTTCTGTTTTTAAAACTCTCTGATAAATGAGTACTAGTAATCTTTGTATATGACATGTTCTTCTCCAAAAAAAATTGAATCGTTCTTAATATATGAGGACCGGAGGTAGTAGTTTGAAAAATGAATAGTTGGGACTCGGTATATTACAAAATCATTACGTTTTTCTTTATTTTTAAGTAGTACACCACTGAAAATTGTTGAGATCAAGGTCGAAAAATTTATTTTTGTATGTAATATTATAATATAATTTTATAAGACACTAATTCTCGATTTTTAATCATACAGTGGATATGGGATGAGGAGAATTTTTTTTTTTTAAAAAAAAGATAAAGGTTGAAGAGAAAATCCAGATCCGAGCCTTTTTTTTTTTTTGGGTTGAGTGTAATATGGGAATATATTTTTGGGGGAGCAGGCAGGAAGGAGCATACGTCTCAATCAAAACTAATGAATTCTCATATCAAAAAAAACTAATGAATTTTTATCCCAAATAAACACAAGCCCAATTATCAATCACGTGTCACCAAAAACAAAAATTTCAAAGAACCTCACTCCAATAAGGCCGTCATGTGAAATATGAGTTTAGGGCTTCGGCTCCAAAATTGTGCTGCCTTTTTCGGTTACCATGTCCTTCTCTTCATGGACCCCCTCCGTTATTGTCCGTTTGTTTAACTGTCACATAAGTTGATAGTATGTTTTTCAAAAAAATAAAAAATAAAAAAATCGCAATAATAAGTCAAAGAATCCAAGCAACCCTGTGTACTGTTAATTTTGGTTTCTTTCCTTTTCTGGAGTGGTTGCTCCACCACTCGAACAAAAGGCTCTTACAAGCACTCATACCATTAAAGGTAAAAAGTAAAAAAATAATCAATGTTGTTACGTGAAAGTAATAATTTGCGACTGACCTTTCAAAACTTAACATTGTTTATATGAGTAGTTATCTTCAGTAACTTAAATATTGTCGGGACCATTAGTTAGACTTTAACACCAGTATAGACGTTTTCCCAATTTTGCCGCACAGAGATGAGAAAAGGATACTATCATCGTCATTTTTTTCATTATCTTCTCATAATTTCATTTTCACCTTTAGATCTTAAAATATATTATTTAGATTTAAAATTTATAGAATTATTATAATAATACATTAGAATTTAATATTTATTTATTTTTATACATCATATTATAATCTATACATTTATATTCCTGTGTCTGTGTAGAATAAAATTTAAACAGAACCACCTCATTTACAATACTATTCCCTCTCTCTCGCATATATATATATATATATATGTGTGTGTATATGTATATGTATATATATATAACGATGAAATGGGAGGAAGAAGAAATAACAAAGTTGAAAGGTTCATCAAGTTGGCCTGGTTGCGCCTTGGTCGGCGGTTAAGTTGCAAGTGGAAGGGCTTTATTTTATTAGGGGAACTGGGGCTCCCCCGCACGAATCGTCTAGGAACCGCAGCTATACAGGGCCGTTGATATTCTTCTGGTCCTTATTATAAGTAGAGTGGGAAATCGGGTAGGTTACGTGAAGTCTACCGTTTAAACCTTGGCCCTGCAGGATTCGGGTTTGGAAAATAGGTTTGAAATTTGAAATTCCTCGGGCTTAATCTAGCCGGCCCGTTAGGCCCATTTAACTTTAACTTTTAAAAAAATAATAACTATTTAGACTTCCACCTAATGAATGTGTTTATTTGTAATTACTTATTTTTTTTAGTTTAAACTATAACCCCTTTTTATGTTTATTATTATTATTCTGTATTAAAACACATAATTAGTTATTATAAATTTTAAAGAATGGATGTTTTCAAATTAAATGAATACATACTTTGGTATTACAATATTATATAAGTAATAAATTATAAATATATTTTGTTAAAATAAGTATAATTAATTTTAAATCGTAAAAAAATCATGCATGAATCGAAAGAATTTGCAGACACACACAAAATTACGAGAGGGAAATGCATTTTATCGTGGACATACATAAAGGAAAAAACATATTTTTTGTGTGTTTATTTGTTTTTTATTACGAATTAATAAATGTGTTTATTTGTTGAATGATTTATATTATTTAGATATTAATGTTGATAACATTTATTTGATAGATTAGAACTTTAATGGTTGCAATTTACTAATTATATTTCTTTTAAAAAAATCGAAGGAAAAATATTAAAATTTGGAATAGTAATTTTCAGGCCCGATAGGGCCGGCCTTGGTACTATCGGGCCAGGTTTTGAAAAACATATGTTTTCCTTACCCCATGCCCTATCGGGTAGGGCGGGCCGCATACGATTTCCATTTCTAATTATAAGGCACTAATTAATTTTTCTTGCAAATCAATAAAAGTAGTTAAAGTCAATACCTAGACTTTAAATAATTTTCAATATTACCCCTACTAATTGCCCTAAACTCTAATATTATATTAATTATTACTTTCACCAACTACCCTTATTAATTATAGGCAGACATGGAAAAAAATAATTAATGTTCATTAGGAATCAGTAAGTACCTTATAAAGAAGACCAAATAAACTTGCCAATTGGTGCCTTATAATAAGGACCAGAGGGAGTATATTCATATAAGTCATGGATTACTTTTAGACATTTAAAAGTGTTTGTTTACATAAGGTAAATCTTTTCTCACTATTTACTTTGATGTATTGGAAATCATCATTAAAAAGTTATTTTAAAATGTCAATCATTATTATTATTATTTTTGTTCAATCTGGTATCCAGGATTTTACCCTAATTAATCCGAATCTAACCTGGATCACGTACTTGGTTATAATGAGTGAGTCTCTCGATATGACTTTTTTGTATTTATAAGATTCAAACTCAAAACTTTGTTTAAACGACGCTTATTATTTATATCAACCCCCGTTGGTGTGTCAATCATTATTCTAAATACACGCTAATAGACTCTTTCCATCTCACGGCCGCATAAACAAAACCCCCACTTACTACTTACATGCCCTCATTTTATTGTACCTCGTTTAAATCAACGAACTGTACTTCCTGCTAACCCTTTTTTAAATTATTCTTATCCCTTACTCTCTTTCTTTCTTTCTTTTTGTTTTTAAATTAAAGTGTGGATACTGGTAAACGTTGCAATTAGATCCGCCCTACAATCTTTCACTCATAGCAGAGCCGAGCTTTTTATGGGATTTGGTTACGGTCCACTCCTCTTTTCGTCCTTTTTTCATTCTCTTCCTCATCTTAACCGTTAGATTGAAATTTGAACGGTTCATATTTAATGTTTTATAAATATATTATTATTATATTATTAAAAATATCAAATTATTAAAAAAAAAATCTAAAAATGATATTTTTATAAAACATTAAATCTGAACGGTTAAGATGAAGAAGAGGATGAGAAGAGGACGGAAAGGGAAGTGGACCGTAGCCAACTCTTTTTTATGTCAAGAGCCTTTAAAGTTATTGGTTTTCCCTCATACTATTTAAATTTAGTATTAATCGCAGATCCAGCGCTCACTCCAATTATACATGTAAGATATAAGTAACCGGATTACAGAGACTGAAAAAAGATTATTTAAAATTGATCAAATACAAGAAATATGTATGAAATATTTTTTCTCTCCAAATAAACCATTAATTACAAAGAGCGTGAAAGAAAAAAGTAAGAGAGAGAGCATATCAGCGATGGTAAAAATAAAAAGAGTGAATTAAAATTTTAGACATGTATAATTTAAGTATAAATAAGATCAGTCCAATCGCAAAAGACTATAACTTATATATGAGACCGAGGAGTTAATTAATAAACGTATAAACACCACATATTTATCATTGTGATTAAATTTAAATTAATTTTAAGTTTTTAAAATTATGGTCAATAGTTTCTTTTTAAAAAATTATAGCTGTGAAATTAACCTTCTTGTTATAACAGAGGAAGCCCATTTAGTGCATAACAAATTTTTATTGAAAGGAAATATCTGGAGAAATATTATTGATTCTGCATAACGCTTGGTTCGAAACAGCCTGGCTTTCATCTTGATGGACACTCTCTCTCACGAGGCTCCCGGTAAAGAATGAACGGTGACGATGGATTTAGGCATTTAGCTGAATAAAAAAAGCTGATGGTAAATTATTATTAAAAAAGAAGAAGAATGATGTGCCTATGTTTCGATGACTAGGTAATGGTCACCTTTAGGTAATGGTCACCTTTTTATAATTAAAGGTGAAAGATAAGGCTGGAGGGCCAGACATAGTAAGCATAGGATAATATGTGTCCACTCCACCCCACCTGCCCAACCTCCACGTGTTGATTTCCGTACCATTTTATTAATGCCATAATATGTGTATGATAGGACTCCACGTATACAGATGCAATACTTTATATATATATAAAAGATAATAATAATTACACGACATAACTGGATGGATGCTTGTGTCCAAACCAACATGTACAAATTCACGTGATTCACGGCTCGGCCGTCGGCCCCCCCGCGAGTCAACAACCTGGATTTGATCACAGTTCCTGTGAAACGCCTCGGGCACCGTCCGATGTTTCTTCCTCTCATCAGCTTTTGGGGGCCATGACCCCACCTCCCTATTCACATATACTGTGGATTTGACCCCATTTATTTACTCCCCGCACCAAATCTAAATTCCTTCATCTGACCCTTTTTTTGTTTTTTTTACTAATATTAATATCACAATGTTTTATATCACGAAACTGGGTTTTTACGGTGTAATCACACTCAGTTAACTCATGCGTAGAAGCATAACAATAAAAGAAAATGTTGGGTGAATTTTTTTTTTTTTAAAAAAAAACAATAGTATGTGTGTTGGGGTGGGGGGTAGGGTAGTGACTAGTGAGAGATGGGGTCATATTTCTCTCACTATCTTTTATAATTTTTAAATTATATATATCTAATCGATCTGAAAATTCATAATATTTTTTCTTCTTTTTGCAATCAACGGTCTAAATGTGTTGATGAGAGAATCTCCTTCCTTCCTTCCGAAAAGATGATGTCATGGGATTCCTGGTTGGTCGGGTGGGATGTTCTAAAACTGCCAAGTAATATGAGAATCTATCAGGAATGGGCAATTGCTTCATAAGGGAAGCAACACAGGAATGTGTATAGAATTTTTTGGTGTTCCTTGATATTCGAATTCTCCATTGTCCATGAAACATCATGTTACCTCCTTTGAATATGTTCTTTTTGCCCATTCCCACGCTATCTCTCTTACTCTTCTCCACCACACAACACATGCCCCCTCCCCTCTGCTTTTTACCCGCAGCTTTGTTCCTTATTCCTTTCTACATTATATTATATCATTAACCCGCAACTCGCCCTCGTAATAAGAATATAGTAACTCACACAGAATTGCGGCCTTTGTAAATTGTTTTCTGTCAATAATTTAAATCAAGTAGATAAAAGGGGAAATCGAAATCAATGTTTGGACAGAAAGGGGATTTTGTAGGGGGCGAGGGATTTGGAAGTGTGATGCAAAATGGGGCTGTGGCCACCCAGGTATTTTAGTGGGAAGCCATTATTGAGGGTCCCACTTGAATAGGATCCTTCAAGAGGGAGGACCCCTCCCCCATTAAATTAGCTATTAGAAACCCAGAGAGGCATTCACTGAAGCCAAACAATCAATCATACACTTTGTGACTTGAAGAAGCCCTCGTGGGCCGTATTCTCTCCTCCACTTCTACCCTAAACTATAAACGAGTCAAACAAAAGCCGCGAAGTTTTTCCCCCTCTCTACTCTGTGCTGTGCTTTGCTTTTAAAATATATATATATATTTTTATAATGATAATATTAATGGGACATCAAAAGTTGGGTTGGACACATGGCCTGGGGGTTAAGAGTAATAAAGTTGGTGGGCCTGGTTGTACACGCTGAACAACACGGAAGGTGGGCCTGGGCCTCAATTATTCAATGTGGGGTGGGCCCCACTTGGTTGGGGGTACTGTTTCCAGTTGAGGAAAACATGCCTTTGAGGAGGAGCCTCGTCCCACTTCCATTATGGGAAGGTTGATTTTTTTTTGGAAGAGCGTAGCTGCGTCCTGCGTGCGACCCCCACCCCCACTGATTGGCGTGATAAGAGAGCGAGTATATATATATATATATATATATATATGACTATGAGGATAAGCACGTTCCTAGTTTTTGTCTGAGGTGCGTCCTGACGTGGCCTTCTTTATGTATTCTTTCTTTTTTGACAGCCCCACCTATTCCCTTTCTTTTCTTTTGTTTTTTTTAAAAAAAAGAAAATTGTTATTTTTTATTATTATGCCACTCGCCACTCCTTTTTTTAAACTATTATGTGGTGTCTATAATTTTCTAAAACGTTCATGATGTCAACCGTGATGATATCTCTCTAATTATCTACGAATCTATCTCTCAATCTATCGCCCCATGGTTTGGTTTTGACCAAAAAAAAAAAGAAAAAAAAAATCTATCGCCCCATGGTTTTGAGGTGTCCTCGACATTCTCGCACCCACGCTCCTAAGCCTTCCCCTTTCACGCACGCCTTTCTATTTTTATCTCTCTATAATATATTTTATTTATAAGTTTATTTTGATCAAATCTCACATACCAAAAAGAGATAATTAATTCAATGATTATGGAGTAAATTTTTAAATTTACCCTCATTTATGATTTGATATTTTTTAACAGTTTTTTTTCTCTATTTTCACAAGTACAATTAATATGGATAAAATTGTTACAAGAGTAAAATACATTAATCTCATCTCTATTTATTCTAAATTATAGAGACATCCATTCTATTTTAAAAACTTATATGAACCTCCCTCAAAATGAAAATATATGTTTCATAAACTTCCTCTTCTAATTGAGATTTAACATCTATCATCTTAAATCACAACATTGACTCATATTTTGACCAAAATACCCCACCTTAAAACAAATATTACTACTTGTCATGTAATCTTAGACAAAAAAATAATCACTTAATCACAAATATTTATTCAAAGTTTTTTAAAAAATAGTATATTTTTATATTTTTTCATACTTTCATAAATTTATCATATTATAAAGTTGATTAATTTTATCATTATAAATTTTAATTTTTTGATAAAATTAAATTTTTAATCTCTTTTATTTATTAAACTTATCATTAATTTTTAAATAGCATGATGATGTTTTGCAATAATGTATACATACATATATTCAATTAATTTATATAATTATAAAATGATATTATTATGATATTCGCATATTAATATCTTATAATTTTAAAATTTAAAGAATATTTCATTAAACATATACTCTTTAAAATAATCACTCAAATTTTGAACAAGTTATTAATATTTACCACATAAACAGATTACTAAAACTTGTTCTAAATTAAATTTATTAAAAATATTAATTAGATAATTGATAAACATTAATATTAAAAGATCAATTAGGGAATTAGTATAATGAGGGGTAAATTAGTAAACAATATTTATTTTATTATGGTTTTTAATTTAAAAATATATTTGAAGAATCTTTTTAGAATATTCTTTAACGGAGTTAATGATTTGGACTAAAGTGTATATTTTTGAAATAGAAGGGAGGTCTATGTAATTAAGGCAAAACATAAGGATGGTTAGAGTATTTTACTCTTGTTACAATCTTATTTATTACATAAAACTGGATTTATAAATAAGACTTTTTTTTGGTTAAAATATATTTATAAATAGAATCAGAATGGTATAATATAACATAATTTTGTTTTTGGGTTAAGGAGCAATTTGGTAACAAACTATTATTCAAGAGAGTGTCTAAAGACAATTAATTATTAATTGGACCTTAAATACCAATAAACTATTACAAATGTTAAATAAACACAAATCCGTTATAGTTAACGTATGTTTGGTAATTCAGCTAATGAAGCAAAAGTAACAATTACAGAAGTGGATGTATAGCTTCAACAAATTTATGGGCTTTTAAGATATTCCAAACACTTGACCACCTCTTTCATTCTTTACTGAATATGTTTATGAATCATCATCAATCATAATACAAACTGCATAAAAACTAGTAGCTAGTTATCACTTTTCCATAAACCCAAACGAAAAAATTTCAATTGCATTATGAGAGATAGAGAGAGAAAATTAGAGATTGAACCTTGAGCTGCTGGAGAAAGAGAACGGAGGAGGAATGAGCAGAAAACCCATAATTGAACTTAAGGCCGCGATCAAGCAAGTAGACGGTGCCGTCATCACAGCCAATCACCACCTTCCCTCTCCAGCTTGAGCAGCATTTGATCTTCCCTGTCACATCCTCAGGAATCGCACATTTTTCCTCGAAGAACTTGAACTTCCTCCACTGGTACATCTGATTTCAAACCAGAAATATGTGTTTCAAAAAACTGAGGTTTTCACAATTTTGATGCCAAGAAAAGTGTAGTTTTAAAGCGATGAAGGGATTTACTAGTTTGATTCTGATTCAAGAAGCGTTCGTGAGAGGAGAGATTGATGTTGTCCTCTCGGGTTCCCTGTAGATCCGACTTTGTTTGGGCAGATTTGAGAAAACCAAACAGACGTTAACTTAATTATAATGGATTTGTGTTCATTTAACATTTGTAATAGTTTGTTAGTATTTAAGGTCCAATTAATAGTTAATTGACGTATTTCCGAGTTAATAGTTTGTTTAAATTTCTTTCTTTAACTTTATTATTTTTTTTAGCGAACTCAGGATATATAGAAGATAATGAAATGAAATAAACAAATTCCTTTTCATTATATATTTTCAAGACAGTCTATTTGTATCTATGTAAGAGGCTAAGAGCATGTAACACATCAGAGAAGAATTTGTAAATATAAGGCATGAGTCATACATACTTCCATTTATTTTTTAAATTTTATATAATACTCGCATGTGAGTTTATTAGCATAACTACATTAGTCCATGTATTTTATTCGGACCAAAATATAAATAGATTTTTTGTTTAAAAGAAAACAATTACAATGACAAGAGTTGACTCTTGAGATGTGTCCATTTGACACTACATCAACAATTAAAAAACAATATGATTGATTACAAATCGATCGATCTAAGTTTAAGTCGACCAACATTTAATTTGAATAAAAAAATGGTGAAACCTTATCTAAATTTAGTTCATTGTTCACCTCTTAAGCGAGTTTGGCCAATAATCAGCACACTTAACACTTCTATATGAGCATAAATCACCTTTATCCCTGCTAGATTAATAATAATGCTCTGGTCTCCATGATTTCTCGAGCAAGTGGGTGAAAAGGATCATAAGCTATTAACAATAAGTCGATAGCTTCCGTGGAAGTGGAGTACATCTTGATCTTTGTGAAACCTAGCTACTTACAAGTTAACAACCCCGTCTTAATAGCCTGAATCTCTGTTGCAGTAGAAGAACAAGAGCCAATCTCCTGTTGGTACTTCTGAGCAAAAAAAAAAAAAAATCTCCTGTTGGTACCCAACGATCCAGGCACCTGAACTATTAGTCTATCACGGGGATTTCCACCACATACGGCTTGCTTTTGGACCAAAATATAAATAACTTTCAACCACTTCGTTGGGACAAGGAAAGAACCAGTACCTTAATAAATTTCTTTTCAATTGAAAAAAAAAATCTCAACCCTGCATCTATCATCAAACCAGTCTCACGTCTCTCATATTTCTTATTGTTTAATGGATACATACAATAAATAGAGGTAAAAAATTTCTTAATGTCTAATGTATCCATACAATAAATAGAGGTAAAAACTAATACATTATTGATTGATTATTGATTAAGTTGATAAACGACCTCGACTAGGATGAAAACCAAATTTAAATGTGGAGAATACATTTGTTGGGAAGGACCAAGACTTAGTGTGCTCATGTTTCAAAAAAAAAAAAAAAATCATATAAAGTCTAATGTGACACAGGATACCATTGATCAGATAAGAAAATAGATAGGGGTAAAATTTGTAAAATAGTACCACTCTAGTTTTATTTATAAGATATAGTTGACTTTTTTTTGGAGAGATTATGGAAATTAAACAAGTTACTTATTTATATTATTTGTTGTGTATCATTAGATTATATATTAGCTTATTAGTCAAACTAATTAGTTTGAAGAAAAAAAGAAACTCTAAAGTAATTTAATTAACTTCCTTAATCTCTCCAAAAAAGTCAACTATGTCTTATAATTAAGACTAAAGGGAGTACCACTCTAGTCTTATTTATAAGACCCTTTTAACCAAATCACACATATCAAAGAAATGTAGTTAGCTAAATGATTATGGGGTAAATTTTTAACTTTACCCTTATTTATAAATGAGTATCTTTCAACTCTTTCTGCTCTCATTATTTTCATTAGTACAATTAATATGGTTAAAATTGTTACAATATTATTTATTTGGTTAGAAGGTAATTTATAAATAGGGCCAAAATCTTTGATAAAAAAAAGACTTATAAATAGAATTAGAGTAATAATTAATAATTCTCCAAATACATGAACCAAATATTTCTTCTACAAGGTGTTTTAAATTTTAAATACGAGGGACCATACAAATAATTAAAATCTTTGGAACTGCTTGGGTTTATGGTAAATAATAATTTTTATGTTTGATGAGACAAAATTACTCTCCCATACATGTTTAGTAAAAAAAGGCAAAATCATTTATTACGGGCACAAAGTAAAACCAGCTTATGGTATAAAGCGAATATGTGTACTTATGTGCGACTAAAGAATAGAGCAGAAACTACATGAGTAAACATTAAACAAAATTGGAATGAAGATAAAAAAAAAAGTGGGGGGTTGAATTGGTGAAAGTAAAATGATGAGTTGGAGAAGACTGAGAGGAGGGAGATGGGAGAGAGAGAGAGAGTCTGGAAATGGAGCAGGAGAGGGAAAGGGAGAAAGAAGGGTAAAAGAGACCAATGAGGGAAATGAACAGGAAAGGGAGGTTGGAAGGCACGCGCAGAAGGGAGAGTGACATAGTGAGAAAGGGTCATAAATACGAGGTACAGCGTAGGGAGGCCATTGGTCGTTTAGAGAACGAAAGAGGCAAATGTGGCCCTCTTCCCGTACTCTTGGATTCATTGGACTTTTCTGGAAAGAGTTTCCTTTTCCTCCTATTATTCCATTTCCTTTTCTGATACCAAACCCTCTCTCCCTTCTCTCTCTCTCTCTCTCTCCCCCCGCGGTCCTACACCTCTCTCAGATTATTTCTCCACTCCCTTTCCCAAATTACCCTCATCTCCTAACTTTTATTTCTTTCCTTATTTCGACCTCCCTTGTGGGCCCACACCTGGTGAAATTTAGTCATCAACTCTTTTTTTTCCTTTTAATTTTATAAAAAAAAAAAAAAAGAAAGCAAAAGGAAGGAGAGAAAATGGGAGGGGGCCGGGGACGTGGATGGAGATGACTTGGGTGGAGTTATGATGGGAATGATTAACGATTAGAAGGTAGGAAAAGGTAAATTCGAGTTATTATCTATCTTTTTGGAGTGCTTGCGCTGTCTATTTCCATTAGTGGGTAATTTAGAGGCAGAAGAGAGAGAGAAATAGACGAGATGCTTTTCGATCTGGTTAACGTGGGAAAGTTGTTTAAGAAAGAGATGGTTCTTTCTTTCTCCGTTTTCCCCCCGCAAGTTCTAGTATACACAAAATAGAAAAATGGTAAATAAATAGCAGGAGTGAATTAAATTAAATAAATAAATAGAGATCACCTTTTTTTTTGTTGCCTGTAATTACAAATCAACATTTTTTAAGAGTGCCTCACATGAATGCAACGAAAGAAATAAAGGACAATTCGGGGGGAGGGGGGCAGACCCAAGGGTAAATAATGAGACATTGAAAAGAAAAGAGAGGCGAGTGGCTAGAGAGAGAGAGAGAGAGAGAGAGGGAGAGGATGAATGTGTGTTAAGGAGGAGAGATGCTTTCGGGTTAGCTCGCTGAAACTGGCCTCGCCTATGCTGTATCGGGCAGCTAGGAGGGTAAACAAAGATCTTCGAACATCTCCTTCCCTTTACTACCTTTTCGCTACAACAACCTCTTTTTTACTCCCTCTCTTACCCGTCCTAGGTTTAATTTTCCCCTCCATTCTCAATTCTCGAGCTTCTGCAGGTGGCCCAACAGGAGACGATAGCACCTTAATTTTCTATTTCCCTTGTTTGATGATGGGAGAGTGGGAATCAGAAATCTGAGCTCCTTGCTCGATTCCCCATCATTAGTGACTCTGTGTGTAGTTTGGTTGCTAGCTCTGAAGCTGAAATCTTTGGGCAAAAAAGAATGTGGGATCTGAATGACTCGCCCGATTGGAGAAAGGACGAGGAATCCGAAGGTTGCTCTTCCTTGAAGACATCCATGGACGGAGACGACGACAAAGGGAAACGGCTCGGATCTATGTCCAATTCAAGTTCGTCTGCGGTCGTCATCGAGGACGGATCGGAGGAGGAAGACGGCGAGAGGAGCAGAACAGTGAAGAAGAAAAGCAGCAGCAAGATATTCGGGTTCTGTGTCAACCAGGACGAGTCCATGGACACTGACCCGCCCGTGACTCGGAAGTTTTTCCCTGTGGAGGAGGAGGAGGAGGCGGCGGCCGTGTCATCGGGGGGTGGACGGAGCACTGCCTTCCCTCGGGCTCACTGGGTGGGCGTGAGATTCTGTCAGCCGGAACCATTCTCCTCCGCTGCTGGTGGCAGAGGAAAATCCGTGGAAGTGACGTCGCAGCCGATAAAGAAAAGCCGGCGAGGACCAAGGTCAAGAAGCTCTCAGTATAGGGGAGTCACGTTTTACAGAAGAACAGGTCGTTGGGAGTCACATATATGGTTCGTCCCCTCCATTCCAAAAAATGCGGAAGCAAAAAAACCATTTCACTGATCTTTGTTTTTTCCATTCATCTGCTACCATCCAATCAGATTTTGATTGTTTTGGTTTTTATTGCAGGGATTGTGGAAAACAAGTGTATCTGGGTAAGACCATACTATATATTTGTTTCCATTTCTGTGATCATTTATTTAATTTCTTTTAAAAAAGTTTCCTTGACTTATTGTTCTGGACGGCTTAAAAAAATATTACTTTTGATGTTTGGATTGAGGGAGAAAATATGGTGTGTGTGATAAACTGATAACTGACGATGAGGTGGTTTTTGTCTGGGTAAATTTGTGTAGGTGGATTTGACACGGCACATGCAGCTGCTCGGTGAGCACTTTGCTCTCTGCTTGTAATATTACTTTTCTATATCTTGGGAGGCTATAAGATATATAAAATTATTCATTCTGCAAAAATTTAAAGATCGAAACAAAGATCATATATTTGTCTGTTAAACTTTTCGCGCAGTGCGTATGATAGAGCGGCCATTAAGTTCCGAGGAGTAGAGGCTGACATCAACTTCAACATTGAAGACTACGAAGAAGACTTGAAGCAGGTAATGATGGGAGAGAAAGAGGGGTGGATTCATGAACTGGAACAAATCTTATCTGGAACATTAATTCCTTATCTTAGTACAGCGTTTTAAATAATTATTTTTAAATTTTTCTGGCCTGGTTGGTTTCGGCTGATGAATGCCATAGATGAGCAATTTAACAAAGGAAGAGTTTGTGCACGTACTTCGTCGACAAAGCACTGGGTTCCCCAGAGGAAGCTCTAAGTATAGAGGCGTAACTTTGCACAAATGTGGAAGATGGGAGGCTCGAATGGGCCAATTTCTTGGCAAAAAGTATATACCACGTTTTATGTTCCCGGCTTCTCCTTGTTTGTGCGTATCATAGTCTCATAACTATTAACGTTGTTAAATTGATTCGCCAGGTACGTTTATCTTGGTTTGTTTGACACGGAGATTGAAGCTGCGAGGTACCTATTTCTGATCCAATACGTTGTCGATTTTTTATGTTCCGATGCCTGCCCAAACGTTAGGGTTTTGAAATTTTTCATTCTTTTTCGGGAAACTCCTCCCATAGGGCTTATGACAAAGCAGCAATAAAATGTAATGGCAAAGAGGCCGTCACTAATTTCGATCCCAGCATCTACGAGAATGAGCTTAATTCTGGTAATTAATCCCATAATTAGGAAGCCAACCCCAGGTTAATTTACTCATCAAGTTTTTATAGATATCACAAAATATTCATTGGGCAGAATCCTCGGGTAACGCTGCGGATCACAATCTGGACTTGAGTCTGGGCAATTCGAGCTCAAAGCAAGGCAGTAATAGTCAAGCCCTGGGGAATGATGCCCATAACCATGGAATGGATCACCACCAAATGGCATCGGAATCTAGTTGGAGGAACAATGGAGGATTACTCAGGCCTAAGGTTGGTGTTAAATTCTAACATCTGATTTATAATTTAGCGACGAATCCAATGCTTTTGCCTGTTACTATGTTGTAGTTGACACTGCTGGATGGTCAAACTCAGCTTCAATCTTCGGCATCAAGAGAAATGCAAAGATTTGGCGGCTACAGGACAACTAGAGAGCCTCAGATACTCAACAGTTCTGCTCCATCCCATCTTCACTCACCAAGCTTTCATGTGGGTATATGTATTTTCTATCCACTCAACAGAACCAATGTAGTCTCATCAGATTGGCTTATTTTAAGTGATTTTACATTGTAGTTTCCGAGCAGCAGCAGCAGCGAAGGGCGGATTGGGAGTGATCTTTCACTGTCAATGAGTGATCATCATCACCATCACCAATGGGGGCCTCCTCCTCCTCATCAGGCTCATTATATAGCAACTGCTGCAGCATCATCAGGATTCCCAACGCAGATTAACAGACTTTCACAAGGATGGCTGCAGAAAAATGGGTTCCACACTCTCATGAGACCCAACTGAACCCATTCCTTCGGATATTTTTCTGCCCAGCCATTTTGATCCTATTTAATATCTTTATCTTTTTTATTTTCCCATTTTAATTACACACTGGGTTTCAATTTGAGCGTGTAAAAAAAATGGTTGCAGTTTTAGAGCTTAGATTGCGTCATGTATGTGTGATTCATGCAGCAGAAGGCCTCAATAGGTTTTAATATATTGAGGTGAAACAAAGGGGATAAAAAAGACAGTCCAAATTGGGAAACGCCAGCTCGTGTATTTGGTCAAACTAACAAACCGACGAAATCTTCAACTAGATATTCTTGTTCCTCAGTAAAAACTTGTGATTCGTTGCTTTTCTGCGTCTTACGGTGTGTGTATTTATGATGACACCACATATTCTTTTCTTAAATTGCATTCGCGTAGGCTGTGAATCTCCTCTCTGCTGTTCATATTTGTGGCCTTTTGCTTAGGTGGAAAAGATGCCTCTCCTTGTTAAATTTGGCAAAACATGGGGGCAATCGTTTGCTTGAAAAAATATGGAGGAAGCTATTGGGGAGCCCTACCCTACACTACACATATTCATATATTCACTTATATTTTTATATGTAGAGGAAAAGTGAGTTAGCATTTTATTTAGTATTTTTGTGAGTGAAGGGTCTCGGAAATATCAGCTGGGGTGGGGATGAATAGTCTCCATCAACGGTGTCCTTTGAATCAGTTCTCTCGGACAAAAGCAGTCAGACAAAGCTATTATGACGAGAGAGACCTATCATTGTTCTCTTAAAGCTTCGAAAGGACACTCTTTCATTGGCTCCCACTCGACTGACACCCAAAGCACCAAACCATAAGCCCCACACTAGTAGTATAATAATCCATCACTTTTTTAATCAACAAGTTCTATATATATATATATATATCTCTCTCTTTTTCAATATAATTATTCTAAACATTGTTGTTCATTTGTTCCATATATAAAATATCATCTTACCCCGTTAAAGTAAGTAAGAAGTACCACTGCATGTGATTTTTATAAACAAACAAACCAAAAAAAAAAAAGCAGGGGCCCTTGTTTCTAAAAGGGACAAAGGAGAGTGAAGGTTTGATTAATTATGGGATTTACCTTTATAGAGAGTACAGTAATTGGTTTAAAAGTTTAATTGGGGGATACGCAGTTGTGAGCGTGGAAGGGAACAGGGCCGAACGTGGTACTGTATCAGACACAGTATTTAATGAAGTGTGTTATGGTATAATAACACTGGCATGAATTATTAATATAATAATAGTAATAATGATCCGACCCGTTTGGGGATATTATCATAGTTTGTGGTTAGGTGAAGTGAATAAAATAGCACAAGTGCTTCCATCATCACCAGCGTCACCCTAGATATTTTTAGAAAAGCAGGCACAAACTTGGGGCATCCTCATTCCCATGAAATTTTGATGCTTTTTTTTAAAAAAAAAAAAAAAATTCAGACCAGAGTCAGACATTTATAATTGCTGCCAACACCATCGTCGTCTTTTTTGATGCCTTACAGAGAATGGAAAATTACCCGCCCACTTCTTGTTTCTTTACCTAAATGAAGAACACTCTCCTGTGTTTGTAAATATAACACACACACACACTTTTGTGTAAGGAAATAGTCTGTTGGTATTGATAATAATAATGTGTTTTGGTGGGGGAAGGGAAGGCAGGATAGGATAGGTTAACAAGAAAGTGGTCCAAATTACAGAAAATGGCAGGGAGGGCATTGATTTTACGTAAAGGGAAGTAGAAAACAAAAGTGGTAAATGTTGATTGGTGAGAGGAGTACAAAGTGGTCGTGTCCTTCACTATAGGCCTCAGGCCCTACCCTCTTCTCTCTTAGATTTTCTTTCCTTCTATCTCATCTTTGCATCGCATCTACATGACGCATCCCTCTCTGATTTAACGGCCGCATGTTATTACACCCCAGAAAAAGGAAAACGCCAGCATGTGATGACTCATTTATAATCACTACTACTCAATATTTTAACCCACATATATGATAGTTTTAACAGTTCATACTATTTATAGGTCAACAACTCAACAGCCTCGTTTCTTAATTGGTTTCTTTAAATATTAGAAGAAAGGTTAACTATAAAGAAGAGATTATTGTAATGGAGTGTGAGAGAGAGGGAGGGAGAGAGAGAGAAATCAGAGGATGGTGGTGGCAAAGAGCAAGACAAGGTGGGGGAATGAAAGTAAAGTAAAAGAGGAGGGTGGGTCGGAGAATAAAAAAGGAGTGAAGTGTTAATTAACATGAATGAGTTAATTAAAGTCTGGGGGGAAGACCCATTTTTTTTCAATCCTTTATGTTATACTACCTTTGTCTTAATTATAGACACAGTTTTATAATCTAAATTGTACTGTCAATGTGTTTCTATAATTAGGACCGGAAAGAGTATCAAGTTTTATAATTGATCCTTTTATAAAATATATTTTTAGTCCTTTAATCTTAATGTAATTAGTTTCATCTAATAGAAAATGTCACTCATCGAGCTTAAATGAACATTTGTAACTTAATTTTAATCTAATATTACTTGGCAGAGAAAGGGGGAAAAAAATCAACTTCTAAAAAAATTATAGAGATCTCCAGCATCCTCAGAGTACTCAAGTATGGGCTTCTACCTAGCTTCCTCGTGCTTCGCTCTTTTTCCTACACTTCGATATCTCTCGTCATTGCTGTGATGTGCTGCTGAATTTTGGAGAAACCCCATCACCCTGTGATCTTATCCCCATTCTCTAGACCCCGAATTGATTGGGACTTTTGTATATATAGAGCTTGCGATTTCCATATATTTAGCCCAACGGAAACAACTAGGCAGTGTTGGGATAGTTTTGGCCACATGTTTGATTAGACCTCAATGATTCTCTTCGTGTGCTGCTCTAACATGAGTCCATCTACAAGACCTTTTTTTTTTTAATAATAGAAAACCAATGCGAGAAAAAACACTTTCTGCTGTGTGTTTTTTCTTTTTTGACTTCTGTGCGTAGAGTTTTGACAGAATCTGTACAACACAAACTAAGGCAATGAAAAGAAAAAAAAAATCAAAACAGTCGCTGGGTCTCACAATCTCTGTCACTCAAAAGGAGGCCAGGTTCTGGTGGGACGATTGAGATTGATGATTAGAGATTATCAGGGCGCGCACCCGATAGATCGACCACCAAAGACAATGACAGTGTAGCTGTTTTCTTTTGTCCTCAAAATCTCTAAAGACGCCCGAGACTGGGCGGCTAGGTTCCCCTTGTTTTTTTGTAAAAAAAATGTTGTAAGTCAACCAATATTAGATATGCCAACTAGGATTTTTTGTTGAATGAGATTAATAGCGTTAAGATTGAAGGATTAAGACTAAAAGTACATTTTATAAATATAAGGGACTAAAATAAAAGGACAAAATGTATATTTTAACTCTTCGATTCTCAATATGAGTGTTTTTATTGGGGGGATTTCTTCAACGGTTCCAATTTGATCGCACCTCTTCCCCTTTCACTAATTGTGTGATTGCCGCTGGCTTTCAATTTTCTTTAATAATAATATCAAAACAATTGAAAATTGAGACTTTGTGTGTGGTCACGCTATATATATATAAACAAAATACTCCTACAAAGGAACAGGAGCATAGAGACGGAAAGAATGCTCACAAAGAGAGGAGCGTTTTATACAATCAAGAGTTCTTCCACCCAACAAGCTAGTCTCCATTTAGACTTGTACAAGTTTCAAGTATCTAGAGAATTTGATAGACTACTAATCCCAAAGCCATTTATATACATGTATATATGCTCCCATGGATTACTTGGAAAGGATGAAAATGGAAAGAATCGAGGTAGGAGGGCAATCTATGAAGGGAGGTGGAAGTTTTTATGAGAGTTGTAAAGGAATCTGGTCCATTGCATGAATCTGCAGAGCTTCATAAAGAAGTTGGGTGTGTGTTGTTGGATCGGCTTATCATCAAAGTATTGGGAAGCATCATTTATTCCTTTGGTCCTACGTTAAGAGGGGTGGACCACGAATGTGTGGAGCACCCTCCCTTATGAGCGCAGCACCTAGAAACCTCTAAGCTTGGCCCTTGGTCCCCCACCCTTTTGTCCTCCACATTATTTTACATTTTGATCACTCACACTATTGTTTTCCATTTTGTCTATTACTAGTGTCCATAGTATAATAATCAGTTGATTTTTTTTTTTTTTTTTATATAGAGAAGTTAAGGAAGTTTAAATAAGTTCGTTAATCATAATATATGTTATGTATTATTTGATTATATATCAATTTATAAGTCATCTAAATTAGTTTGAAATAGAAAATATAAAGTTAAATATTTTAAAGTACTACGTAATTTTCACCATTTTCTTGCCTGCGATTTCGGGTTGGCAACGTTGTTTTTTCATTCCTATAGAGATAGGCCGGGGATTACATCCTCGTTCCCTTAATCAACCGTTGGATTGAAATCTCTGCTCTGTTTTATAAAAATATTATTTTTATATATTTTTTAATAATTTAATATTTTATTAATATAAAAATAATATTTTTTTTGTCCTCACCACACTATCAAATCCTCGTTCCCTTAATCTCTCTGCTCTGTTAATTTTGTCCTCACCACACTATCAAATCCATGTAAATATGATCGTGCCGTCTCTGTTTGTTTCTGGCAGTATTAGCTATTTTTCTAAGTTATCATACTAATCGGGTAAATCTTTCATGTACATGGAAATAAATTCAGGTTACACGACGAAGTTTGAGGCATTTGGCAATGCTCAAAAAGTGGAATTGAAAACTGCCTCTCACGGTCTTGAGGTTAGGAAAACGTAATTCTAAACGCCAAGTTGAAAGTTCGGATATTAATTGTTACGTAATTCCTCTCACATACAAATCCAAAGAAATTATTAAGAAATTATAGTCTGCTTGTAACCAAACACATACCTGAACCCTTAAAAGTTTGAAAAAAATGTTAGAATTGTGAGACTAGGGGTATGAAGTAATATATAATTAAGGAGGAGATAACGTTGAAGGGGATCAGAATATGGAAACGAATAGGGTTAGCGTCACGTGGTGGTGCAATAGCTCAAAAAAGGAAAGGTATAATGGTGTGTACCCACTTAGTGCACAATGCGTACGAATAGGATATGTTGAATGTGTGTGTGATGAGTGCGTGCTTATCTTTGTCAACCCTCTTTCGGTTTATAGGTTGCTTCGTACAAATTAAAGGGGCCTTCTCCAGGAATATAATCTCATAAAGTGAATGCTCACTTCACATGATGCTCCCTATATGCATGCTTAGCTTTTTTGTTGTTAACTTTCCACTCTAGTTATAAATTAATTACATTCTAATGCCTTATTAATTAGTCATTATATCACCAAAAGGTTATATATATTAAGTTACATGTGAGAAACAAATTAAAGTCAACCTATGCAGTATACTGTATCCCCCTTCTTCCATCATCCTTATACTTGCTGTTTTAACTATATTAAGTTATAACTTTACTTTTTGTTTATAAAAGAAAAGAGAAGTTAAAGTAATTGACAGAATGAGTATGCATGTTATGTCACCAAAAAGGAAGAGAAAGCGCGCGCGCGCACACATATAGGGCTATTCATTTGGTGGTGCAGTGTCGGCATACAGTAGCTAAATTGTTAAAGATGCTTGTGGGAAAAAATAGAGAAGAATATTTGTCACATCAGTATAATTCATCAATCGTTGTTCCAAAGGCATGCGTTTGTTGTCCTCGACGACACACATCCAATAAAGATTTTTTGTTTTCTCTTGATGATCACCATTTATATAAGCTCTTTCTTTATTATTATTTTTTAATGAGCTACCACAGTAAACTCCACTTTGATCAATCTGTCAATCTTCGAGAAAAAAAAAAAAAAAAGGAAAATCCGCTCCGGGTTTTCAGGCCCCTTTTTCTTTTTTTCCTTTTTAAATTTATTAGTTTATATATATTTTGTATTTGTTATAGAGTTATTTATCCATTTAACTATAAATACATAATGACTATACTCTAATTTTATGATTTGATTTATTCGGGCAAATAAAGATTATGGATTTGTTCATGATGCGGGAGAAGAATTTTGATATTCTTACTCATGAGCCAAAGGCTACTTAGTCAAAGTGAAGAATAATAATCAAATTGTTAAAAATTTTAACATCTAAGATACCCATTAGTGAACAATGCTTTTTATGTTTTATGTGAGTTATTTTGTGAATATAGTTTGCTTTTGATTATGAATTAAACTTGGGCTTATTTATTAGATGATTCGTGTTGTAATTTACTAATTATATTTTTTTTTTTAAAAGGTGGAGGAAAAATAGTTAAAATTTTAAATTTTCGAGTCTTTTTTTGCTCTCGGGTCGGGCTTTGAAAAATAGGTTTTTTTTTTTGATAAGGATGGAGCCCTGATTGCGATTTTTCCACACAGTAAACTCCACTTTAATCAATCTGTCAATTAATCCCACAGGTGATGTCACTGAGAAAACAGGAACAGTTTGAAAAGATAGTGGAAGGCTTTAGGTGAAAGTCTTATAAAAATGGTTTTAGACAAGACAATCATCTTTATTAGCCAATCGTTTCCCATAAGGTGGTATCTATTACGGAAAGCTACCCGGCAAATTAATCAATGCTTTTGATGTCTGACCTACCTTCTCTCCTGTGTTCCTCCAATCCTAAACCATTCAATTTTACCATAATTATATATGTTTCTCATAATTATTAGCGTCAGAATTTAAGATTTCATCCAATAAAGTTTTGCGGAATAGCACTCATATTTTTTAAGGTCAGTGACCACGACAAGAGTTATAAATTAGAAAAGAGAAAATGACACAACTCTATCTGTTTCTGGGACATAACTTGCATTGCATTTAATATAAACACACACATATAAGAAAAGAAGAAAGCGTGTTCCGTTATTTATGTTAATCGTTATACTAATTTTGCTACGCATTGTATCCTTGACGTCTGGATTAAGGTTTTAAACTAACAATGATTGTTAACGAGAAGAATAAATTTGTTCCTCGTTTGCCAATATTGAAGATTGCTTAACCTATTTGTGAAGCGAATTCCCTTTTTTTGTCTCTCAGCACTAGGAAGTAAAGTAAAATCTGAAAAACCCACGGAGTAACAAGCAAGCGCTCAACAGAGAAACCTTAATCTATCACTTAACGTCAAGACTTTATATTTCTTGTTTAAGATGCTCTAGTTAAGCAGTCATCCAAAAGAAAAAGGCAAAAAAAAAAAAAAAAAAAGGTCCCATCCCACTTTTGCAGCCTAATATATATATTATCTCCTATTTTTAATCGATCTTAGATTAATGACTGGAGGTAGTATAAAAAACAAATAAATTAGCAACCAAGATTAATGTTAATTGATCACATATAGCAGCACCAAAGCCAAAAGTCTCCTCCAAAATGAGATGTCAGTTTGGTAAGGGTAGGTACATTTTAGTTTTCACTTTTAATTTCTTGAACGATGTTAAACGGTCATATATGACTACGTTGATATGAATTTGATTACACATCGCATTCGGCCGGTTGAGCACGGAGTGTTCACGCAAGTGCTTTTTCCAGAGATAGGAAAAAGAAAAATCAACGGCCACAGAAAGAAGGAAATTTGAAAGGGCTCATTACCTTAATGGAGGCTCATAGATCAATTTTTGATGGCTGACACCTACGAAACCTTGAATTTTGCCAATAGGAATAGAGACCAATAATTAACAGGAAAATCACTACTATCAGCGTTGCTTGTCAAAGACGCTTAAGATGGTTGATATTTTCCAGTTGGGTCAATCTGAGAGGTTTTCGAATTTCTAATACGAGGAAATGAATTATTTTTCCTCAAATTTCCAACTGATTGTTTCGTCCAAAAAGGGAAAGGTGTCTGAGATGATGCTATGATCCTAATGAACCCAAAAAGAGAAGGGAGAGACGGAAACCTACTTGATCCCATAAGAAGCAAAATTTGGAATGGGTTTGAAATGTTTTTAATAGGCTCTTTCTTATTTAGGTGGGTTTGTTGAAATTGATGGACTTGGGGGGTGCACTGTTCTTTCTAATATTGGAACAAGTTTGAAGCTTAACGCAATCTCTTCTTCACCTCACAAGTCATAATAACTAATGTCACTGTATTTCATTTATATCTTCTTTAGCTTCTCTTGCTTCTATGGAACGCTACTGAGTATTGTATAATCAGAACTGATATAGATTCTATGCCTTTTATTGCAAATTTGAAGAATGGAAGAACAGTTTTCTCTGAACATAGATATATAGATACCCTAGGGCTTTAACTCACCTGTTGGCCGCCAACTAAATTTGGTATGAATTGAACTCTTTCAATGCAATAATTTAGCCTACGTGTCTAAACGTGGACCTGACTCTCTCATCCTTTTAGAGGAATGAAGCCTAGAAAGAGAGATTTTTTAACAACTTGAAGAATTCGGAGGTTTATTTACTTGTTGTGATAGAACTTAGGTTGTTTTGGGTTCATATACTTTTTATTCTCACAAGTTTGCCATCTTTTTTATTTTACTTCGTCAAATTTCAAACTAGCTAGAGATTTTGATCCCTCAAATTTCATTTTTATTAAAACTAGGACATTAAGGTAAAAAAAATTATTGCTCTTCAAGTTAACAGTAATCCCATCCCATGAAAATAACATATTAACAACTTCAAGAGGATCTTCAGTAATAAGATAATGAGATTAGCAATTACAATAAAAAACGCACCAAACATGAATACCTCTTGCTGGAATAGAAAACATAGAAGGTAAAGGAAGAAGGGGAGAGAACAGAAACAAATGAAAGAATGGAAGAAGAGTATAAACCTTTTAGCATTGAGAAGCTGTGAAGAAAAGGAACCAGAAAACTTCACGATGGCAACAGTACGAGAATAGGGCATGAGTTAGGTGAAAAAAAAATACCTAACTAGATGTCTCTCCCTCACTCTTGCATAGGTGAAGATGAAGGCCATTGTGAAGGAGTGCAGAGAGATTGGAGGAGGAAGAAATTTGCATCAGAGGGATTTTTGGAATCCCTAAGAGTCTATTTCGTTCAACGGAAGGAGGGGATGAGAGGGATTTTAATGAAGAGGAAGGGAGGTTTCTAATATTACCTCATTTGGATTGATAAGAGAGGAGAGGATTGGAGGGATTTTAATATTACCTTATTTGATTCAAAAATGGGAGGGGAGTAGGGATGAAAATAAGCTAGGTTAAACTAGGCTTTAGATAAAGAGGTGTGGGCTTGCGATAGAGATTCAAAGCCTGAGTTTGCATTTAGGCTTTATTTTAAGCCTGAGTCTGAGCCTTCAAAAACCTCGATAAGGCATAAAGCATATTCAAATACCTACTTCAAATATAGGCATTTAGATAGCTTTAAAACCTATGCATATAAGTTTATATATAATTTATCAAGCCTATTTAGGCCTACGATATGTCTTAAAAGTTTAGGGATTTGTTCTCATATGAAATAAAAGAATTAGTAAGAGAAAGAAAAGAACACTTAGTAGCCACAATTGTCTAAGTAAGTAGGACTAAGAAAAAATAGTCATCATTGAATAAGAAGATACATTTTTTAAAATTAACCAAACACGACAAGTGACATGTAAAACTAGATTTTACCTCTTGTTTTTCTTATATAAAATGAGACAAACTCTTCCTATTGGGATCATCATTTTCTTTTAGGTGTCACTAAAATAAACTTACTACAATTATTATGTGGCATCAAATGACACAAATCGAGGGAGAAGTAGTGAGCTAGCATTGCCATCTCTCGAGCGCTAAAAAAGAAGAGAAGAAGATGTGATAATAAAAATGTTAAGCTCATAGGTAAATGATGAAATGTGAAACTTGGAAATAACACTAAGTTATTAATTTTATAAATAACATACCAAATTAATTTAGATTAAATTATATATAATTATGTATAATAATACTTTTAAGAAACAAAAACTAAATAGGCTAGACTTATAGGCTTGTAGGCTATACCTTATAAAAAAAGGTCTGACGATAGGTCTAACTCTAAGCCTGACCTATTTACTAAATAAGTTAGGTTAGGCTTAGAGTAGGTTAGGTCATAGGCCCCTGATAAGGGCCTATCTTAGGGGTAGGGAAAATATTTTTATATAGACAACTTTGCCCATGTATTTTCTTTTCATACTTATGTTGAAATTTAATAAAATTAAATTTGAAATAACATTTAATATAGAAAAAATATATATTTTAATTATTAAAATTGTGTAAATACCAAGGTTATTAAATATGGACTGGCCACTGAACTGGTCTGGGGAGTAGATCATATTGGAGTCAATTTGGAGCTAACCCAGGGCTAGACTGGTAATGAAATAAACTTGAATGATAATATTTTTTAGAATAGTTTTGGAATTTGATAATTTTTTAGAATCAAATGATAATTTTTTTGAGTGATTTTTTTTGCATTAGAAAGTAAACATCTCAAACTTTCCAAAAGTCTTAGTTTATAATTTTTGGAAATATCTAGAATTAAATATAAATTTTTAAAATAAGAAATTTTTAAATAAATATGAAACCGGTTCGGATCGAACCAATTAAATGACTAATTCAATGGTTTTGTGGTCAAACCAACCAGGTCCCATCTGGTTTTAATAGCATGGGTAAATACAATTATAATATCTAATATATAGAATAAAATATATCCAATAATTATAGTTATGCTCAACGTACACACAAATATAAAATAATTATTATAAATAATATGTTGATAGAAGATTAGAAATATTATAATTATAATATAAAGACACACTATAAGAAAAATTGCAACGATCTAGTGCTTTGGTAACACCTCATTCTTATAAACCCTTGTACTTAATATATAAGTCCAAAAGCCACTTACCAACTAGCTAGTTCCAAATATTATTTAAAAGACCTAGTTTAAAAAAAAGGATTGATAAATGATTTTAAAACAAAAATAATTCTAGTATCATGACAATCAAATATAAAGTGGCATAACATATGCTTCAAAAGCACGACAAGTCCACATATGTCTTCCCTTACTTTTTATTATAATATTCACCTAAAAAATATCAATATAAAGGGATGAGATTCCAAATCTTAGTAACACCACTGAAAATTTATACCATACGAAAGCAAACCACATATCATAAAAATAAGGAATTGCTTACATATATTTGCATATAACACAATCTTCATATAAAAAGGTATCAAGGTAATCATCTTTAAACAACCTATATTCTTATTCATAACATGTAATATACAATTATGCGATATGTAACTTGGAACCACCCTCATATCACCGTTCATCCTTAATTATACCGGTGACTGGAGTCATAGGTTAAAACATAGTCTGATAGAAACATATCCATTTGATTGGATCCCAAGTTTACAAGTTCTCAAGATGCACTTGGCAAAAAGTGTAGAACTTAAGTCTGAACTATTACTCCCCTCCTTAAAAAAACCCAACAATGAGGTGTTAAATGTCTCACAGCTTTAATGTAATCCCAATCAAAGGAAAACATTGAAGAAGGGGTTGTGATAAGTTTCATTCACTGTGCACTGAGTGATGACATACCATATGATAAAAGATCCACCATAGAAATTCCTCCTTATTCTAACCTATTACAAATGTAACTATTATGACAGTTGTATTCAATCATCAATAAATATAATATCATTAAAAGACATGTATAATAAATCATGCTTCTATTCATATCAAATATAATCACATATTCAAATATGCCTAAAAGGAACCAATAATCCAACAATACATTATTTATAATTAAATAATTAACTATGTGAATAAAGTGAGTTATAAAGAAATTTATTTGTATTCGATATCTACAATACATACACACATACATATAATTCAATCTATTATTTTTTATATAAAGATAGTCATTCACAATCATACTTAATTCATAAGTATATAAAAGAATATTCCATAAGAGCTTACAAATAATTAAAGAATTACTCCAAAACTCCCTATAAGAGGCTACAAATTCATAAACACATATATCTATTAATATATGACTTATTATTATTTTAAAATCATTATAAACTATTCTAGACATTAAAGCTACCCTAAAAACACATATTCTCTTCAAATATAAACATACCCAAGTGGTTTGTGGCAACAAAGCGAAGAAGGCGTGAAAATCTGAAATATAAAGGAAAGGATAGGCTAAATGTTTGATTGAATTGATTGAATTATTTTTTCATTCTTTGAAGCAAAAAACTAGGGGTCTGACACAAATGAAGTGAGTTGCCGAAAAAGACTAGCAAATTAAGATTTGGTTTTTAAAAAATAAGAAATTAAGGATAAAAATCAATGTACACACTGAATGTAGAAAATTAGAGACCCAGTAACAAAAATAATAGTGAAATGAGTTTAACAAATCAAAAGAAGGCTATTTAATTAGAAAGTTATGCATTTGTGTATCTAGATAGAAGTGAGTTTAATTTTTTTTTAAAAAAAGAAAACACCATACAAACAGTAAGGAGAAGGAGTGATATGACAAGACTACAATGAACAAAGAAATAAGAGTAAGAAAGGTTTGACAAGACTAATTATCAGGGTAGAGGTTGAGATAAATGAACAAGAAGGAATTGAAAGAGAGAAAAGGAAGAGCACTTGTCCATGCAAGGTTGCAGCGCTGAAAGATGGACTTGAGAGGGAAGAAAGAGCACTTATATATAAGAGTAAATCTAGGGGTGGGCTTCTTTCCTTAGAATAATGCTATCTTTAGTGTTAAATATAGGATATATTTTGTAGTACAATTTTACAGTATAAATTATGTCTTATATTTTATATTATAAACTATATCATATATTTGAAAGAACAGGCAGAACCCAAGAGGGGGGTGAATTGGGTGAAGTATAAAAATTTAGGAACTTTTAAAATCTTTTTGCAACTCAGTAAAACCAATTTTTATGACGGAAAAGAGTTATAAAGCAATAGATAGTCATTCAAACATATATGTTGGAAACATAAAAGATAAGGGAAGAGAATATGCAAACTGAGATTTATCCTGGTTTGGTTCAATCCTTGACCTACGTCTAGTCCTCAAGTTCCACTTGAGATTTACAATCCACTATCCTCTTGTTTAATCCGGGTACAAGAGAAGCCTTTACAAACTACAAGTTCACCCAGGCACTTGTGAAACCAAATTTCTCACTGAGATACTCCCCTTTACACACTTTGTAAGGATACAATCATTTCCCTCTCAAGATCACCCAATCTTGAGTAACTCTCAGATAAACGGATAGAATGTTTATAATGAATCTTCTCTCTCAGAAGTGAATAAGATAAACACTGAAGTGCATTACAAATAATTTCACTCTCTATGATGAACTATGTAAGCATTGAAAAATAGAGTGTGTATGAGAAAGATGTTGAATTCAGAATGTTGACATCTTGATAGTGCAAGCTCTCTTTCATCAACCTTGAATGCTTCTTCTTTTATAGGTAGAGATCAATATATGACCGTTGTAATCTTCAATATAACCGTTGCCTTCATTAGACAAGATTCTGGTTAAGCTTTGGTCTTCTTCTCTCTCTAATCTTCACTTAATCCAGCTGTGAAGAAGTTCAGAGCTGACTTCCTGCAAATTAATCCGTTGGAGTAGCAGCTGCTAGATGTGAAAAACATTCTTTAATCATTTCCAAAGCGTGTGTAGACGGATTACCCAAAAGTATGCAACTTTCTGGGTTTTGCATTTAATGTGCTGACATCACTTTTTGCTTTTGCTTTAAACCTTCAATAACCATTCTCTAATTTATCTGAAACTCACTAATAAGGTGGTTAAACATATCTAGGATCATTAAAGAATAATGATAGGAAGTATTAAGATCAAACAAGAAGGTTTTACAAATTCGTCAAATTTGAAATTCTGAATCTGCGATGAAACCTCGAGGTTTGCTTCTCAAACCTCAAGTTTTGGACTTTAACATGTAAGGTCGATTTTAGTCCAAAACATAGAAACTGGAGGTTTTCATCTAAAACTGGAGGTTTTCAACGCATCAAAAATCGTAATGCTCTAGGGTTGGCCAAACCTCGAGATTTCCTCTCAAACCTCGAGTTTTCACTCAAATGTGAAAACTTAACGATTTTGCGCTAAACCAAAACTGGTGGTTTTCCTGGAAACTGGAGGTTTTCAAAATCTGAGAAAACATGAGTGCTCTTGGGTTGGCCAAACCTCGAGGTTTTAGATCAAACCTCGAGTTTTCGAGATCAAGGCCTCGAGTTTTCATTCAAATATGAAAACTTTGAAATTTTGCGCCAAATCAAAAACTGGAGGTTTTCAAAGTTAGGAAAACATGTATGTTCTCTGCCAGACAAAACCTCGAGGTTTCATGTCAAACCTAAAGAAAATTGTGTAAAACTAAAACTGGAGGTTTTCTTTAAAACTAGCGGTTTTGAAAACTGGTTAAAACACAAATCCTCTCTGTCAAGTCAAACCTCAAGGTTTCTTATCAAACCTCGAGTTTTCACAAATCTTGTGAAAACTTGGAATTTTCATGTTAAACTAAAAAATGGAGGTTTTCAAGTGTTCAAGACTTAGGAGACTCTCTGTATGGCCAAACCTCGAGGTTTTACCAGAAACCTCGAGTTTTGCATTTTCCAGAAAATACTGAGAAGTCTCTGTGTGATGAAACCTTGAGTTTTCTTTGAAAACCGGTGGTTTTACTCAGTTTAGAAAACTTGAAAAATTCTTGGCCAATCTCAAACTCAAGTTTACATGTCCAAGCTCGAGGTAAGAATCCAATGCAAGAAGAATTAGCTCCAAACTCATTGTATTATGTCCGTTATGATCTGATGAATGAAGGTTGTTCTTGACCAGCGTTTTTGCAATGTCCTGAACTGATTGTCAACTTTCGAAGGCCATATCTCCCTGGTCTAAACTCCATTTTGGTCTGTTAAAATCTTGATGGAAATATTTTTGAGTCTACTTTCACGTGCCACCAATTTCAGCTCAATCCGATTTGTAGTTTGTGAGTTACACTAAAAACATCTAAGTTTAGTCTGCTGTGTGGCGTGAATTTCACAGTCAACTTCCACAATTCATATCTTCTTTATCTGAGCTATTTTGGGCTTGAACTTTATATCAAAATGATGCATTGGAAGTCTATTTTCATATGCCACTGGTTTCACCTCAATCGGATCTATGGTTTGGGAGATATTATCGAATTACCAGACCTCGCCCAAGTTGAATGTGAAACAGAGTATACCAGAAGTTCTTTGATCGAGTGCTAAAAACTCGAGGTTTCCTAGTCCAGAGACGCCAAAGATGCTGAAGACACTTAAAACTCGAGTTTTGAGTCTTTAACTTGAGTTTTCTCATCCAGAACCTCATTTTTGCTTGTTTTAATTCTGAATTGAGCCATTCGAACTTCCATATGATCTTGGAGCCTGCTAGCATCAATATAAGAATTTGAATAATTATATTCTCATTCCATTCAACAAGTTCTTCCTTCTTTAATCTCCCATCTTGATTATTCTTCATAATCCAACTCTTTCTTTCTTTTCTTCTCTTGATCATTCTTTGTCATTCAACTTGGACTCATCATTCTTAGTAAGTTATACCTTCTTCAATATCTCCTCTTCTTCTTGATTAATCTCTATGATTCAACTTCAACTTCTTCAATATCTCCTCTTCTTCTTGATTAATCTCTATGATTCAACTTGAACTAATCCATATTAAATATAGTAGTTAGTCAATGTAGGAGATAAATATATTATACAAGTTTTTTGCTCTTACTAATGGCATCTATATAAGACATCATCAAAACTAATCGTATCTAACAATATTTAGAACCAGAAGAGTATTATTTTTAAAATTTTAAATAAATAACAAACGTAATGTTCATACATCATTTTTTTACCACACATAAGTTTACTCACACATAACTATATATTAAATATAATTATTTTAAGAAGATATTTCCTTTGTACATATTTCTTTTGCATAGAATAAATACTTAAAATTTTATACTTATCTTAAATTATTAATTTATTATATACTGTTTTACTAAATAAAACTTGAGCTACAACTTTCTCTAAGTGCTAACAAAAATAAATTTTTTACAGTTTTAATGCAAACACACAATCAATGTGTGTTTGCACAATTATACCTCGAAGTTTTGTAGTTTGCAGTGAATATAGTGTGGCTCCAAATTAAAGGCTGTAGTGAACGAATTATTATTGTGGACGAAGTAGAACTTGTTTTCTTATTTATTTATTTATTATTATTAAAATTAAAGGCTACAGTTAGTAAAGTTAAGGACAAAGATAAAATAGTTTTCCCAAAAAAAAAAAACCCATGGTGGTGGGATTGACAAAAGCAGCGTCGGTGTTGGTGGGAAAGAACAAAAGAGGCGGGGTAGTTTGGGAATATTGAAAAAAAGCATGTACTTAGTGGTCAAAGTTTGGCAAAATATTGCCTTTTACTTTCAAATCCCCCAATTCTTTTTCTCTTTTTTTTTTTTTGGGGGGGGGGGGGGGGGGGGGAGGGTGAAATTCCCCCTCTTAAAAGCTTAATGTTGCCAAACAAGGGGGGTTGAAACTTAAAAGCTTAATGTTGCCAAACGAGGGGAGGGGTCAAAATCAATCCATCCCCCTCCCCTCCAACCAAACAGACCTTAACAACTTGTTTGGTACATGAAAGATTTGGAAAAGAAAGGGAAGATTTCAAAGCCCCCATAACAAAAGATGTTTGGTTGCATCATCTTTTGAGAAAGCAAGTTTTATCGGCTAGAAATGCTCTCATGTTTAAGGGAAGATGTAATCTCTCATATACGGTGGGATCTAATTTTCCTTCCTACAAAATTCCTATTAGGTCCCTTATCTTCTTCCTCCTTTCTCACCGATTCGCACACAGAACACCCAGAGAGGCATTTTTGAAGTTGCTCACTGCGAGCTGAGAACTGAGACCTTCCTTCACTTTCGACTCTCTTCCTCGCCGGTGAAAACTTCCACCTTCATCGTCACTGACAAGCTTCGCCTATCATCTCACTCTCACCACGTCGGCCAACTTTATTGTCACTAGAGGAAGTTCAACCGCGATTTACAGTGAAGCTTGAAAAAGCCAAGACATTAACAACGGTGAGAAAGGAAAAACTGTTAGGAACCATGCACTGTCATCACCAGACCACCACCATTGTTCCTTCCTCTATTTCTTGACTGTTTCACCTCCATCAGAATGCCACCAGTACCCTTCATAGACAAACTCTCTTTGCAGCTTCTTCTGAAGCCCGTATCCTTAGATTCCTTCAAATGATGAGCCGTGGTGGTATTACCAACGATGGGCTCAACCCTCTCGCTTTGCCTCACTTTCAAATTTGATTTGAAACTTTTTTAAAAAAAAAAAATTTGTGTTGTGTTGGTGATGGTGAGGGATGGAGGAGAGACGAGTCAGTTAGTTCTTTTTTTTTTTTTTTTTTTAAATAATTTTATGTTAATGGGTATTTTGAAGATTCCAAAATATTTCAATTTTAATTTTTTAAAAATTATCATTTTCTATTTTCATTTCCATGTCTATCAAACATCTTTTAGCTTCCCTTTCAATCTTCTCTTGGTCCCTTCCTTTCCTTTCCCTCTTCAAACTTTCTTTGCACTGAAGGGGCTAAGGCTCCGTAGATGAGACCCCAAGGAAGATGAAAAAGAGAGAAGGAAAAGGTCTCCTTAGTGTGAAAAGTCAAATATGATCATGATGTAAAATGTTTATCAAGAAAATGATGTGAATTTATGGTCATATCTGACTTTTCATATTGAAGAAAGAACCTCCCCTCCCTTAAACCAAACACAGCCTATATGGGGAAGAGAGATGAAGTAACCGGATGTTTTTTTTTTTTTTTTTTAAGGAACGTGGTTCTTTGTCTGGTTAACGGTGTCAAAAATTTATGCTCCCTGCTAAAGTTAGGATGGGAATAGTTTACATGCGATTCTTTCTCTTTTTTGGTTTTGTATTGCGGGTGGGTTCTCACTTCTCATTGAATAGGACACTTCCTGACAAACAGACAAAAAGTTCCCGATTTTCTGAGACTCCCCTTGAAGTTCAGCATTATAATTTCCAAGTGAGGTCGATCCATATTTTATCACAAACCAATGCATTTCAATTTAGTCAACAAACGTCCAATCAGTTGATTGAAAATAAAATATTTTACCCCCCTCATGAATAAATGCTTGTATATAGAATTTAAATCAACTTACAGCGCTGGTTGGCCTTTTCTACAGATTATATGAATAACTTTCAGCCTTAGATGCCTCGTGGTCAATCTTTAAACTTATTACGGAAAGCCAAAATATTCTTTCCCTCTCCATCCACAAGACACATTTTTCTTGGAAATGGCAAGGAATATAAATTTCCATACTTCTCTTATCTGAAGGAAGCACTAATTCCTCAATTTTAATCACTGTGTACCAAACAATTTAAACAGATATTTTCCATCCTTCCTTTCTCGAATCTTGTTTCACTCATATATCATCAAAACATGACCTTAAACTGCCGCCAAAATCCTTTTTTTTTTTCTTTTTGATATACCGCCAAAATCCTTTTAGCAATATATGTAATGAAATTTCTTTTCTAAACCTTTTTACAGATTGGGCCACTACGTTTAACATTGCATGGCCTCCAATTCAAGATGTAATTCCAGAAGGCCCTTTCCTCATATTTCTCATAAATTGATTAGAGGACGGAGAGAAAACCAGGCTCTCCCCCACGTACATTTGATTCAAATAATCATAATTGCACCGGGGAATATTGGAGGATCTCAGATATAAAGGAGATAATAGCGTAGTTTGATATTTGTGTGTAAGAACCTGCAAGATGAAAAGCAAATATTATCAGCTGTGCCTAAAAACATCATAATTGCACTCAAGGATTTGTTGAAAGAAATAGCAATAGAATCGTGCAGCATCATAAAAATAAAGAGCTATGCTTCATATTAGAAGGGTGGGTAAGAATCCCTCCTTCCTTTGCTGATGATGAATAGGCCACAGGGACAGATGAATTGTAATAAGGCATCTCTTAGAAGAAACAGTCTAGGAAGAAATTAACAGAAACAGAGATCAATGAGTGAAGAGAATTGGCCACAGGGGAACAAGAGCTAAAGATTACAGCCAAATGCTACTGACTTATCAGGAGTCTCTCTCCTTCAGGGGAAGCAAAATTTTAACTGGCAACAAGATATCACGAATTAAATTCATGAAAAGCTAGAAATTCTCTGTAGACAATAATACTAAGTACTCCCTTCGGTCCTAAATAAGACAAATTTGACTTTTTTAGAGATATTAAGGAAGCTAATTAAATTACTAAAAAATATTTATATTTATCGTTTTTTCTCTAAACTATTTTGCCAAACATATAAACTGATATATAATTTAAGATACACAACATGATATGATTAAGTAACTTATTTAGTTTTTTTAATCTCTACAAAAAAAGTCAACTCTATCTTATATTTAGGACCGGAAGGAGTACTTAAGTCTTGCATCTTACATTTGGAATGCATGTCAAATACAAAGAGCACCCAAGTCTGGCGTCCCTCCATCATCACATTCGCGTGTTACACCAGCTCTAGTAGAAACGCCTTTCTTTCCTTGCTTCTTTTCTTTCCTACCCTTCCTAGTGTCAGCCGCTTGGATACTGATACAATAAAAGCATCATTCAACACAAAAACAATCGATTGTACAACTCTTCAAGATTACATCCTCAAAACCCGTCGAAGCATATTAACCAACATAAACTTCAACGAATGAGATGCAAGCTCTTGAAATGAGCTATTTGAAAAACTCCAAGGAGACAAAATCTGTAAAGATGAAAAGGATTCTGAGATGCATACACAACTAACTTGGCAGATTGTCTCCCCAAGGCTGCACCACAACAAGCTTTGTATTTCTTTTCTGAACCGCATGGGCAGACCTTGTTTCTAGGAATCTTCTGCATTTAAGACCATAAAACAGCAGGGGAAAACAATAGTGTGAAAGAAATCAATATATCAGAATGGAGTGCATGTATAGCATATTTATATAACCCCTTCGGGGAAAGTAATGTAAGGAAAAGAAACCTTGTCATTTCTTTGCAATCTGCTGTTGCCATTAATCTTTGTGGAGCTATTATTGGACTCATCATTGGTGGGGGTAACCCTTATTGTGTCTTCTTTGTTCTTATTTTCTTCACTGACTGGAGATCCTCAGAAATTAAAGAAAAAAATCAGCATAAAGGCAAAATGTTATTTTCCTTTATTATTTTCTCTAGGTAAGGGAGGAAGATGGGAATTTGGATAATGATACTAATTATTGTTCATGCTAAATAGCAATGACGAAACACAGGTATGCCTAAAATGTACCAAACCATAAGTCAATAGGGAAAACACATATTGAACAGAAACTAATGCATATCAAGTCCTCTGAACACAATATAAAATGCAAAATTCACTAATTGGCCATTACCAGAAGCATCAACCTTGGCTGGGAGGGGAATCAGACTTTGTTGAGCTCTCTTCTGTTCCTTGTTCTGCTATTAAAAACTCTATTGCAGCATCAACATCTCCGTTCACTTGTTCCAGAATCTGTCATCATGAAGACATATTTTAAATATACCTGAAAGTTGCATGCAACTTTACTTTCTAAAAAAGTACTGACTGGCAAGATATCTCCCTGAACTGAAATTTTAGTCATGGAACACAAGGAACATAAACATGGAAGGAGACAGAGAGAGAGAGAACGTGCACTACATCACCTGTTCCACTTTTTCAGCATTTTCACATCCACTTCCTGCCATAACCAACTTTATGGACCCTGACTGAAAGGTCTCCCTACCAGCTTGCCTCTGACTCTTGTTGGCCGTGACTTTTGCTTGATGTGATTTTGCTGAAAGATCAGCATCAGCCTTTCAAAAGCTAGAATAGATCAGGCAGTAGCTAATATAACTAAAATTTTTATTCTGCTCAAATTTTAGGGTAATGTAAAATGAAAATTTTAACTTAGAAGTTAGGAAACAGGATTCTGATGAAGACCTTGATCACAATTGGCCTTGCAGGCCCATCACCAGGATCAGTCTTTAACCGCACACTATTATAGTGTTCTCCATCATGATAAGACCTGGAAAATGATACTTACAGCATCAAAATTCATATGCCAGGTAAGTAAAATTTTGAACACTAAAAATAGTTGTCTAAACTAAGTACTTTTCAAGAATAGATTGCAGCACAATTATGTAAGCAAATGTGGTGCTTCTTCACACTACAAAACTATAGGCTCAATAATACTTACAAATGGATCATTCGAGCTCCACGGTCATTGAAATTTCTAATGTACCAACGAGGAGACATGTCCTGTTTAAAGGAAAACAATGAATATGTGACCTTTCAAGAAATTATGGGATAACATTATGGGAAACTATCCAACATCTTAGAGTTGTATGTGTTCCGGCACACGTGTTTGTCTTTACAATAATGAACATGTGAAAAAATCACATGGAAAACATGATATAATGTACAATCCTTCACCATGTCATTCTATTTTAGTTAAAATATGAATAACTAAACCAATAATCAGTATGCACATAAGTAAAAATGATATGTGGAGCATCATTAGGAAGCACTAATAATTACTACTACGAACCCGGTGAATGCATATGTTACTGTGCGTTACAAGAGAAGCTGCCTGCAATTCCATATGTCCAGCCCATGTGCCATCATTTTGCATGGTTTGGCAGTATTCCACAAATGGAACCTCATCCTCAATAAAGGGCTCAAACATTTCCTGGTTGTCCTGTTAATTACAGCTTCAAAACCAGATTATGACAAGAGGGTTTCAATCAGAAAAGAGAGAGAACTGACATGAGAAAGCAAGCTTCCAAGCTAGAAGGAAAAAATTAGCAAGTGAGAAAGGAAGCTTGATGTCTTTTGGCGTACGCACACAGAAACACACTAAAATGGCCTTAATATCTTGTTGTACAAATAAAAGTAACTATCACTTACAAACAACAGACTTGCAGTTTGTTGGAAAACCACAAACCTGGTGTTTTTTAAACCATCTGCAATAATCACCTAGCAACTGAAATTATAACTGTCTCATATAATATAATAATTAACATTTAGAGTAAATACCATTTCTGGTCCCTAACAAAAAACGTGATCCCCATTTTGGTCCCTTAAAAAAAAATGTCCTTTTTAGTCCATAAAAAGGACGAATAAGTGTCGATTGATTGACATTTTGATCCCTCACAAATTTCCAAAAGGTCATTTTTAGTCCATAAAAAGGATGAATAAGGGTCGATTTTTTTGTAAGGGACCAAAATGGGGTCCGTGTTTTTTGTCGGAGACCAGAAAAAGTATTTACTCTAACATTTATTTTGTATCCCTTTCATTTTAATGTTCTACCAACTTTCCTTATGCTTACTAGCTTAGTTTTAACCAATCAGGTTGTTAGGTAGATGAAGTTTCTTACTCACAATATCTCATGTTTCCCAATTGATTATCCTCTTCATGTGAGTGTGTGTGTGGGCGCGCGCACCCTATACATTTCAAATAATACCTTTCATTTATTTTACTGTTATGAGGAATAGCATAGCAAAGAAGAGGGTTGATTGATTAATGACATCAAATATGCCACCTATGAATTTCAAAATTCATGCACATCAAATTTATCTTTAAAAAAAACAATATTGAAACTAGAATCTAAAAGAGTAATCATTAACATGTAGACTCCAAAAAGGGTAAGGAAGAATTGTCAAGCCTCTTTTCTTTTTCATAAACATACCATAATATGTTTTACTACCATGCTCCGATACTTTTGATGCAGCTCCTCATTACCTTCCAGCTGATCAGCAAGGGCTCTGCAAAAGAAAGATCCACAAGATTAGATCAATTGTTTACATTGGTATATTACACACATAATTAGATACCAAGTATTAGAGTGACATACTAATTGAGATAGAAGCAGGGAGGGAGGGGTGTGACTAATAAGGCATTCAAATCCCATCTGACAGGGCCAAGATCTCAGGGCTTTATCCAACTCAGTTTCACAAGAAGAGCGGATGTCATGAAAATTGATGTTTTGGGTACAAATGAGAATAACTAGTATGTACTACAGCACAGAAACTTCTTCAAGTATTTTCACATATCATGTCATGAATAGTAAATGCACATAAATGTGAAGCATACGGGCTAACCTGAAGAAACAATTACCATCTGCAGTCACTTCAATAATCCGAAGGCCCAACATATCCAACTGAGAGCGTAACTGGGAAACATCAACTCGTTTCCCTTGCTTCTTGATCTGCCATCCAATAGAACAAGGGTTTACACATGGCCAAAATATAAAATAACATCACATATCTGTAAGAGCATCACATTTGAATTTAGTTTTGACCACATTGATTGAGAATGTTCCATTAGTCTATGGTTTTTGTATCATTAACTGGCAGTTGTAACTTTTCTAAAGGTGCAGGCTAGCCTCCCACAGATGGAAAGTCAGAGATGGTAGATTCAATTTTTCCTTCCAGAAACAACTTGCCCAGCATTAAGACACCGTGTTATTGATATAATGCAAGAAGAAATTGGGCAGTCCGATTAGTCTGGGAAGGAAGGGTAGGCTCAGAACAGAGCAAAGATTGCACAATATTCCAATGAGCCCAATATGGGAGAAAAGAAGCAGAATGAGGCCATGGTTAGTCTTCAAGGGCTGAAGATGAAAAGTAATATCTTTGACTCAAGGTTAGAACTTGCAAAGCCATGTGATCAATGCAAAGCAAGGGAATCATGCAGTCCACGATTGAGAATGTTTAGGAGAATAATTAAGCCGTTATGCCCTTGCCAGTTGTCCTCTTTACCTTTTTGTGTTGAGCGTTATCCATTACTTGTTAATTATAGTAGGGAGCAGCAGAAAGGTAGTACAAAGTTTGTTTTTCTTAATCCATGTAGCAAGGTTGTGGAGTGATATTCCTTTCGCTCAACACAAAGGAAACTAATGTTACTTTCATAATCCTTAAATATCATTGATATATAGTGAACGTTCATAAATAACAAGAATTATTACATTTTTTTGCCTGAACAAGAACTATATTACATTTGGTTTCCCATTAGTTTTTTCATTCTGATCCAATGATGTGTAAAGCTCCTGCCTGTCAGTTATATCCTATGGAGAATTCTAAGCTCAATTAGACGTAAACAACAGAAAGGCTAGAAGATATGCCCAAAAAAGCACATAGTTGATGCAATCTCAACGGCAGCTTTAGGATACTCTATGCCCACCTTATCATTGTTATTTAGTTTTAACCACCAGTTGTAGGTAAATTAACTGCACCATAGCATCATTCTACGCATTATAGAATGATGAACCAAACGCCGGAATATAAATTCAAATCCCTCGACCACGCGTGCTCTCAACTAACAGCTGCCGATCCTAAGTAAGACATTATGATACTGTGAAGCTCTGAAATTCCCAAAGTACAAATGATGGATTGGAAATGCCAACATATTAACGACTATGAATATTTGAAATCTAAAAGAGTAAACCAAACAAACGCAGGAAAACACAAGATTATGAATCTCCGTATATTAATGATTATGCATACTTTTAAGTCCTGAAGAGGGAATCAAACACAAGGTCACTATACAGAAGCATACATGTGGGTGTGGGTGTTTCTTGGATGGCTTCTGCTGCTTTGGTTTAACCATGTCCTCCTCCTTCTCTTCCTCCTCCTCGTCCCGAAGAAAGAACCAGAGATTTCACAGGAAGGTAGCCCCGAAGACTGCCTAGTGGAGGCTCCAGCGATGAACATCCACATGCAGAATAGGCCCCACTCAATTTAGTGGCCCATGGACTTGGTGAATAATACAAGGAGCCCGTAGGCTTCACGAATCGTGATTTTAGGTTGTGACCAGACCACGGGATCCAAAAATGCCATGAGCCCGAAAATAGGTGGCAGGCTTGAGCGTGAGAATGAGTTAAATGTCCCAACGGCGTTTAATTTTTTCGACCAGTTGAAACTGTTCTGTCTAATTGGAATTCAAATCTCACTTCCTAAGGTTTTTGTGGGCGATTTATAAGTACTCCAAAAATACATAAACACGTGCTTAGGCCATAGAACTTAACTCACATAGACTTTTTTTATTTAAAAAAAAAAAAAAACTGCTCCCAGAATTTCAGCCCACAAAAAATTAAAAACAAATCGAATATTTACTTTTCTTGATAGTGAAAACGGATACATCCGAGTGAAGAACGAACGCATGCTGGATGTTATTTTTTATATTTTCTGGCGAAAATATTATTTTGAGATTAATAACCCCCTGCAATTATCTGTTCTTTTATGAAATCTGGCAACTGCTATTTTTTTTTTTTTTTTTTTTTTTTTTTTTTTTGCCGTAGCAGCACTTAATTAATGGAGGATATTTGACTAAGATAAGAATTAATTATTGATGAAACTAAGTATCCTTCATTCGCAATAAAACCATTTCGTGGATTTTTTTATTTATTTTTGACAGAATATTTCGTCAATGGTGGAGTTACCGACGCATGGAACACACAGTCACACACCATGTGGGCGGATCATCCAGTGGAGACATTATTTAAGATGCTTCATAACTTTCGCAGACAGGAACTGCGAATATATATTTTTTTTCACTGTTTCAGACCTCTAGGGGAAAAAAAAAATACACCCGAAGATGTTGTCCAGCCGAAGCTAATTACAAACCCAATAAGCCACGTGCCTGGCGCATTGGAGTAACACAACGGGTAGAGAAGAAACATATAACAGTGTTCTGTGGACACTAGAATAATTAATTTATTCGTGAAAAATCTATAAGAACCATAACTGCAACTGAAGCAAATCTTGGAGGCAGAAATGGGGGGGGAAAAGAATTCTCTTTATAGGTATTTTTCTTGTCTTTTGTGAGCGTATGATTCAAACGACATATAATCATATATCGAGTTTCGTTCACAGTGATGTCCTATCTGTATGGGAGAAACTTGAGCTGCAAAACCATTTGGTTGAAACGAGTAAAGCAAAAGCTAGCATGGGTATGTATGTAATGAAAACAGAGAAGGAGATCAGAATAATTGATAAGTTTGGGGCCACCAGCAGAAAAATAAACATAGATAGGGGCTACAAGGATATTATTGAGATCATTTAACAGAATTGGGCGGTAGGTGGTCACTTTATCAGAACAATACCACACTGAGAGACCCCAGTTCCCACGTTGGATTTATTTTCGAACATGTGATAGCGGTGTAAGTGACATTTTTCTTGTTGGGATTTTCTTGATGGGCTTTTTTTTTATTGGATTTTTTTATATGTGATTTTTGTTTGGGACAAAAGTGACAGAAATAGTTTTTTTCCTGATGGGGATTTGTTTAACATAACCTTTGAAAAGATAATTGAAATGGAAAATGATTGAAAATGACATAAAGTATATATATATATATATATGCATGTATGTATGTTGTATAAAATGTGATAATTTAGGATAAAAATTAAAAATAAATATAAATTTGCTAAATAAAATAGTAAAATTACCATTAAAAAAAATACAACTCAATGAAATGCTTAAATAAATCAATTCCCTACAAGTTGGTTTGATTTCATCACGAACATGATTCATTTGTGTTGAAGATAAAATAAGGATGCTTCATTGCAAGAAGCAACTTTATAAGTCACTTTGATGAGATCAGAAGTTCTACCCATTAGCTTCAGCCAAGAAGCAACTTCATAACTAAAAGCCCGTTAGATGTTGAAGCCATGCCAAATACACAAAAATCAGGTTCACTTCCGCTAGGCTTTTTTCAACATCTGATAGACTTTTTGCAGCATCGGATAACATCCCAAACAAGCCTTTGGCAGCACAACCAAGCCATGCAATCACAAGTAGCATGGAATCCTATGTCCCTTCCTTGTTACTATTCGGTCGTAGTTCATAAAGACCGAAGTTGAGTTTTTTTAAAATATTAAGAAAATTAGATAAATTATTTAATTATATTAAATACATACATATAATATATATATAAATGTTGAGAAAAACACTTCTCATATTGTAGGAGAAGTGTTTTCTCATGTCACACACACATAAAATGGTGGAACCCACATATATATATAATTAACATTATATATATATGTGGGTTCCGACTATTTCATGTATGTGTAGGCATGAGAAGTTTAAACCCATAAATGTTTCTATAATACACGGCCTATTTAATTCAACCAGACGGAAAAGACGCAAATAACAGTGCCTTGTGCTGACTAGGAACACCACCCACCCCAGGCAAAAAAGTCTGTTCCAAAAGAAACTGAGATTTGCTTCATAATCAGCTAATTAATTAGAATGGATGCCCACCGCTCAACCAAATGAATTGTCATCAAACTCGTCATTATTGTTAAAGTGAAGGCTAAGGAAGTTTAGAGAAGGATGGTAAGAGTAATATTCAAGCCTAAATCGCTTTCTTTAGGCTTGAATTTCTGTTGACACGCCATTCTAACAAGAGCCACTTGCTTTTTGTTGTTGTTAACTACTCAGTTCTTCTTTCTGCATTTCAAGTTAATGTGACCCCTCAATTAATGAATATTCAGTTAATCAATCATTTTAAGCTGATATAATATATCTTCTATTCCATGTGACTCAACACCCACTTCCTCCACCTTTTAAAATAGCATACGTTCTAGTTGGCGATAAGCACGATATATTTAACTCGAAAGTGTTTTTAAGAATCTCATTCCCAGCGTTTGGCTCTGCAACTTTATTAATTTAAAATGACGCATTACCTAACAACAGAGAAAGTGAAAAGAAAAAAAAAGGTGACCCTTACTCTGAGGCCTTAAAGGAAAAATTAGCTCAACAATATCTATAAACGCGTACTCTCTTGTTGCACGAATGCTCTCATGATTGAACTTTAAAACTTCGTTGGATTTGGATCACTACACACAACCAGTTGCCTCAAGTCTCCTTCCCAGCACAGCACAGAGTCCCCCCACAATAAATACCAATTTGTATTTGGATAACCTTTTCAAAAGTTACTGAAATTTTATTTCCTAATGATAAGATACAAAGAATATTTTTATATTATTTATAATTTTTCACATGAATATATAATTTTACTCTTTATTTATTGTCGAGTTGACTACATAATTTTGATAAAAAGGATATATTTAATATGGATAAAATAAAAATTATTAAAATTGAGATTTAAAGTTTTTCTTCATCTGTGAATTGATGATATTATTAACTATATGTGTTTAATCAATAATCAAATGCATTATCCTTCACAACAGAAAATATCAATATTTAATTTAATTCAACAAGACCTCTCTCAAAATATCCCCATTTATAAATTTCAGTACTTATTAGTGCTTATTCTAAAATTGTTTTTCAATAGAGTTAGTTAAAAAAAAGTCATTAAGAATGAAGATGCTTGTCTGCAAAAGGCAAAATCCCTTATTATGCTAGTACCAAAAATTATCACTCATTATAATTAACAGTATGATGCATGATTAGTGGCTCTTTAAAAGTAATTTCCAATATCAAAGTATCTAAAATAACGTATACTTAAAAAACATTTATAGGATCGGAGAGCCTTAGAGCTGCCCTAGTTAAGCCCAACAATGCTCTCTTGTGAATAACCATATTAAAGATAATAATTAACAACTTTAATAAAAATATTTTTATTAATGTTGGGAAAAAATGTGTGAATAATACGAAAATCATATTTTCACCGGGTATAAAAAATATTGGCAAAATATAATAAAAATAGAAAATAACTGAAAAATATTTTTTTGCAAATTTGTTGAATAAATGTACTCAAACTTGACTACAACTCTTCTTCATTATGTTTGCATGGATTTAGCTTTTCTTCCATACTTCTCCTATCTTTTTCCCTTCCTTTGCCCTCATTTTCTTTTCTCCACCGTTGAATCAAAATCTCAATGGTTCGATTTAACGCCTTATAAAATATTATTATAATTTTACTTAAAAATAATAAATAATTTTAAACTTAGAATTTGATTTGAACAATTGACATTGCCGTGGAAACAAAATAGGAAAAATTTTACTCTACAATAATATAGAGCTCCTCATATAAAATTTTAGTATTTTTAAGTAAATTTATCATAATTATAATTTTTATAAGATGTCATGGTTGAGATTTTGATCCAACCATGGAAAAGGAAAAATGTAGGAAGAAGCATGGGAATGACATTACAGGGAAACTCCATGCACTCACTTAAAGAATTGTACTTGTAACCGCTTAAGGAGATGGTTCTTTAAAGGGTTAAGGTGTGATTTGGCTAATAAACTATTGGCTTAGAAGCGTCTAACACAATTAACTATTAAGTGGACAAAAAATACCAACAAACTTTTAAAAATGAGCGCCCAACACAACGCCGTTAGCAAAAAGTTAACGTTCGTTATCTAAGATATAGATTGACTAATGAACTTTTACTCCAGGAATAAAGACAAAATTCTAAATTTTACTAAATTAAATAATTTTTTCTTAATTGCCATTAGTCAAAACTATTTGTATAGATATCTATGGACAAAAATTACCCATTCTTCAATTTTGTCAAAATTATAATTTGCTAAAACAAACAAAAGTTTTAATTAAAAATATAATTATATGATTTAAATAAAACTTAAGGTGTTTTATAGTTTATTATATATGTTAAACAAAAAAAAATATATGATTTATTTTTATTTTAGAAAAAATTTATGTGAGTTAAAAAAGTCATTTAATGTTAATCCATTTAAAAAATCTAAAAAGTTCATTTAATGTTAATAAAATTTATTAATTTACAAAATAAAAATTTAACAAATATATCATCAAGTTGGCGAATTTATATTATTAAGTATCAACGTTGATATCTATTAAATTCTTTTTATAAAAATAAAAATAAAACTCATTTCATTTCATTCGGGATATAATAGATTTTTTAAATTTTATCAACATTAAATGAATTTTTTAACTCACATAAACTTTTTCTAAAATAAAAATAAATCATATAAGTTTTTTGTTTAACATATATAATAAACTATAAAACACCTTAAGTTTTTATTTAAATCATATAATTATATTTTTAATTAAAAATTTTACTTATTTTAGCAAATTATAATTTTGACAAAATTGAAGAATGAGTAATTTTTATCCATAGATATCTATACAAGTAGTTTTAAATAATGACAATTGAAAAAAATTATTTAATTTAGTAAAATTTAGAATTTTGTCTTTGGTCAAGGCTCCTGGAGTAAAAGTTAGTTAACTGCACTGAGATGACGGACAAACTTTTTGCTAAAAGTTGGCGATTCCTTTTTAAAAGTTTGTTGGTATTTTTGGTCCACTTAATAGTTAATTGTGTTGGATCACGATAGTTTATTGGTTAAATCGCACCTTAACCCTTCTTTAAATTATTATTGGCAATAAATTTTATAATAAGATTTTTTTTGAGTAAAAATTATATTTTTCAATTTTGTAAATAAATAAATACATATACATATACTATATATATATATTTTTTAAATTATTATTGGCAATAAATTTTATAATAAGAGTTTTTTTGAGTAAAAATTATATTTTTCAATTTTGTAAATAAATAAATACATATACATATACCATATATATATTTTTCCCCCCTCCAAAAACCGGTTGTAATTTCCACGCACACATGGCGCAGCTGAAATACTGTTGGGCGCGTGACGTCTCAGAATCGAGACAGAGACCCCCGCTTTTCCGGACCGTGCGATGAAAGAAAAATCACCGCCAAAACCTAACTGAAAGCTTGTCAATTTCGTCAACGACCACGCGCGTGGTGGTGCGCGCGTTTCAGTCCGATTCATACCAAGCCGACACTTTGCCTTCCCAGGGACCAGATCCATTTTCCCGTCGTCGCCTGGAAATCAACATTACAGACTTCTCACAGTGTCCTTTTCTCTTAGCTCGTACCCTTCACTTTACTTTCCCCTCTTTCCACCCTTTTTCTTTTATCGCGTACCAGACACACTCTGGGAAAGTTTTTTTGGTGATGGTGATTGTTGTGCCCGGTACGCTTCACATTTCCACTCGATTCATTTTACCGGCAACTCTTCTTCGTTAAGAGATCAAAAACGATATTGTGCCTTCTCATTGCTTCTGTTTCTAATTTTAAGCATTGTCTTTTCTTTTCTTTTTTTGGTTTATTTTTCAGGCGGCACGGAGTTGAATCTCTTGGCATTGGAGCCCCTCTTCCTCTTTTCTCCTTGGGCATTCATGCGTAAGCTTAACCTTCCTCTTCATGGTCAGAGGCACGAGAGCATAACGCCCTGCGTTGAACTGTAGTGTCCCTTCGAGAACAACCTGGCCTAGAAATTCCCTTCGCTGCTTCATTGCTCTCCGTGATTAAGTCTGCTAACACATTCTCTCTCTCTCTTTTTTGTGCCATAACGATATCTTTTTTTTCTTCTTTGCTAGTTGCATGCAAATGATTTGTGGATTGATAGAAATTAACTGTTTGGTATAGCAGAACATCTTATACTAGTTATTTTGGTTCTGTTTTTTTATCAACTCATCCTGCAAGTTTTGCTTATTCTTTCCCCTTTCCCTGGTCCCTGTGCAGACTTATATTCATCTGAGGTCTTCCTGGTCGTTATGGATCACAAGGCATGGCTTTGGAGGAAAAAGTCCTCAGAGAAGACCACCATTGCAAGTGACAAAGCCAATCTCACTGTGAAAGAAAATGAGGAGGTATTACTTCATTATATCATCAGATATTCTAAGCGATCGCGGTATTTTTCTTGTTCTTATAATGTCATTAAATTTATGAAGTATGATTGACTTTAAGCTTCTAATATCCTACTCTTTTGAATTATGTTTGCATCTTTGAGATTGCTATCATTTGGCCCAAAAAATAAAAATAAAAATAAAAATGAACACTTCATTAGTTGAAATTAGTCCTTGCCTTATTAATAAGAGCAACTATTTATTCATTTTTTACCCTGGACTGGATTCTTTACACTGAATTAGATTTAGTAAAAAAATCGACAGAATAATCCTTGCTGCACCTAATCACTTGAGAACCGAATTCATTCCAAATAATATTACAATCATTTTGCTAATACTGTATTCAAATAATTGTTATTTTATCTTGTCTTACCTTTACATGTTAGGTAAAGGAGCTTCTAGCTGATAAAGAAGAATTGGAAACAGACTTGAAAATTCTGAATGACAAGCTTGCTTTGGCTCTTTCTGACTGTAAGGCTAAAGATGATCTGTTGAAGAAGCAAACGAAAATTGCACAGGAAGCAGTGGCAGGTAATTTGTCCATGACTGTGTGTTTCTATCCTTCTCATACCCCTTGTAACTTAGGTCGTTCAAATTTGTCAATTGTGCATCAAGTTTTTGAAAGTATCTTTTACTAGTTTCTGATAAAAGCTCATCTGAAGGTTGGGAGAAAGCGGAATCTGAAGCTTTGTCTTTAAAGCAAGATCTTGAGGAAGCTTTGCAGCAGAAAATATTTTATGAAGAAAGAATGACCCATTTGGATGGAGCTCTGAAAGAATGTATGCATCAATTACGTTTTGTACGAGAAGAACAGGAGAAAAGGATTCATGATGTTGTGACAAAGGCTTCAAAAGAATTTGAAAAAGCACGCATGGTTTTTGAGAAGCAGCTGTCAGAGACCAGTAAAAAGCTTGCAAAAGCAGGGGCTGAAAATGCTCATCTTCGCAAAGCTGTTCTTGATGACCAAATTTTGATTGAAGGTCTTAAAAGACAATTGACTCAAGCTGAGGCAGACTATAATGCACTCATGGCTAGATTAGAATCCACTGAGAAAGACAACATCTCACTGAAGTATGAGGTTCGGGTGCTTGAAAAGGAGGGTGAGATTCGAAATGAGGAGAGAGAGTTCAATCGCCGAACAGTTGATGCATCTCACAAGCAGCACTTAGAGAGTGCAAAGAAGATTGCCAAGTTAGAGTCAGAATGTCAGAGGCTGCGTCTCCTGGTTCGCAAACGATTACCAGGTCCTGCTGCCCTAGTGAAAATGAAGAATGAAGTAGAAATGTTGGGTAGGGACTCAGTTGAGATGAGGAGAAAAAGGTCAAACTCAGTCAGTTTCATTGATGAATCTTCAGTTGATGATTCTCCTGAAACTACCTTGAAAAGAATCAATATATTGAATGAGCAGCTATGTTCTTTGGAAGAAGAAAACAAGAGTCTACGAGAAACCCTTAATAGGAAAACAAATGAACTCCAATTCTCGAGAACCATGCTTGCTCGAACAGCTTTCAAACTGTCACAAGTTGAATCGCAGCTTGAAGAATCATCAAAAGGTCAAGTGACAGGGGAGCAGCCTATTTGTCTCACATCACATGAATTTTCTGTGGCGTCAATGTCTGACATTGGCAGTGATGATAAGGCTAGTTGTGCTGAATCCTGGGCTTCTGCTTTGATTTCAGAACTGGAGCAGTTCAGAAGTGGAAAGCAAAAGGATTTTAAGTCAAGCAAAAGTATTGGATCTTCAGACATAAATCTTATGGATGACTTCGTTGAAATGGAAAAATTAGCAGTGGTCTCTGTTGAAAAAGCGCCTGAAATTTCACATGCCTCTTCAGAAGCAGCTAATGGAATTGATGGCTCCTTAGACGCTGGGCTGATTGAGATTACCTCTCCCGTAGTGAGCAAGGAGATCATCCCTGTGCCTGAATCATCCAGTTCCAATGACATATCAAATGGTAAGATTCCCTGCTGGCTTCAGGATGTACTTAAAGTAATCTCAGAACAAAGCTTCATCACTCGTAGAAATCCTGATGATATACTTGAGGATATCAGAGTGGCAACAAGTCATCTGAATTATGCAGACCTTGATGAGCCTGATTCAAGCAAAGGCTCAGGACATATCGATGCATCAAATTCTCCCCAATTTAGTCACTGCATCCCTTCAAATAATCCTTTTCTGTTAAATCCATCCACTGGGGTAACTGATGCTGCCGTGCCATCAGTAAAGAAGAACAAACAACAACCACAGGCAGATATGAGTAAATCTATAGGCAAAATTATTGAGATCATTGAAGGAATCAACAAGCTTGTGGTAGAATATGATAATTCTGGTCCCATGTACAAGAATCTAGGAATGCCAGCAGGCTACATGGTGCGTGTTTTCCAGTGGAAAACATCTGAGCTAAATGATGTTTTACACCAATTTCTACAAGTTTGTTATGATTTACTGAATGGCAAGGCCGACCATGAAAAATTTGCCAGAGAACTAACAACAGCTTTGGATTGGATTATCAATCACTGCTTTTCAATTCAGGATGTTTCTAGCATGAAGGATGCCATTAAAAAACAAGTTGATTGGGAGGAAACGCAAAGTGAAAGTGAAGCAGAGATTGGGATGATGAGTCATGTTTCAGAGGCAGATAAGTGGCATCTTCCCCAAGAACAGTTGCCATGTTTTCCAACTGTATTTAATGTGGATGGCCATGAGCTTGAGACCAAACAGCTACAATATGACGAAGATACTGAAAATACTAATGATAAAGTGATTTGTGCCGAAATTAAAAAGGAAACAGTTGAAGATAGACTTCAATCAGCTGCTGATAGGACTGAATCCTCAAGGAGTCAACTTCAGGAGCCAGAGAAAATTACTTCGTCAGAATTGCAAACCATAAAAAATTCTGATGGAGCTCTTCTAGAGCAAACACAAAGTCACAAACTGATAAATGCAAATTTTGATGCCCAGCTTACAGAAGATGAAATAAAAGGGGCTCATCATAAAGTCTTGGCATTGGAAATGGAATTGGAGAACAAAAACCATTCTTGTGAAGAATTAGAGGGCAGATGTCTTGAGCTACAGCTTCTACTTGAAAGGTATTGATAATCTTTATATATTTGACTAGTTGTTGCAGTGCAATATTCTTTCAAACACTGGCTTTTACTTGCTTCTTTGAGGATTGTGACTCATCAAATTATTCTTCTCAGCATGAAAAAGGATTCCTCCAATCATAGTACTAATCAGAAAGAGAAGCCAATGCGAACTGTAAGTAATCTCATCTTATTCCATTTTCTTTCATTCAGATCACTATTTCACGTCTGATATTTCAGCATGTGGAAACTATAGCCATGTAGGAGCATGCACAATTTGGATGCTAAGGCGCATATCTTGTTTCGCTGAATAACTTGCTTTCGTTCCAAAAATGGATCTCTGACTGAAGCATGATGTGCAATTTTTGCATATGTTCTTTTAAGATTTGCTAGCAAAGGATGTTTTCAAAATAAAAATATTTAAAGCATGCAAATAGGAAAATGAGAGTTTGGCCGGCCAAAAGTAAATGAACAGAATTTGCATCGGAACAATAGATCAAAGTCAGAAAAAGCAAAAACCTTTTTATGTTTTACCATATTGTATGGTTGATTGGTATTCATTGTTCATTTTACAACGCTAATGCTGAAATATGCTGATCAATCCTGCAGAACTGGGAGATAACAGCGGCTTCAGAAAAGTTGGCTGAGTGCCAAGAAACCATCCTTAACCTTGGCAAGCAATTGAAGGCACTGTCTAATCCCAAAGAAGCTTCCCTTTTTGACAAGGTTATTGCCGCCAACCATAATGCAAATACCGATACGACCTCTAGCACTGTAAATATGGGTTCAAGCCCTGCCCCTACGAAGGACACACATTTGAAACATCGGCCTTCTCTACTTGATCAGATGCTTGCTGAAGATCACACTAAAGCCGATCTTATTAAACCTCCAAAAGCTGCAGATAACAATAACATTTCTACTACGGTTCCCGAGCCACTAGAAAAAATCCTAGTTTTGAATGGACCGAAAGATCAGGATGACACTGCGGCACAAAAATCTTTGGCCATCGTTCCTGCCAAGAAACGGGGAGGAGGAAGACTATGGAAAAAGCTATTGTGTAGAAAGAAAATAGGTGCAAACAAGAAAGTACCCGGTCCTCTGGCCACTTAATTGTTTCTCACGTAATAAATTGCACTATTGTTCAGTATCAAGGGAGTTTGCAATAATTTTAATTGATTAAATTACGTTAAATTCTCTTGAATGTAGTGAAAATTATTTTCTTTATTCCTTAAAGTGTAAAAATAAATAATTCTAAAGGAGGGTGCTTTGTAAAAAATTTAAATTAGATTAAGATATAGAGTAACTTAACTTTCTATTTTGATTAAAATTTGAGTGTTTTAGTATTTTTGGCAAAAGTTTAGGGAAGATCATTGTGATCTTATTTAGGCTTGGAATTCTTTTCAAGTACGCAAATATTCACGTTATTTTCATATCACTAACATGATTTGAATTACATAGCTTCTGTAGGGTATGAGTCAAATTTTTATCGACTAGTCCAATACTTATTGGCTATTTTGTTTATTTTTAATGTCTTGTTTTCACCTGGTATTTTTTCTAATAAATTTTCACCCAATATTCAACACAAGTTTCCGTTGCTATTTAACTCCTACCAAGATGAGGAGCATGATAAATAATTGTTTACAATGAAATTTAACAATAACATGAGATACTTGTAAGATTTAAAGATAAGAAAACTGAATAAATATATAATCAATCAAAATCGTGAATAGTTAATCTCTATAAAGTATAAATCTTGCAATATCTCTGAATCCTGCCTCCTCATAACATTCTGCAATCCGCTCCAAGTAATCATCCCATGTCCCCTCTATAGAAGCTAAATCCATCAAAAAAGCAGCTTCGTCTAATACAACCTGCAAATAATTTGGAGTGTACAAAACGAGAAGAATTCAGCAGGCACCGAAGCATTGTCATAACCATTTGATAATTTTTAATTTACCAGTATCAATATCAGCTAATCATCAATAGAAAAATCTAGATTTCTCAAATTCTTTGAATAGGAACCATCCAATTAATCATTACTAATCAAACTAAATATTGTCCACAGAACCTGTGCAGGTGCTTTCCCCTTCCTAATATCTTCTTGCCTTCCCTCCTCAGTCACCTTCTCTTTAATGTACTCAATTTGCTCATCATCCCACTGTGCAATCTTAGCGACATCCTGAGCAGAGACAAATTCAAGCACAAGCCATTCACAAATGGAAGAGAAGGAGGAGGAGGAATCAATCTCACAATCACACCAGAGATCAGAAGATTTATACCTCATACTTGCAGCCTAAAGTCCACCATGGTGATTTCAAAGCCCCTCTGGCAGCATCTTTAGCTTCTACATTACGCCCAACCCTGTCAAGGAAAGCAAAAGAGTGGCCCCTTAAAATATGAAAACAGTGCCGGTTTATCAATTTCAGACCGCCCCTGCATAGTTGATGAAAATATTACTACAAACCTCAACAAGACCTCTGCATTGAAAACGAAAGGCCGAGCAAATCCGGGAAAATGCTCCTTCTTTGTATAAAATTCTCCTGTTACTAAAGCTGAAACCTTTCGTAGGAGCACTAACATGATCAACAAGTGAACCAACTAACTAATGCTTTTGGAATTATGAAAACAAGAGAACCTTACATGATCACCCTCCTCAAAATGTCGCATCACTTTGCGCTCTATGATATCTGGGAACAAACCAACCTAAAAACAAATAAGATTCTTTTAATAATTTGTCATGAAAGTTAACAAGGCAGTTCAAGAAATTTCTTCATACCTTTTTTAAAAGATAGATATCCAAATTAGAAATCTTAGACTCTGCAAAGTCACCCTTTTGATAAAGCTTCTTCCCAGCATCAGCTGACGCAATAAAAAGCTCATCATTTCTCTCTTGACTGTTTTTTGCATCTTCTTCAACCAATATTCTGTGAATAAATTGGTCCACCTATTTGTGTTTGTAAAATAAACATTTAGCGTCAGGCCTCCTTAAAGAGATATGAGCAATTGGTCCTCTTGACAGCATCAATATGAATGAGCTACCAAAGAGTCAAGTTTGCAAATAAAAAATCCAATTATGCTTCGCTTACACTCTTCGCTAAAAGCTTTACTCCATGTTTGTCAACATCCACAACTGGCATTTCCATCCTGCAAATATTTAGAATTGGAAAACATCAAGCATTAACAGATTAAATAAAGGAGGCAAATATTAAGCCTTTTTACCCAGGTGGAGCTGTGGGCCACCGCAGCAGTGCAGTTACAGAACCTGAGGAAAAGAATTACAAAAAATTGTTTAAATTGAATATTGAAGATTTCTCTAAGGATTTATTCAGTACATGAGAACAATAGTTTCCCAAGCACTTAAAAACACAGTTATAAGATATTTGAGCAAAAGTAACATGAAAAATCTTACAATGTGTTTTAGGCCTCTTAAATAACATAATACTGATTTTTCATATATCTCTTATTTAAAAATCTTACGAGTTATTAAATACTCAGGAAGTTACATTGTTCACATTCCAAACATGGACTGTAAATATGCAATATCAAGCTCATACCTGAGCTGTTTTTTGTTATTGGTATGGCTAGGGGAATCAACCCCTGCCTAGCTCCAGGAAAAACGATAGTTTCACCTGTTAGAAAGCAAAGAGTAAGAGAACTAATCAAGTGGACTACAAAAGAAATAATTCAGCCCTTGTGTGCATAGCCTCATTCGATAGACAATAAGACACATTTTCAAGTACCTGATGAAATACATATTCAACAAACTGTTTCAGCAGTATTTTTAACTGTACCATGACAAATTGATAATAACAACTGAAAAAAGTGTGATCCATATAATGGTCAAGTTCTAATATATTATGACAAGTTCCTTCAGAAGCTAGCTAAACTAAGTAAAGCAAGATGGAACGCTGAAATATTTCCTCAGAACGACAGAATGTATGGATAGAACAGATCCACATGGTCAAAGTAACCATTTCTGTCTGGTCGGCATACACAAAAAGAAGCCCCATTCTCGGTTGCGCTTACATATTTTGAACAAAGCCCGAAATTTGAAAAAATGGAGGTTATTTGATATTTTTGTCACTAATGAAAGGTAAGGCAACCAAGAAAATGAATGTAACTTGAAACACGCAGCAGAGAAGGCTACGATCAATTAGCCAAGGGGCGCAAAGAGAGAAACAATAGAAAGCTATCACAAGGATTTAGATAATCCTACCTTTGGCTTTCAAAACATTTAACAATTGAGACAAATGCTCAGGAGGCTGAGTTGCAGCTATGTCTTTGACGAATGCTACATGGTCTGCAAATGTTGACAAAGAATTCCAATAAACGACTATTTCTAGTAAAACAACTTATCAAGTAAGCTAATTCCGGAAATCGAAAAAACCACATCTATGAACCAAGGAGGCCGTGAACATTAAAAAAATCTGCAATATGCACTGACTAGTTCTCGTTAAGCAAAACATCGATTTCAGTGCAAACGAAGATGGGTGAAGGCTCGCATTACCAGGAATAGAGGAAGAGGAATAGCAGCGAAGACTAGCTCTACCATGGCTAAGAAGAAGTGGCAGAGCGTTGACGCGTGGACCCCCGTACACCACTCCGCCGCCGATCCTCATCTTTACTTACGCTCTTAATTTTGGGTCCGCCACACATGCTCACGCTCATCTGTGATTTCGTTATCTCATTTTCCGTTTTTTTATTTTCGCGCGTAAAATTATCTCTTTCTTAGAATTTGTCCAAAAAAATCCCAGCCACAACTAAATCGGGCCCATAAAAATGTCTCTGTCTAAACGTTGAAGGCCTAACAAAATTTAGCCCATGGTAACAAATTTTTTTTTGGGCTGCACATTATCCTCATGCAACTCTGTTTCGGACATTATATGTAGACACCTTTTTTTTTTGATAAAATGTAGACACTTTTTTTAGGTTTCAGCAGGGATTAAATCTTGTTTTGTGACATTGTGAAGATATAGTCCTTCCATTAGATCCAACTCCTATTGATTGGTTACGAATTATTTTTGGAAGATCATGCAACCAATATCAAAATCTGCATAGCAGCCCAGGTTCAAGAGGAAGTTCCATCTTACTCATTTCGGATCATCCTCCTCCTTTTTCTATATGAAGAGAACTGTGAAAGGTCCACTTGATTCAATGGAATGGAGGGATTTTAATAATTTAGTTGGGGGGATGAATGGAGGTAACTTTAATGACCGTACGAAGGGGGATGGGTATGGGGCTAAATAAAATTTGAGAGTCCTTATCCAACCAAATGCGAGACAAGAAGAGAGAATGGGCTCTGCCTGCATATACCATAGAATGTGACCAGGTAAAAGGAAGCTTTGACCTTATGGTGCTTGCAGTCAGATAAAGAAGTCAATAGAAACATGTCAGATTATTATTTGCAGGCCTAATTGTGGCAATGAGAATAAGATGGAGTGCTCAAGATCTTGGATGGTGAAGGAAAATGAGGAGAGAGGAGAGATTTATTTATGGGGCGATTAGATCCGACTCAAAGCTCCAGTACTCCATCACTTGAACATGATATTTGAGTTGTACAGCAGATCACCCAAACAAAAAAAGTAAATAGCTTAATGGCAAAGGTGAGGTTCAACGAACAACTTGCCCACTAAGTAATAAGTAAGAAATTAATTCATGTTTAATTTCTCAATATATAGCAACTTGTTTCTTGATTAGTAAATCTATAATTAGTAGTAATTTGTTTCATATTTTATAAGAATACTTGTTTCATAATTAAATAATCCAACTCGTCAAGAGTAGACTTAGTCCCAAAGTCCAACAACAGTATGGAAGAGGACCATGTTCCCTAGTCGGATAGTTGTGTCTTATTTCTCAAAGAACTGAGTGAAAAATTGTTCTTGCCACTTTAGAAATTAGGATCCCATTAAGTGTTCCAAATCATTGGATAGGATCTCTTTTCACAGTGACGTCTTGTCTTCCACAAGTGGTAGTGAAATGTAGAGGAGAATGTTTATTACAAGCTACTACTACCTTCCCCCTCTTACTAAGAGATGATTAACTTGATAGATTTGGGGAGCTAATTATATTAGTTATTTATAATAAAAAATATGTTGATTTTTCTAAAATATCATATTTCATTTTGATTACTCTTAAATAAAAATCATTTAACGTGCGCAATCAATAAGGAGGTTTTGAATAAAAATTATAAATTTGAAAAACAAAGTTGATTTTTTTTTTTGCCCAAAAAGTCAATTTTATTAATAACAAACAAAGTAGTACAATCACCAATAGCCGAAGCCAATAAACTCTAAAAAACCTAGACAGTACAAACTAACACACATCACACTTATCTATTCTAAAATCAAACCACAATAAAAAACAATACTAAACAGCGAACTACTACTATCATCTGCTATCAGCACTGATCACAACAATTAACCAATTCCTGTCCTTTCCTTATCAACGGTTAGATCGCATATCTCGGTCCTTACACATACAGAGTCACGAAAAATAATGTTGCTTAAGGAAATGAAACTGGTTCAACCGCGTGGTGATGCATCTCCCTTCTTTGCTCTCACCGCCGGCCAATCTGCAGCTTTATTGCCCTCCCTTGCGACCAAGGACACCGTTACCTCCTTCGCTGACTCCAGCAGTGCCAAGACTTTAGACAAGCAATTCCCTGCTCCTCCATTCACAGCCTACTACTGTCTTCCCTTTTATTAACCTGTACAGCAATTCACAATTAGATTCAATAATCAATGGTATATCCTGTAGTTTGTGTCTATTTACTAGAATTTCCTTTATTGCTAAGCATTCCGTCATGAAAAGTGATTGCGCCTTCACAACACTGGCCAGACCTGATACAAAATCGCCCAGGCTATTTCTGCATACAATTCCTATACTAGCTGATCCATCCACCTCACGGTAGGATCCATCCACATTAGCCTTCAGGACCCCAACTGGTGGTGCCACCCAAGTCCTCGGCCTTGCTGTTTTTTCCTCAAATAATTTCCTAGATCCCCTTTCCTTCCTTTCGCGTGACCTCCAGAACTCCTCCACTTGCACACTAACTCGCTGCACTAGGATCTTCGCATCAGGTTGCTCCTCACAGAACACCCATTTACACCGCATTTTCCATATCCCCCAGCACATAGTAGCAAACCACGATTTGCCTGGGTCATCCAGTGCTTTGTCTCCATTCAGCACTTCACAAAATACTTCTTCACAGCGGGTTACATTCCACCTCCTAAACTTGACCCCAAGCGGACTTCCAAACCAGCAGTAGCTTGTCCATGGACATAAGAATAGCATGTGTTCCACGGATTCCCTCTCCCTCAAGCATATAGGGCAGATGGGGTTGCTAGCACACTTGCGCCTGTGGAGAGCTTCTTTTGTGGCAAGGGCTCCTGCCCCTATTCTCCAGAGAAATTACTGTATTTTTGGGGGCATGTTAATTTTCCATATGCTTTTCCATAAAATTTTTGAGGGTCTGAAAGAGGGGCCTGGATCTCTGGGCTTAACCCCCTCCGTTTGTGCTTTAGCAACTGAATAACCGAATTTCACTGTATACACACCATCTCTGCTTGCCAACCATATCACATAGTCCTTTCCCTCTCGCAAAGGAACAGGCATGTTTAGTATCTTCTCCCTCTCCACTTGACTGATCCGGTCCTTTATTAAGTCTAAGTTCCAGTGCCCACTACTAATTAGATCCACCACCCTTAGCCTCTTATCAGCGTCTGACAATTCCTCACTATGAAGTTTGAGTCCCTTTAGTCCTTGGATCCATTGATCCTCCCACACACTAATCAGCTTCCCATTTCCCACCTTCCAACAGAGTTCGTTCGGCCCAATAAATCTACGCTCGCCTCCCGATGTTGTACCATCCCAAGAAGCATGGCTACCCTTTGATGCGAGATAAGAAGCTACCTTTAGGAAAGTATATCCCTTTCAAGACTTTGCACCACAAATCATCAGGTTGCATCAGGAGTCTCCATGCTGTTTTAGCCAATAGTGCTTTATTAAAAAAAAGTAAATCTCTGAGACCCATACCTCCTTCAGCCTTCCTTTCCGTCATTTTCCTCCAACTTTGCCAATGAATCGTACCTGCCTCTCTCTTCTGACCCCACTAGAACCGTGAGACAAGCTGGTCTATTTCCATGCAGCTTTTTTTGGGAAATAAGAAGCAGGACATAGGATACGTTGGGATGGCATTTGCCACTGCTTTTAACAATAATTCCCTCCCAGCAAATGACAACAACTTCTGCTTCCATCCTTGGAGTTTCAGCCCTACTTTATCCCTCACCCATGCCAACGATGCAACTTTTGATCTCCCCCATAGCATGGCAGCCCCAGATACTTCCCTGCCTGATCTGAGTGCTTTATTCCAAGGCAACCTGAGACTAAGTCTCTGACAGCTAGTGGAGTGTTCGCTGAAAAGAACACGTTCGACTTCTCAAGATTTATCATCTGTCCTGAGGCTTTACAATAAACCTCCAGAATGAGCTTTAGAACTTTGCAATTAATCTCATCTGCCTTAAGGAACAAGATCACGTTGTCCGCAAAGAAGCAATGTGACAATACTGGCGCCTTCGCTGCAAGTTTTATGCCTTGCAGCTCTTTCCGTTCTATGTATGTCTGAATCATGAGAGAAAGCACTTCCGATACTAGTATGAACATGTATGGCGATAGAGGATCGCCTTACCTCACTCCTCTCTCTGGAGAAAACTCATCCACCTTTTGCCCATCTATTTTCAAAATGAACCGCACTGAAGAGATGCACTTCATTGTCCATTTTACCCAGCTAGCGCAAAATCCCATTTTTAACATGACTGCTTCAAGGAAGTCCCACTCAACTCTATCGTAGGCCTTGTTCATGTCGATCTTTAGGGCATATTCCCACTTCTTGCTCGTTTTCTTGTGTTGCAGATAATGAAACGCCTCGTGTGTTAGGATAACATTATTCTGGATCACCCTTCCTGTAATGAATGCTCACTGATTTGGGGTTATGATTCTAGACATCAGCTTCTTCATTCGGTTCGTCATCACCTTAGCTATGATTTTATATGCCACGTTACAAAGCCCAATAGGACGGTAATGGTGCACCCCTTCCGGCATGTCCACCTTTGGAATTAGAACAATGTTTGTGCTGTTTAGTAGTTGAATGTCCGCCCCCTCAGCAAAGAACATTTGAACCATTTTGCACACTTCTTTATTAACTTCGCTCCACGCCGCTTGATAGAACAAGGCTGAGTATCCATCTGGACCAGGGGCTTTGTTTGCCCCTAATTGAAAGACTGTGGCCTCAATTTCTTGCAATGTTACTCGTGCAGTTAGCTGGGCATTATCCGCTTCAGTTACACAACATTTTACATAAGCTAAGGCCTGTCTCATGTCTCTCTGTCCATCAGATTGGAATAGCTTCCAATAAAAGTCACTGAACGCCCTATTAATATCCTCACGTTCCTCCAGCCATGTCCCATTCTCGTTTTTCAGTCTCAGGACTTTATTCCTAATTCTTCTTTGTATGACAAGTGCTGTGAAAAAACTTCGTATTCCTATCTCCACATGTGAGCCATGCCACCCTAGGACCGTTGCCACCAATAGGACTCCTCATTCCTTCACAATTCTTCTATTTGCCTGGTTAACTCCTCTGCTGCAAGGAGTGCTGCTTCATTCATACTTCCTTGGTGGCATTCACCTAGTTTTTGACGCAAGAGTGCTATTTCTCATCTGAAATGGGGGAACTTCTGTTTGCTCCACTCCTCAAGTTTCGTTGGCATGCCCTCAACCGTCGCACCAGATCCACAATATAATCTTCTTCCCTCCCTTCAACATCCCTCCAGCCCTTCCTTATCGTTTCTAAGAAGCCCTCATGCTCTGCCCAAATTGCTTCAAATTGAAAGGTTCTAGTTCCTTTGGTCTCAGTATAACAACAATCCACTAGAATGGCGTGGTGGTCTGACCCAATTGGCTCTACATGGAACACCATGGCGCACGTAAAATCCTCTCTGAATTTTGTATTGCCAAGCGCTTTGTCCAGCCGCTCCCTCACCATACCACCCGGCCTCTTATTGCTCCATGTAAATTTTGAGCCCTTAAAATTCAAGTCAATTAAATTGCAGTCATACAAGAGAGCTTGGAAGTTAAGGATCTTACGCATGGATCTCGGATTTCCTCCTTCTTTTTCCTCTTGAGATAGCAAGTCGTTGAAATCTCCCACTGCTAGCCATGATACATCCACCCTTGCTGTCAGCCTCCTCAAAATGTCCCAAGTAAGTCTTCTTTCACCTTCTTTAGGGGGTCCGTATATGAAAGTTATCATCTTGGGGGTACTCAAGCTATTGGACTCCACCAATGTATGCATAATGTTGCTGGACTTGTATAACACTGTGATCTCTACAGAATTCTTCCACCACACTGCCAGTCCGCCGGCTAGCCCTCTCGGCTCAACCATTATGTCCTTATCAAAATCACACTTTATCCGGAGTTTCTTTAGCCTATCACTCTTCATCTTTGTTTCTATGAGAAATATAATAGAGGGATGGTGCTTCTTCACCATATCCCTTAAGTTCCGAACTGTCAGAGCCCTCCCCATACCCTGACAGTTCCATGATAAGAGTTTCATGGTGTCTTGGTGGCTGTTAAAGGCCAGCCACCAGCACCCTCAGTAGAGTTCCTCTTCCTCCTGTTAGCACCTGACTTGAAAACAAAGTCCACTGCCCTGTCCATATCCAGATCAGATCTCAGCCTTGGCGATTCCAGTATCTCAACTTCCCTTGGCATGTTTTCCTTCATCATTTTGTCTTTGCGCTTAGCACTTCTCTTGATCCTTGCCTGTTTTCCTCAAGTTATCAGCATAAGAGGAAATTTCATGTTTAAGATCAGCCTCAGTCACCACTATCCTGCTTCGCTTCAGCCCTGGGACTTCCCACTCCTCATCAACACGCCTCTTCAGCCCCAGCTTCCCAATTCTATTAGTTACGTCACCAAGCGTTTCTCCATTGTACACCACCATCGCCATATCTTCCACCCCTGGAACTGCCATAGACTCTTACGATCGGTTTGCCCCTTCGACAACTTGTGAATTAACGCTCACATCTGCTGCTTTAGGGCTTTTATGCTTTTGCACCTTCTTGCCCGCCATAACCACTTCTTCCTTCATGAAATCCTTTCTTGCTGTGCTATCATAATCCATACCGCTAGCTTTGTCGATTGGGCCCCTGACTCCTTTGGTCATCAAGTCAGGTGTGTCCCTGTCATCATCAATCTGTACCTTACCGGCTTCTTTGCTATCCTGAATGTGTTTGTTCAGTCTTATGACAAACAGATCCTCCTCCTGTTGTACTGGACTTGCCACTTCTTTTTGGACGTCATCCTCTCATCTGCGTTTCATAGCTTCCTCCTTCTTCTTCCGCACATACCACGACTCCGCCCAATCTTCCTGGATAATTTCCATTATCACATCCCGGTTGCGACACATAGTGGTGGTTAACCATGCCCCAAACCGAGGTATGGCCGATCAAAAGCTGACATAAGCTGCCCAGACTTGCAGCTGTGATTGTCATGTCCCAACAAACCACAATTGAAACAGAAATTCTGCAATTTCTCGTACCTGATCGAGATCCATGCCTTTTTGCCTTCAGGTCGATCCATCCAGAAGCCATGAGCTAGTGGTTTCTTCAGGTCTACTATTACCCTGGCTCTCATGAAGCCACAGACATACTTGCTGTTGTGGATCGGATCTTCAACCATCATGACCTCACCGATGCGCTTGCCAATCGTGACTGCGTTTTCCAAACACAACGCCTCCATAGGGATGTTGTGCATCTGGATCCACACCGGTCCACGGCTAAAATTGAACTCCTCACATGTCTTGAACTTCGATCGCTCCATCAGGTTCAGTAGAAAACCATTAACCGACCATGGCCGACCTCGCAATACTCTGTACAGTTCTTCCACGTTCACAAAATTGAACATGAACGTTACTGTTGATTTCGATAACATCGAAGCCCTCCGGTAGGTTCCATGCTTTCCTCAAGATCGACTCCAGCGCTGCTCTCGTGAATGTCTTCTTTGCTATAACCTTCCCGATGAGAATCCTATCTGTCTCTGATTCCTTCCAGATTAGAGGATCCGAGATTCGATTATGCTCCATTTGCCTCTCTTCCCTTCTATCGGCTACTCCCAGAGAGTCAGTTACCGTCCCCAATCCCCCACGAGACTCGATCACTGACGAGCCACCCGACAACTGCTCCGATCCCCCGCTGTACCTCCTGCCTTACCACTCTCACGCTGGGCGGAGAGAACTATGCTCCCACACGAGTGCGTGGGGAGAGAAAAAATTTTCCTATAGGACTATGTATATTGGAAAAGACTGAAAAACAAAGTTGATTTAGATTCTATGTTTAAAACTATCAAATCCCCAACTAACTCTTACATCCTCATCAATAGTTAATTGATCATCACCGTGACTTCACTACTATATAGTATTGGTGTGATTCCTCAAAACCTTTGGGGAGTACATTAGTTTTATAGGGTCGTTTGATTTAAACAAAGGGATGGAAATGAATGAATTTGTTTTTGCCATAGAAATCGTTGGTTTGCATTGAAAAAAGAGAGTTGATAAGCACAATATTTTTGTTTGGTTTGAATAAAATGAGTCAAAAAAACATTTTACTTATAGAGTAAGAATATTATTTAAATGTCCGTAGACTCACACACCCCACTTACCTTTTTATATGACATCAAAGATCACATCAAGAGTTTTTGTATCTTTAAACCATTTTCCTTCCCACTTGAAAATTGGTTCCCATCAATTTTGGCAAGAACACATTTTCAATTATATAGCTAATAATTGGTGGGCTTAGAAAAATACTTCTTAAGATGAAAATGTAACCAAACGCTCGTTGCCACTAGAAAATCTCAATTTCCCATTTTTCTCCTTCAATTCTCCTCCAACCAAACGGACTCTTAAGGATATTAGGTACTTAGCTTGCTTGCTTTTGTTTCCTTCATTTGATGCTTCCCTGTCTACCTCAAGGAGGAAAAACGTGCGGGTGTATAGCCAAAAGAAGTTACTCATGAGAAGCAAAAGAAGTATCATGGTAATTGTAACCTTGTACATATTTGTTTAATATAATTTTCATTTCACTCAAAAGAAGAAGTACTTCAGATCCTGCCACACAGTGACACGGTAACTTAGGCCCCGTTTGTTACAAAAAAGATTTGGGGAAGGAAAGGAATGGAAAGAAAAGGAATAGAAGATTAGGAGGGAACTTTAAAAATGTGAGCCGTTTGGTACACTAGGGAAAGGAAGTTAGTTGAGGGAAAATAAAATGTTTGGTGGGAAGAAAAGGAAGTTGGTTAAGTGGGAAGGAGAGGTAAAATACCAATAATGCCCCTAAAAAAATAAAACAACCACACCATCTTCATTGCTCTCATCTGCGACCTTCTTCCTCACCTCATCTGTGACCTTCACTTCTGTCAATGGTCATTGGCGCGCTCTTGATAGCGACTTCGGCAAGTGCACCGGTCGTTATAAGTAATAAAGTAGTGAGAAAAAGATCGTCCCACGAGGAATAGTACTCCAATCACTAATTTGCTATTTTTGCTTTAGTTGGATGAATGAGTAATATGGGGGTGAGTTGTAACCAAAAACAATTGAAAGAATTAAATAAAGAACAAGAATCCAAAATTATGAATCTCAAGAACAAGCTGAGAGAAAAGATGAGTAATCCAAAATTAAGACCTTCAAGAACAAGCGAGAGAAAATATGAGTAATTAAGAAAACCGCTGCTAGGGATGAGAATCCCCCTATGTTCCTCTAATAATTTGAATTGAATCCCTAATTGATTATTATTCTCATGATTGACGATCAATTCTCTAAAGTTAGACTAAGTCTCAATGTCTTGATGCTACCTTAGTCCATTATCTTTGAAAATAACCTAATGTCTTAGTATTGTTTTGGAAAGATCATATTTTTAAACCAGAATTATGAGATCGCATAAACTTGTAAGCCTATGTCTAGGTCATGCAACTCTACGATGAATTAACGGTTCTAGTTAAATGCACCAACATCTCTATTGTCATACACCAACCTAAGAACAATCTAAAAGGTGATCAATCTTCAAGAAAGCTTTAAGCAAAGATAATTCATTCAATCAAGAAAATAAATATCAATAAAGAATCCAACCAAATATTTTAAATTCGCATAGGGTTCATCTTCTCCCTAACTACAAAAGAAAACTAACCAAGCATGGCTATACTAAAATCCATGAAAAGATGAAAATCAGATTCAGATAAGACAGGAAAAGAAAAGAAAAATAAAGACTCTTAAAGAATCTCTCAGTCTCAATGCTCCTCGCTGATGTGCGTCGTCTCCCTGATGGTTCTTTTTCTCCTTCTTGAATTGCCACTTGCGTTCTTGGTCCTATGCGTCCGAATTCTTTTCTCTTCTCTGCGTGTGTCGTTCTCCATTTCCTTCCGTCTAATATATATGGCTTGGACTCGTGCGTTCTTTTTTTTCCAATAAAATCCCGTGCGTCCGAGCTTTATCCAAATCTCAACTGAAATATATTGATATGATGCCATGAGATTTGTTTGTTTTGATTGGCGTGGGGTCCGCATCATTTTTTAATTCGTTATTTGATTCCCCTCCTCAATTGATATCTTTGCATATGCCAGCTCATGCCTGTTGTACACGATTTGTTCTCTTCATTGGCCAATTATATATAATATAACATATTCTAATATAATAATATATTATATAATATCCTTTTCAATTTAATTTGTTATCTCTCTTAGATTACATAATATCTCCTGCGTAATAAAATAGGATATCAAATGATTTTCTATTATAATATTCTTTTATCTTATATTTAATTAAAAGATAGATAAATATATAAAAGATAATTAAATAAGTATAATATTAATAAATTTAATCAAATATATTCGAGAATCTATACTTATTTAATTATAAAATATATACTTATAACCTCTCCTTCATTGCGACCTTCACTTCTTCCCATTAGGCCCCTATAATAAAAAATGGAGAAAATGATTTGACTGATTCAAACGTACGTTCGAACGATGGCGTTAAGTTCGAACGTAATACACTAAAGTGAGAATGCGTTCGAACCAAAATTTTGACAGTAACCAAACTTCTGCATCAATTTATATCGAAACAGGACAACAACAGTCATTTTCATTCCATATATATCATTACATATCAAACAATCAATTTTCCTCAACCTAGTATTCCAGCTACCTCTGTCACTACATCTCCAAACTCACCAAAACTCGACCCACAAAAATACCCATTCACACAAACCCCTTAAAAATTGTTCTAACGCAATTTTTGTCTGTTTGAACCCAACTAGAAGGCAGAAGCAACTATATATTTTCCATAAGTAGAAATCCTCAATGTACAGCCTCTTAAAAACCACCTAGAATCAGACACAAGCACCCGAAACATCAGAACCCGAAGGCCCAGAACCCCAAGGAGGGTCCAAATAAGAAGATCAAAAGATGAATAATGTATTAAACCAGCTTTGAATCCGAGAAGAAGGTAAAAATTAAAAGAATAATCTTAATCAACAAAAGAGGACACAAGTGTAGACAAAAAAGCGATACATACAACCAAAAACAGAAACACCCAAGCCTGCAAAACTCTTTTTAACAACCACTTGTTGACAACAATGTCGAATCTCCATCCCAGAGGAGAAAATTACACAACAGACACACCTCCGAGAGTCTAGAAGAGAAAAATTTATGCTTGATCAATAACAGAAAGTTCAATAACAGAAAGTTCTGTGAAACTCGATGTATAACCCGAGAAGATGGGGCGACTAAATCAAAGATGTGATGAAATCTGCAATGTGGCGTAAGAGATGTGATTTTTTATAGGGCATTTTATGTCCAATTTTTTAGTCTCCGGGAAGATTTGAACTTTCCCTCCATTTTCGGATGGAATGGAGGTTCCTACGTTTAAGGGAAGATCAAAGGTTGCTGGAAGATGGTTTCCGGGAAGGTGCTGCTACCAAACGCGTTTTGTGATGGAAGATATGTAATCTTCCCTTTCCTCCGGCCTACCTTCCGCGTAACAAACGGGTCCTTAACGTGGGAAAAAAAAAAGAAGGAGACAGGCGAAGCATGGAGTTCAACGCTTTACTCGCAACTCCAATTCAAGATACAGCAAACATGAGTCAATAGCAAAAGATCAATTGTCTTCACACTACGCACAGAAACATCAAGCCCTTCCCCACACAATATTATTTTGTCTCCAACCTGCAAATATATTCCTCTTAAACTGAACTTGTGATCATGGCCTTGAAGATATCCATTAGATAGAAGCAAAAGCCGTGAAATCAGGGTCATTTGCCATGCCCTCTAAAGTCTGAAAAGGTAAGCAAAGTTCAATGTCAATATTACCTTCTTCGGCTCCAGCAAACACAGTAAGCTTTCCGTTAGCTTTATTTGCAGCGCCACTTCGAACCGCCACCGGCTTCCCCCAGCCAAAGTCATTTCCGTAAATGTCGAACCTTGGGGAACTGCTTGTGGCCAATGAGTTACTTTTCATACCAGTGTATCTAAAAAGCAATGGGCTTTCAATCCAAGACTCATACAAGCCCTTAAGCTTTTCTTCTGTGTGTAAAGCAACCATCTTGTTTATCTCCAAAGCAGCATTGCCAAGCCCTTCCTCAAGCAATTCCCCTGCTTTCATGGTTATTTTGCCAATATGCAAAGCATTTCCAAAATAATTCTCTGCTAATGGTGGGTGCGATATTCTGAACCTAGCACCTATTATTAGCAAGAAACTGACATCTTCCCTTGGATCAAAACGTTGGCTACGGACTACTGAGCGCCAAACATGAGTTAAAAGCGCCTGTAGAGATGATATTTTGTTGTTGCTATTGCTAACCTCTTCGTTGGCTTTTGCTTTCAGCTGAGCAATGTTTTCTCTTGTAAAGTGGAACACCCTATCCGGTGGCGGCTGTGGAATAATGTCATCAGAGCGTTGGTGTACCTCTGTAAAAGGAAAGCGAATAGGGTGTGTAATCCCCTCAGGGAACCACCGTTCAAAAGCAGGGAGCTTGGATGCTCTGTGCAAACCTCGAGAGATTTCGGCCCAGGAGTTGAAGAAATGCCAAAACGAGGTGCCATCAACAACAGAGTGATTCATTGTGCATCCGATGAAGATGCCGTCGACTAGATTTGTAACTTGAACGGCCAACAATGGCTTAGAAGTGCCTTCGTAATTCTTAGATCCGTTCAGAGGAAAAAAGGAGGTGACAATGCGGGGCACGTAGACGGGGTCGAGAATATCAGAAAGAGTAATATTCTCTGCAACGGCATGGACAAACAGGGCACCCGCATTATTGCAAGAAATGGAAACAGAGACGGTACTATCGCCATGTTCAACAATGGCGAGACGTCCAGCAAGAGGAAAGAACAAGTCGAGAGTGGAGGAAAGCGAGTCTTTGAGGTGTTGGATGTAAGTGTGTTTGGCTTTGGGCCTGTGAAAAAGAAGTCCTTTTTGGATGGTTTCGTGGGGAATAAGTTGGAGATCCCATGGAGTTAACTCAATGTTTTGAACGAGGCTGCCGTTGTGGCTTCGAGCTTGCACCAAGCTTGAGGAGATTTCTCGGACTTGGGTCATTATTTGGTGTCTTGAACCAAAACCAGATTACTGATATAAATAAGCATATTGCAGGGTCAATAATGCAAGGATAAGAAAATCAGAGTGAGGATAAACAATTGAACAGCGGTGTGGATGCGCAGACCGCTTCATCGACAACAACAGAGTCAAGACAATTGTCCAGCTCATCCACGTTGTCACGTGATGTCAGACGTGCCGCGATGGAGATCATGTACCATGGCAATACTTGTCTTTTAGAAGGGACTAAATTTTAATTCATTATTTATATATATTTTTTTAATTCTTTAGAGGTATCCTAAGATTAAGAAGTAATTTAAAGGTAATATTTATAATTATTTTCATGTAAGTATTACTATGTTAAAACATATTAATTTAATTTCTTTTTTTTTTTTTTGCTCCAGAATTTAATTTCAATAATACGCAATTTCAAAATGATTTCTAAAATATAATAATTTTATTATAATTTTGTAGTAAATTATTTTTTGGTTTTTAAATGATTATAATTATAACTTTAAATTTTGTTATGTCTATTTTATTTAATTTAGATTTGTGAAGGAAATAGGCTAAACTATACCTAAATTTCAATTTAGTCCCTTAAACCTTTAGTTCTTTTATCCTAACATCATTAGTTCCACTAACACAAAATGATGACTTAACAGTTAAAGCATGTTTTAATTTTAATTATTTGACAATTGTGTCTCCCCACTGCCACGTTCCCCGCGGATATTTGCATAAAGCCATAAACTATAGTTATGTTATTCAGTTCACAATGAATTGAAGGGTCCCATTCATTAGAGGCAAGCATATGACTGTGAAAACGTATATATGATGCAGAATCGTTTTCTCTGGGTAAGCGCATACGTCGGGAATAGTCTTTTTCGATCTTTAATTATATGAGGTGTTGGGACCATTCCTGAGGATAATATCAGCTGTCCACGATTAATTTGATTATTTCACGCCAAATGGACGTACGTGGTCATCTCACTCGAACGCCGACAAATAATATCACACAAACACGTACGACACTTCCGGTACAATGATGTGATATATATATATATATATATGATGATATTCAAACATGCCATATATGATATCTTCCTAGAAAACAGTACACCCACAAAACCATATCTATTTGACCAAAAAAAAAAACAAAACCATATCTGGAAGCATATCGCATTTGGAGGATCCTATTACCTGATACATGTCGGGATCAGCGATGCGACGGCTGACCAATTCCTTGCTTCCAACTGTTTCATCCTCGCCCACCGCTCTACCACGTTTATTTCATTTCCTCCTACGTGTAGACATTGTATTTGATACACAAACAAATATTATACATATATCTTAGCATTCTCTGCTTTTGCAGCATTAAGCAAATATCAGTACAATTGTTCAAAAGCTATCTGGACCAAAATCAAGGTTTTACTCCAGATCAATGGCGGAGTTAGGATATTTTATTTGTATCCGAACAATTAGTGGAAAGATTCGGGGGCTGCCCCCTTTTTTTTTTTTTTTTAAAGAAAGTATTTAGACAAGTCAAAGATACACTATTGCCAATGTCTTAAAGACACACACATACTTGACGGGTGATAATTAGTTTTTTTTACTTGTATTTGGTTTATTTTGTTGCTTTTGCTTTGATTATCATTTTGCGCATCTGGTTTTGAAATATTAATATAAGTACTTTTGAAAAAAAAAAAAAGACAATAGGTAGTTGTTGTTTTATTAGTTATTTGTTATTAATTAATTGTAATTTGTTATTAGGTTGTAACGGATTTGCGTTTGTAATTGCCACAGCAGTAAAGGTCTTTTCTATATGAAGCTGACACATGTACAGGAAAGGCAATGTAATATTTGACTTTTCTCAGCTTTCAATATCAGACCATTCATTTCATCTCCTTCTCGACTTTTTATCTCTGTTTCTATTCCTTCATTCGGCGTTCTGTTCCGACGGCTTTCTATCCCCCCTCTTTTTTTTTTTTTGATAAAATGTAGACACCTTTTTTAGGTTTTGTGAGGGGATTAAATCTTGTTTTGTGACGTTGTGAAGATATAGCCCTTCCATTAGATCCAACTCCTATTGATTGGTTATGAATTATTTTTGGAATATCATGCAACCAATATCAAAATCTGCATAGCAGCCCAGGTTCAAGAGGAAGTTCCATCTTACTCATTTTGGATCATCCTCCTTCTTTTTCTATATGAAGAGAACTGTGAAAGGTCCACTTGATTCAATGGAATGGAGGGATTTTAATAATTTAGTTGGGGGGATGAATGGAGGTAACTTGAATGATGCGTACGAAGGGGGATGGGTATGGGGCTAAATAAAATTTGAGAGTCCTTATCCAACCAAATGCGAGACAAGAAGAGAGGATGGGCTCTGCCTGCATATACCATAGAATGTGACCAGGTAAAGGAAGCTTTGACCTTATGTTGCCTGCAGTCAAATAAAGAAATCATTAACTAAAATCCATATGGCTGAGAACACTCTCATTCCCTTTGGCTTTGCCACTGCACTCGTTTCTCATGGCTCTGGAGCCTTACTGGTTCCACCTTCTACATAAGAGGATGACTTGTTAGCGCACAGCTCTAAAAAGATAAAGAATGCAGCTCAGGAATCCATTGAAGAGCAATGGCCAAGACTGGGATCCCTAAAAGGACCATGTAAGCAGAAGGCTACTTCGTTTGCGGATAAGCTCAAAGGTGTTAACCAAGGAGAAAGTACTGGCTGCGGTGTAGAGGGCAAGGAAATGGATGATGCCCTCTTAGATGACACTATGTCTGATGACAACGATTGTGAACCATTGTGTGAAGTTAAAGAAGATCCAAAGAAAAATTTTCCTACCTTTGTTTTCTCAGAGAAGATAAAGAAGAGGATGTATAAAGCATGGCACAACTCCCTCATCATCAAGCTGCTTGGACAGAGTATTGGCTACAAAGCTCTGGAGCCTCGCATTCAATCTCATGGGTGAAGAAAGGCGAGACCAAACTCATCAATATTGGCCATGGATACTATGTGGTTAATTCACCAATAAAGAGGATTATAAGCTAGCACTCACGGGTGGCCCATGGATGATCTATGATCATTACTTGAACGTAAGACCATAGGAACCCATGTTCAATTATGCTTCTGCCTGTATTGATAGAGTGGCTGTTTGGATTCGTTTATCAAGCATCTTCCTAGAGTATTATGACAAAAAAGCTCTGGCTTTCATTGGCGACAGAATCGGTGAGATTGTGAAAGTTGACATTAATGCATCTTGCCAACTAAGAGGACACTATGCTCGCTTATGTGTTTTGGTTGATTTAACCAAATAATTGATGTCGGGGTTCACAGTCAATAGGCAGGAATATTTTATTAAATATGAAGGATTACACATGTTGTGCTCCAATTGTGGCTTCTATGGTCACAGGCATGAACAATGTCCTCATTGGAAACTGGATACAACATAACAAAGCATAAGAAGCAGACTAGTGCAACTCATACTAGCCATGGAACTGAAGGCCAAGACAACAGCGGGACTACAGGTGGTTATTGGAAGGTGGTCCATGATAAGTGTATATTTTATGATTAAATAGGTGTATATTCTATGCGAGTTAGTTGGAATTATTGATATTATATACCTATTTAATTATCTTTTATAGAATTTTCCATCATTGAGTCAAACTTAGGATCAAAGAATAAATCAGCATAAAATCTAATCATATCATATTTTTATTGTGCAGGAAATATTAGCTGATTTGGAATGAAGTAGAAAAGGCAATTAAGAGGGTAATTAAGAGGATATGCAATCAGCTAAACTCAGTGGCCCCACGCAAGAAAAATAGAAACAAAATCAATTGCCTGATCTGGTGGAGTTGATTACAAGAAAAGGAGAATTAGTGACCCAAGACCTAAATTATAAATAGGGAGGCAAAGACAAGCAAGAAAAGGAGAAGAAGAAGATGAGAGACGCAGAACGAGAAGGAACGAAGAAGCAGAGGAGTAGAGGCTAAGCGTTTTGGTTCTCTTCATCATCTCCACGGAAGGACGGTGGAGGCGACGAAGAAATTTTCTTTCCTCTCTCTCTTTATTCTTTGAACATGAATTGTTATCTTTTTGTTATGGATTTTGTTAGAGCCATGTGTGGCTAGTTGGTTTTGCAACCTAGAGGACCTATGAACTTGTGGGTGAATTGGATTTTGTTTTCATTATTTAGTTAAATTTGATATTAAGTTTGGTTGCTTAATCTTGGTTAGTTTTATCTATTTAGTGATTGGCCATCATTGAATATGATTTTGAGCATTAGGATTTACCTTGACGAATGAGATTTTAATTAGGCTTTGAGATTAAGTAATATGGGATTAGATTACGATTTAATTTAGGTTAGGATAGACATATACCTAATGGCCCCATATAATTGTTGAAGAGTGTGTTTGAGTTTTGTTGCCTCTTGAGTAACTATGTTAGACATAACAAGTTATACTCAAGAGAGGGTTGTAAGTGGACCGACAGGCACTTATAGCTATTTATACTCGAGATTAACAAAATTGATATTAAAGCTAATTAAAGTAGTGAAAATAAGGTTTATGAAGCTAATAAGAGATTAGTGACTCTAGGTTGCTCGTTTATTAGTGTGTTAGTTTTCTTATTTTTATTTTAGTTTTGATTTTCTTTTCCTTTATCTTAATTAAATTCAATTTGTTTTGCTCAACTTAAACGAAATTGTGAAATTAATGCTTAACTAAAGTTGTGATACTAAGTCCTCGTGGGAATGATACTTTTCTTATCACTTTATTACTTGATACGGCCCGTATACTTGCGGAGTTTTTAGGCTAAAAAGTTTTGCCCTATCAGTCCAAAAGAGTTGCCGGTCTAAAAAGACCAAAGAGAAACAAGGTGTTAGAGCAAGAATCAACAATCAAGATCAAGATTCTCTCTCCTTACCGAGACGGAGAAGGAGGACCACCATGTAGACATAGCTCAGGTGGCGCAGGAGGATAATGCACATAATTTGGGATAGTACCAAAAACAAAACCTGTGCGTAAGGTGCAAGGCGTGGAAGGTACGAGGATCAGGATAGGGTCTGCAATTCAGAATGGTAGTGTGCGTCGGAGGGAAAATGTGGCAGTTGAGAATTCTGTGCTGGCACAACTAACAGGGTTAAGACGCGTGGATAAGAGATCAAGAGATGGAACATAGGGGACTTCGAAGGAGGCTAGTGAACCCTTAGCGAGAACAGTAGAGGATTATAATGGGCCCTCCTTACCAATTGGAGATGACCTAATGTTATTGGACCATTCTTCAATCCAACCCATTTCTCATGACTCAGGTGAAAAATTGGACATAGCTATGGATTCTGGACAATCCGCTAATGGGCTTGATTTGGATAGCCTAATGTTGTATGATGCCTTTGGCAAAGTTCAAAGTGAAGGCCTTGTGGTGCTTGGGACCCAAGGACTTTAATTTTGTGGATTTTGTCTTTAACCAAGCCTTTTTATGGATAGCATTTTTTATTGGAACACTAGAGGGGCTTGTAATAAGGGCCTCTTTAGGAATTTGAAGTTATTATGTAGTGGATCTAAGCCCAGCATTATTTCGTCCAAAACAAAAATAACAAAAGACACTCGGTTAAGGATGCTTTCTCGTTTGGGCTTTGACTCAATTCGGATCATAAGGATGCATTCATCGTTTGGGCTTTGACTCAATTCGGATCATACCCATTGAATTTATTGGGTCTATCTCGCCGGTGGATTAGTTGTTGTTTTTTCAAAAAGAAAGAAAATAAAAATAAAATAAAACTAGCTAGACAATCCTCCATCTCATTAGTTGTGTTCATTGAAGAAGACCTCCAAAGAAAAAGCCGGTAATCCTAATAAACACAATTTCTATGGCCAAATATATTAATAAAATCAAATACGTAATCACATAGTGATTTAATCAAATAACAAATCCAAATCTTCCACCATTTTTTCGTCATTTGGTACTATATGAGATCAATTGGCCATAAACACTCCAATTTACGATCAATCCTATGGAGGAATTTATTACAAAGCTATCCTCACTGTTAAATTGTTTTAAAACACACACAAAATAAATTCCTAAATTATCTCTATTATTTAAAAGAAAGGATAACTAGCATAACATGGTATATTATATTATCATAATATATTATAAATCCATGGTGTGTCATTGGCGATTTTAATGACATAAGCTCTCACAGTGAAAGGATTGGAGGTTGTCATGCTAATTCAACCCGATTACAGTGGTTCCAGGACAAGACCAATGAAGTGGGCCTCTTCGATCTAGGCTTGAATGTCCTTGCCATAGACCTAACTTTTAGACTACTTGGTCTCCGTGTTGGAAAGGTCCTCGACTAGACCTAACTTTTATAATTAACAATTGGGTTGGGCTACTTACTTATTCCCGATAAAATGAATTTTAGAGTTTTATTATTAGATATATTTTGATTTGATGAATTCAAAAATTTAAAATATAATATAATCTAACTAACTCCTAGATTTTGGATCTAAAATGCTCATTACAGAAACAATACAATATTATTAAATTTTATTTTTTTCTATTATTAATCATTATTATTTTATTGTTATCATCATTACTATTTCTATTATTAATATAATTATTGTCAATTAATAAATTGTAAAATAATACAAACATTATTAAATTCTAAGTATTTATTTAATATATTATTCAATTATCATTGACCTATTATTATTTCTAAAAATCGGGGGTATTACACCTCTCAAAAGGGCCCTCCATGGTGTGTCATTGGCGATTTTAATGACATAAGCTCTCACAAATGAAAGGATTGGAGGTTGTCATGCTAATTTGTTCCGGGACAAGGAACCATCTAGGCTTGAATGTCCTTGCCATGACCTGGAAAGGTCCTCAAATAGCTAACAACATTTGTTTGTACGAATGACTAGACAGAGTTTTAGCAAATGCTCATTTCCTAAATGTTATTTCGAAGGCATATGTTAAGGTACTTCCTCGAACTGAATTCTCGACCATAATGCCCTATTGCTATTTGTAGGGAACCAATTATCTGTTCGGAAACCACTCAAACCTTTTCGTTTCGAGGCAATGTGGTTAGGACATAAAGATTTTAATAGCTTTATCAATGATAGCTGGTCTTAAGGCTAATCTAGATAATTTCACACAAAATACTGCTAATTGGAATAAATAGATTTTTGGGTTTGTGGAACAAAAGAAAGCAGAGCTTTTGGAAAGTCTCTGAGGGATACAAAAGTCCAGAGCCTACCCATTTTCATCCTTTCTCTGCCTGTTAGAAATTCAATTACAAACTGAATTGGAGAATGTGCTCATAGTAGAAGAAATTAAATGGTTCCAAAAGTCAAGATCAATTTGGGATTTCCAAGGGTGATCGCAACACGCACTTTTACCACCTAAAGACGAAAATGCGTAGATGGAAAAACAAAGTCATCTCCCTTAAATCTGAAAATGGCTAGTGGACTGATTCTGAGGAAGCTACAAAAGATTTAATTCTTTCCTTCTTTTCAAAGCTTTTCCAAGAGGAGAATTCTAGATCAGTGGTTTGGAATTCGGATACAAGCTTCCCCTGCATTGATATGTCTATTCTTTACCAGCTAGGAACCTTACCTACAGATGATGAAGTTTGAATTGCTATTTTTCAATGGGACCACACAAATCACTAGGAACTGATGGGTATTCTCCCAAATTATTCTAGGCGAACTGGAGCATTGTTGGTCAGAACGTTTGTAATTTTGTGTGAAAGGTGTTCTCTGGAGAAGTGTCATTAAAAGAGGCTAATAAGACACTGATAGCCCTTATTCCAAAGAGAGAAAACCCGATACATGTCAACCATTTCCGTCCTATTTCTCTCTGTGTAACACCTCAAATTCAATACCTAAAAACTTGGCCAAAATATTTGAAATACCTTCAATAGGGATCATCAATATCCAAATCATCAAATTACATTACCATTTCAAATAAAGTTCATAGTACACAGTCAAAATAAATTTCAGAAAATATTTTAGAGTTTAATACAAAACGGAAGTCTTAGGTTAATGGTAAATAAAATAACATAACATAAACTATAGGAGTACAAAAGAGCCTTTAGAGCTCACTCCATAAGTGCCTTCCCTTGCTCTCTACTAGGACATTCACCTGAAAAATGTTAATATGGTATGAGATTCCACATCTCAGTAACTACTGAAAGTTGCAATCGTACACAAGCAAATTACATATGACAAAAAGCAGGGCTGATTTCAAATATATTTGTATATACCATAATTTCTCATACAAAATTATTTGCAAAAGTAATCATCATTATGTCGAATTGTGAACTATACATTTATACAAATGCAACATGCAGCCTCCCTTATATCACCGTCCACCCTTGTACTGCTGACTGGAGTCATAGGCTAACACATAGTCCAATAGAAACTCATTCATTTGACTGGATGGTTCCAAGCTCACCAAAACTTAAGATACACTCTAGAGCTTAAGTCTGAACTATGGCTCCCCTCCTTAAAAATGACAATTAAGGAGGTGTCACATGTCCCACAACTCCAATGCAATCCCGACCAGAGGAAAACATGGAAGATGGGGCCCTGAAAAGTACCATCCACTGTATACCGAGTGGTGGCATAAAGAAATCTTATTATTCAAATTCCTTCTTACTTTAACCCATCACACATATATATACGCATGATAATTATATCAATAACATAAAGTATATTAATTCAAGCTTCCATTCATATAAAATATCATCACAAGGTAAATCAAACATCTCATAAAACTTTGGTCCAATTTGTTGTTCTTGAAATTCAAAGGACTAAACCTGTCATTTTTGAAATTCGGGACTAAACTATCATTTTTGAAATTCAAGGGCAAAACCGTAATTTTTGTTGGGTACAAAATTGTAATTTTCTCGGGCACAAAACTATAATTTTCTTGGATCAAAATTGTAAATTTTTTTTGGGTACAAAACTGTAATAATCAACTTTTATTATAATAACATTATAAAACATATACACATAATTTAGTCTATAAAAATAATATAATTTACAGTCATACACAATTCACAAGTATATAGAAGAATATTCAGAGCTACCTGTTACTCGCTAATTCTCAAATAATCACCAAAAAGCTACTCAAGGCTCTCAAATAATTACCACCTTACTCTCTCTCTCTCTTCTTTCTCTCACACTCTCTCTCGCAAATGATGAAAGTGTGTGTGTGTTTTTAGTGTTGGGGTAGGGGATATTTATAGGAAAAATCCCCCACCGTTTTTACATTAGGCGGGAGCGATGCCCCCGCTGATTGTGGCACCGTTCACCCATTTTTCAAAAGGGTAGGTGCCACTTCTTGCTTCGTTAATGTGTTAGGCAAGCCCTCCCCCATTTCAAAAGGCCCATTACTTTTTCTTTTCTATTTTTTTTCCCTTTCTTTTCCTTTTTCCCTTCATATCTTCCTTCTGTCACCTTTTTTTTATCATCTTTTCTCTTTCTTCATTTCTATTATATATATATATTGTTATATTATATTATTAAAATATAATATTTGTGTATATGTAATTTAAATTCTAACATTAGAAAATTTACTCATACTAAATACCTGATAAATCAATTATCATTAATCTATCCTATAATATTATAGTTCCAAATAAAAATTCAGGATGTTACATTTCTCCCCTCCTAAAAAGAAATTTTGTCCTCAAAATTCAATATAAGTGAGAACTCTACTTACCTAATTAAATAAGTGAGGATAGGTTTGTCGCACACTCTCTTTCGTTTCCCAAGTATCATCTCCGGGAGCCATTCCTTTCCACACAACCTTTACAAGTCTAATGGTCTTGTTTCTTAATTGCTTATCCCTCACATCAGCAATCCATTCTGGCTAAGCTTTATATGTCATGTCATCTTTGAGTTCTATCTCTTCTACTTGTATAACATGGGAAGGATCTGGTTGGTATTTCTTTAGTTGCGATACATGAAAGACATCGTGAAGGTTCACAAGCTGTGGAGGTAATGCAATTCTGTAAGCTACCGGTCCTATTTTCTTTAAAATCTCATAGGGACCCATAAAACGAGGTGAAAGCTTCTTCTCTTGTATTGCTTTACCAATGCCAGTCATCGATGTAACTCTCAGAAATACATGTTCGCCCACCATAAACTCCAATAGTCGCCTTCTCTTGTCGGTATAACTCTTATGTCGGCTTTGAGCAGTGAGAAGTTTTTGTTGAATCACCTTAATCTTTTGAGTCGTTTCGTCCACCAACTCTGGACCTAGTAAACTTTGCTCATTCAATTTCGTCCAGCAAATAGGAGATCTACATTTCCTTCCATACAAAGCCTCATAAGGTGTCATCTCAATGCTGGAGTGATAACTGTTGTTATACGCAAACTCTGCTAGATGAAGATGATGGTCCCAACTTCCTACCAGTTCGATAGCACATGCTCGCAACATATATTCCAGAGTTTGTATAGTCCTCCCAGTCTGAGGATGGTAAGTGGTACTAAACCTTAGCCGAGTTCCCATAGCATCGTGCAATGCTCCCCAAAATCGTGAAGTAAATCGTGGATCACGATCGGATATTATGCTATTCGGTATCCCATGCAATTTGATAATCTCCTTCATATAGATTTTTGCTAGTCTCTCAAGGGAGTATTCTGCTGCAATAGCTAGAAAATGAGCTGACTTAGTTAATCTATCGACAATTACCCAAATGGCATTATGTCCAGACATAGTTGAAGGGAGTCTTATGATGAAATCCATAGAGATGCTGTCCCATTTCCACTCTGGGATCTCCAAATTCTGTAATAATCCTGGAGGCTTCCGATGTTCGATCTTGACTTTCTGGCAAGTCAAACAACGATTAACAAATTCAGTCACATCTATCGTCATGCCTCACCACCACCAATTCCGCTTGTGATCATGATACATCTTGGTTGCTCCAGGATGAATAGTGTATTTGCTCCGATGAGCTTCCTCTAGTATGAGCTTTCTTATTTCTCCATCATCAGATAGACACACTCTTCCCTTATACCTTAATATCCCATCTTTACCAATCTCAAATTTCGACTCTTTTCCTTCTTCAATATCTTCCCTCACACTTAATAGATACTCATCCTCAAGCTAGGCGAATTTAATTTCTTTCTAAGTTGTACTTTCAATAGTTAATGCTTCCATGGTAGCAACCAGACCTGATATTACATCAATAGATGTACTCGATACATCCTCAAGTAATTTATGTTCCCTGATCATCAATTGGGCTACATGGATCGTCTTTCTGCTTAAGGCATCTGCTACAATGTTTGCCTTTCCTAAATGATATTTCAATTCGTAGTCGTAGTCCTTGAGAAACTCCATCCACCTCCTCTATCACATGTTAAGCTCCTTTTGGTCAAACAGGTACTTCAGACTCTTATGGTCACTAAAAACCTCGAATTTTGAACCATAGAGATGGTGCCTTCAAATCTTCAAAGTAAACACCATTGCTGCCAATTCTAAGTCGTGAGTAGGATAGTTCCCTTCGTGTGGCCTCAACTGTCAAGAAGCATAAGTCACTACCCCACCATTTTGCATTAGTACACACCCAAGACCTTTCTTAGAAGCATCAGTGTACAAAGTAAAGGTCTAAGTAGGATCTGGAATTATAAGTACCGGTGCCGTAATCAACTTAGTCTTCAAATTTTGAAAAGCTGCTTCACACTTTTCGTCCCACACATATGGTTGACCCTTTCTAGTTAACTTTGTCAAAGACATAGCTATATGTGAAAAGCCCTTAATGAATCTCCTATAATAGCCAGCCAATCCTAGAAAACTCCTGATCTCAGTCACAGACTTTGGTTGTTCCCATTGAAGAACCGCATCAACTTTAGTACGGTCCATCGCAACACCTTCAGCTGATACGAAATGGCCTAGGAATTTTACTTCCTTTAACCAAAATTCGCATTTAGACAACTTCGCATAGAGCTTGTGTTCTCTCAACACTTGTAACACTATTCTAAGATGCTCTTTATGCTCTTCTTCATCCTTAGAATGAATAAGGATGTCGTCAATGAAAACTACTACAAATTTATCCAAATATGGCCTAAAAATTCTATTCATGTAATCCATGAATACAACTGGATTGTTTGTTAGCCCAAATGGCATAAAAGAAATTCATAATGGCCATATCTAGTTCTGAATGCAGTTTTTGGGATATCTTCAGCTTTGACCCTTAACTGGTGGTAGCCTAATTTGAGGTCGATCTTGGAGAATATGGATGCTCCATTCAACTGATCACGTAGATCATCGATCCTGGGTAAATGATATTTGTTCTTTATAGTCGCTTTATTCAACTGGCGATAGTCAATGCATAATCTCAAGCTCCCATCTTTCTTCTTCACAAAGAGTACATGCGATCCCCAAGGAGATACACTAGGCCTGATGAAACCCTTTTCCATCAACTCTTCGATCTGCTTCTTCAATTCTGCTAGTTCTGATGGAGACATTTGATAAGGAGCTTTAGAGATAGGTCCCATTCCAGGTACGAGATCAATAGTAAATTCTACTTCTCTCTCTGGGGTAAACTTGTCATGTCTTTTGGAAATACTTCTGGAAATTCATTCACCACTTCGATGTCTTCTATCCCTTCCTCCACTTCTGCTTGAATGGAGAAAACACCATGTACACAGGACAACCCTTATGAACAGGATTTTCAACTTGTATTGCAGACGACAATTATGGTCTACTATGACTCATAGGGTCATCGCAAGAGAGATAGTCTTTCTCTTGCAGTCAAGGATGATGTCATTTGCCGACAACCAATCCATTCCTATTATTACATCAATACCTTTCATGGGTAGACAAACAAGATCTATATTTGAGGTCTTACTATCAAACTCAATTATACAATTTAAGCAAGCCCTAGAAGTTTTCACTAAAGCTCCCGCCAGTGTAGAAATAATCATATCAAAAGGCAATTCATATATGCTTAAATTCAATCGAGACACATAAGCATACGATATAAAAGAGTGTGTACCACTTGAATCAAATAAAGCTTGAACTTCAAGGCCTTGGATTTTGAGGATAACTTTAATCAGATTTGGTGAAGCACTTGCCTCCTGGTGTGATAATGCGAACACTTTCCCTGGAACTGCAGTTCTAGCATTATTGGCTCCTCAAGAGTCATCTTCACAGAACATGGAGATGTGCCCTGGCTTTCCACAATTGAAACATGTCACACAATGTCCTTAGTGTACTTTTCCATACTTGTCACATTTCTGACTGTTAGCAGTGCTTGTAACATGAGCTGTGGATCCGCTATAAGAGTTCTGTCCTCCACTAAAGTGACTCCTATGAGGTCCACTGAAATGACTCCTCTGAGGTCTACTGAAATGACTCCTTTGAGGTCCATTGAAATGACTCATTGATGGTCCACCAGAATAATTTCTTGATGGCTGACTAAATCGTGTATTCACACCACTGAAGTTATGCCTATGCTTCTTAGTGATTCCCCCTGTAGGTCTCATGGGAGGTGTAGATCTGGCTTGGAAGCCCTTCATCTTCTCAGCTTCTTCTTTTAGCTTGCTTCTGGCTATCGTGCGTAATTTGGCACATATCTCTTCAAAATCCTTAGCCTCATTAATGAATGGTGAAAAAGCCGTTTTTAAATCCGGCCTAACTTTCTCCGCTAATCGAGCACACATCCATTTAGAGTTGTTTTGCGAGTACTTGCAAAATTTAGACAACTCTAAAAAGCGAGTAATAAATTCATCTTGGTGTAATTCCTCTTGCCTGAATGTGAGGAATTTTAGTCTCTTTCTCTATTCTGATTGAAGGTGGAAAATAATAATTCTCGAACTTGTCTTTGAACTCTTCCCAAGTCATCTCAGCATCATCATTAATTTTGGTGCTCTCCCACCATTCTTGAGCTGCTTTCTCCATCAGTTGCTCAGCAACTAGCACCTTTTGTTGTGAGCTAATCTCAATAACTTTGAAAATCTTTTCCAGACGCTTCAACCATTCTAGTGTTTCGATGGGATCTAACTTCTCCTTAAACATTGGAGGAATGAGAACTTCCGAAATTTTTCCCAAACCTCAGTAATAGGTGGAGGGTGGTACTGAGAATGGGAACTGCTACCGCCTCTTGATTCAGTGCAAGTACGGCTGCACCCCTAGATTGATCATTAGAGGAGTACCTTCCCTAATTGGTTCCTTCTCCTTTCCTTGGTTACTACCCTGGCCTCTTTTCTTTGCTAATTCGTCCTCGTGTCTATTCACTTTCTCTCTTACTTCTAGGATTGCATCTCGTAACTCTGTTAAAAGGGCATTGTTATCCTTAGGAAGGGGTCCATTTGGTAGAGGAGCAAGGGTTGAATTAGTCCTTCGAGTTCTCGTCATCCTCCCCTCCTATGATTTTTCACCACAAGGGTAAGAATCTAAACCAAAAAAAATTCTAAATCTAAATAAAGGGAAGTGCACATGTTATGATATTTATTTTGCCATGACTTCTAAAATATTTTAAGAAAACAAATGCTTAGAAACTTCAAAAAGAGCCATAGAATGTTTAGCTCTAATACCAAAAATGTAACACCTCAAATTCAACACCCGAAAACTTGGCCAAAATATTTGAAATAACTTCAACAAGGATCATCAATATCCAAATCATCAAATTACATTACCATTTCAAATAAAGTTCATAGTACACAGTCAAAATAAATTTCAGAAAATATTTTAGAGTTTAATACAAAACGGAAGTCTTAGGTTCATGGCAAATAAAATAACATAACATAAACTATAGAAGTACAAAAGAGCCTTCAGAGCTCACTCCATAAGTGCCTTCCCTTGCCCTCTAATAGGACATTCACCTGAAAAATGTTAATATGGGATGAGATTCCACGTCTCAGTAACTACTGAAAGTTGCAACCGTACACAAGCAAATTACATATGACAAAAAGCAGGGCTGATTTCAAATATATTTGTATATACCATAATTTCTCATACAAAATTATTTACAAAAGTAATCATCATTATGTCGAATTGTGAACTATACATTTATACAAATGCAATATGCAGCCTCCCTTATATCACCGTCCACCCTTGTACTGCTGACTGGAGTCATAGGCTAACACATAGTCCAATAGAAACTCATTCATTTGACTGGATGGTTCCAAGCTCACCAAAACTTAAGATACACCCGGCCAAAGGTCTAGAGCTTAAGTCCAGACTATGGCTCCCCTCCTTAAAAATGACAATTAAGGAGGTGTCACATGTCCCACAACTCCAATGCAATCCCGATCAGAGGAAAACATGGAAGATGGGGCCCTGAAAAGTACCATCCACTGTATACCGAGTGGTGGCATAAAGAAATCTTATTATTCAAATTCCTTCTTACTTCAACCCATCACACATACTGCCGCCATGATAATTATATCAATAACATAAAGTATATTAAATCAAGCTTCCATTCATATAAAATATCATCACAAGGTAAATCAAACATCTCATAAAACTTTGGTCCAATTTGTCATTCTTGAAATTCAAAGGACTAAACTGTCATTTTTGAAATTCAGGGGCAAAACTGTAATTTTTGTTGGGTACAAAACTTTAATTTTCTCGGGCACAAAACTATAATTTTCGTGGGTACAAAATTGTAAATTTTTTTGGGTACAAAACTGTAATAATCAACTTTTATTATAATAACATTATAAAACATATACACATAATTCAGTCTATAAAAATAATATAATTTACAGTCATACACAATTCACAAGTATATAGAAGAATATTCAGAGCTACCTATTACTCGCTAATTCCCAAATAATCACCAAAAAGCTACTACAAGGCTCTCAAATAATTACCACCTTACTCTCCTTTTCTCTCTTCTCTTTCTCTCACACTCTCCTCTGCAAATGATGAAAGTGTGTGTGTGTGTTTTTAGTGTTGGGGTGGGGGGTATTTATAGGAAAAATCCCCCACCGTTTTTACATTAGGCGGGAGCGACGCCCCTGCTGATTGTGGCAACGCTCACCCATTTTTCAAAAGGGTAGGTGCCACTTCTTGCTTCGTCAATGTGTTAGGCACCCCCCTTCCCCCATTTCAAAAGTAGTGGGCCCCGCCCACTACTTTTTCTTTCCTATTTTTTTTCCCTTTCTTTTCCTTTTTCCCTTCATATCTTCCTTCCGTCACCTTTTTTTTTTTAATCACCTTTTCTCTTTCTTCATTTCTACTATATATATATATATATATATATTGTTATATTATAAAAATATAATATTTGTGTATATGTAATTTAAATTCTAACCTTAGAAAATTTACTCATACTAAATACCTAATAAATCAATTATCATTAATCTATCCTATAATATTATAGTTCCAAATAAAAATTCAGGATGTTACACTCTGCATAGTGCACTATAAGTGCGTTACAAAAGTTATTACCCACAGGCTGAAGAACATCATGAATGATTTGGTTTCCCTATCTCAAGCAAGTTTTATTAAGGGGAGGCAAATACAGGATAATATGATCATTGGCCAAGAGATCCTTCACACAATGAAGAAGGCGAAAGGAAGGAGAGGATTGATGGCTATGAAAATCGATTTAGAGAAAACCTATGATCGCCTCAATTAGAGTTTTCTAAAAGAAGGATTAGGGGATGTGGGGCTAGAGTCGATTTTGATTAATTTAATTATGGAATGCGTCACTACAGTAGAGTATAATGTGCTCTGGGATGGGGAATGTACCATTTTCTTTGCTCCACATAGGGGTATCCATCAAGGTGATCCCTTGTCCCCTTATTTATTTATTTTGTGTATAGATGGGCTCTCTCACCTCATTTGCGATGCGGTAAGGGCAGGTGATTGGCTACCTATCAGAATTTCTAAGACTGGGCCTGCCATTTTGCATCTGATGTTTGCGGAGGACCTTCTGTTTTTTGGAGTTGCCTTTACTACGTAAACAGAATGTATCATGGATTGTCTGACCAAATTCTGTGAGGCGTTAGGCGAGAAGATAAGTCTGGAGAAATCCTCGGTTTTCTTTTCCCCAAAGGTCCTGAAGTCATTAAAGGAAGAATTTCCAATTTATCTGGTATGAGATGTATAGCAGAAATTGGGAAGTATCTAGGCTTTCCCTTAACCAAGAGACGGAAGCCAACAGACACTTACCGATAAATTGTTGATCGAGTCAACTCGAAACTGGCAGCATGGAAAGTGAGCTCATTATCTATGGCAAAGAGGATTACCCTTGCCAAATCGGTGTTGAGTTCGGTCCCCTTATATCCGATGCAAGTTGCACAGTTGCCTATATCCATTTTCAAAGAAGTCAAAAAATTACAGTACAATTTTATTTGGGGAAGGGCTAATGGCTACCGTAATGAGGGGTGGCAGACTTTAACATTAACCAAGAGTCATGGCGGTCTGGGATTTAAGAAATTGTGTTCTATGAATCAGGCTTTCGGTTGCAAGCTTGCCTGGAAGCTTACAGCAGGCACTTTAGGTTTATGGGCGGATACCCTATTACACAAGTACATGATAAGAAATGAGCATCTTTTGTTTGATCACAGGCCTGGAGACTCTTCCTTATGGCTTTTCATAAGCAAACAAAAACATCTTATTGAGGAAGGTGCTAGGTGGAGAGTTTGAGATGAAAAGACTGGAATTTTTTGATGATGTGTGGCTGGTTCCTGGAAGGAGAATCAGCGAGGCTTGCCTACGTGATCTAACAGAGGAGGAACGATGTAGTAAAGTTTCAGATTGGTGTTTTAATGGCTTATGGAATTTCTCACAACTTTGCTCTATCGTCTCGAGTGAGGTATTCCAAAGGCTGATAGCCATCCCTCCACCCATATGTCTTGCTGGTGATGATTTGATGTTATGGAGTGGATCTAATAATGGTATTTTTACTGTTAAATCATCCTATCATTTTATTGAGGAGCCACTGGATAATCCTTTTCATCATTGCTTTATACTTATTTGGAAATGTCAAGGGATTGAAAGGATACGGGTCTTCCTCTGGCTGGCTTTTTCAAATAGACTACCCACCTTTGAATGGAGAAACAAATGGTCTGGTTCTTCATCTCTATGTCCTGATTGTCATTCTTATGCAGATGCACATATTAAGAGATTGTCAATATGCAAAAAATCTAGGGTTAAATCTTGTTGACCCGGGGATCTTTTCTTCTTTCTTTGCTTCCTCGTTAAAGGATTGGTTTCATCTCAATTTAAAGAAAGAATTAGGGCGGAATCAACTGTCTAGCTGGAGCTTGATTTTTGGTATGTGAGTGTGGAAGCTTTGGACATGGCACAATCAACTGGTCTTCCAGGAAGATTTTGCTAAACCAACTTTCCCACTTGCTGTTATCTTGAATTCATGGCATCTCTATGCCCATAACGCCCCGATGTCTGCACATCTCCTTAGCTGGCAGGCTCCTCCTGAAGATTGGATTAAAGTTAACGTGGATGGGGCTGTGACTCGTTCTGGTAATTATACAGGGTGTGGTGGAGTAATTAGAGACGTGCAGGGCTCTTGGATTGCGGGTTTCGCATCTCAGATTGGTATATGTGATCCACATGATGCCGAGGAATGGGATTTCCTAAAAGGCCTACAGTTGGCATGGAACAAAGGTTTCAGGAAAATCCTCATGGAATCTGACTCCAAAGAGTTGATTGACTCATTACTTGAGAAGGAACAATATAATAATTAGAGCCTGGTTCTCTATCAGATTCAAGATTTTATGGGAAGGAATTGTGAGTTTCAATTACGCCATGTTCCTCGTAGCCAGAATCAGATAGCTGATAAGCTAGCAAAGGAAGCTTTATCTGGTTCAAGATTCTTTGATGAGTGTCCTTATTTTCTTAGGACTTTGGTCTCTCAAGATTGTATGGGATTACATTCCCAAACCTCTTTATTTTAATGAAAGGCTCTAGCCTCCGTTTTATACCAAAAAAATAAAATAAAATAAATAAAGAAGTCAAAAGAAACATGTCAGATTATTATTTGCAGGCCTAATTGTGGCAAAAAGAATAAGATGGAGTGGTCAAGATCACTGAATGGTGAAGGAAAACGGGGAGAGAGGAGAGATTTATTTTTGGGGTGATTAGATCCGGCTCAAAGCTCCAGTGCTCCATAACTTGAACATGATATTTGAGTTGTACAACAGATCACCCAAACAAAAAAAGATGGTAGGAGATAAGAAATTGCTAGATAGCTTAATGGTAGAGGTGACGTTCAACGAACTACTTGCCCACTAAGTAATAATTAAGAAATTAATTCTTGATTAATTTCCTAGTATATAGGAACCTATTTCTCGATTAGCAAATCTATAATTAATATTGATTTGTTTCTTATTTTATAAGACTATTTGTTTTATAGTTAAATAGTCCAACTCGTCAAGAGTGGACCTAAACCCAAAATACAACAAATGGTATGGAAGAGGACCATGTTCCCTGGTCAGATGGTGGTGTCTTATTTCTCAAAGAACTGAGTAAAAAATTGTTATTGCCACTTTAGAAACGAGCCTATACTTCCCCCTTGCGTTGCACGGAATGAGAGTATTTCACAAGTTACTTAAATATATTTTATTATAGTAAAGCAATTTTATTGTCTTTAAAGAACATGAAAACATAACTATCAATGAATGACTACATATTAGAAATGAAACATCAATATTGATAAACAACAATATTGTCCAATTGATTCAGGGTATATATTAAAAATGAAATCTCAACAATGTTATACAACAATATCTTCTAATCAATTAACATTTCTAAATGTTTCTTTGTATACAACAAACTTCAAATCAAGAGGTTTCAAATTTCTAAAACTCCTCAGAGAGTCACCTATCCCGATATTACTCTTACCTAAGTACGCTTAACCACGGAGTTTCATTGGAATCTCACAAACCAACTAGTTATTTTCCAATCGGAGTGGGTTTAAAAATAAAAAATGTAGGAACTCGTTAAAAATATATGAATTGGGAGTGGGCTTAAGTCTAGTAAAAATGTTAAATTGAGTTTAATTTCAACATAAATTTGCAGAAATATATATGCATTATACTCTAAAACTTATAATAAAACATCTTTTTTTTTCTAAGATTTTATCAGTTTTACTTTTTTATTTGAAGCCATTAGCATAGATGAGACAAATTAAGAAAACAAACCATAAACTCCAAATTCTTTTGAGCGGAAGTATTTGGGGAAGGTGAATTATATGCAGGTGCATTCACTTTAATTCAAAATTAGAAAGCTTTATTATTGTTGTTGAATGGTTTGGGCCCCAATTATTTGTAATATATATATATATATATATAAAATAAAATGTGGTGGTATTCTATGGATGAAAATTTTCCTTTATGATTTGTAATTAACGTAATATTAATTCTGAATAATGATTCACCATAAAATTATCAATTAAATTTGCGCATATTTTAAAATTAAGCTGCATCTTATCAATTATAATATTATTTTCCTTAAGAAAATGACATTCATTATGCAAATAAAGGTTAAAGATGCAATATTAGTTTGTGGATCCCCTCCTTCCTTTTGATTAGCAAGCAAAAAATCAAATAAGAATCAAACGGAAGTTGGCCACAACTGGATCACTCTCTCAAATCTACTTAGTCGATGCATCACGCTTGGCCACATTGAATGACAGGCAATGCGGTTATGGTCAAGGATACCAATTAGAAAAACCTACTTCCCAGCATTTTCGAATTTAGATTATCTTGATTATTGGGGGGGGGGGGGGGATTTTGAACCTGGGCCTAAGCAATAATTTTGTTGGAAATGAAGAAATAATTTTCTCTCGTTGCGACACTTTATATGAACCTAGGCCATTATCAAATTATTTGGATAAACCAAATCGGGTGAAAAAAAAAAAGAAATGTTTTTATTTAGTTGATGGGATAAAGCATTTAATTAGTGTAAGTTGAAACAAAAATCAGCTTCATTTGTAAAGTTGACAATCTAATTTGTATTAAAAAAAAAAAAAAAAGTTGACAATGTGATCTGAATTTAGACAAGTGGATGACAAAATTGCCCTAGAGAAAAAAACAAAAGTACACAAACTTGGGAGCCTGGTAGATTAGCAACTTCAAAGCAAGTTTCTAATCTCATTGTTATAAACATTCAAACATCAATAATGATAAAAACAAGTATCTTCCCATAAATTTTAAGTTCATATTATAAACAATATCTCAAGTATGTTCATATGTCCCACTCGTCTTCATACAAGTGGAAGACAATGACCCGCTTGTTGAGTATGCTCCCACACGGACTCTATTGATCGGCTTGCAAAGTTCTCTCATGACACCCGCATGAGTACAAGCGCTACCGCTTCCCCGCAAATGAATACAGATGACACATAATAATTACCACCAATTACTTGTTATGTCCACATTACTTGCCTTTGGAGATATAGGTTTTAAAGACTTATTAGCTATTATTAGAAAGAAGATTCCCAGTCACAAAAGATAACCTTTAATGAAGATAATCACACATTTTCTCCCAATCTTCTCTCCAATTGCTCTTTGTACAAACACTCTTCTATCTAAATGCAAAGAACATTTTCTCCCAACCTTTAATGCTTGAATGGTAGCAAAATTATATAGATGTTTGAGTGAGAAATTGCTTTGGCCCGTAACTTTGCCCGTGGCTTTGTCCAGGGAAATGTCGGTTCCACGTGCCAGAGATAGAAGAATTATTTCAAACTACATGGCTTTGTCCGTGACTCTAATTTTTACCATGAACAAAAGTCTTTGCTTTCTCATATATCTTTACTACGAATAAAAACAAAACAACCACATTAATAATAGATATCAGATGTATGAGTGAAAAAATATTATCAATGAATAAAAACAAAACAACCACATGAAAAGAAAAGTTATGATTTTTTTTTTGGGGTCAAAAAAATAAAAGTAATGATTCACCATAAGCAATAAAAGGTCTTACCAGAAACATTACAAGGCATGGTCAACGACATCTGAGACAAATGGTTAATTACCATGTCAACAACTAACATTTCTCTGTATGCAGCTACTTGACCAAAGCAAAAGCAAGATATTGTGCTTGAGATACTTGTGTACATATTACAGAACATACTTTCGTACAGAACTAAATGACAACACTTTCACAAAAGCAAAAAAAAAAAAAAAAAGCATCCACATGTAGAAAATGTTACTTAACATTATTGGGCCTAACATGATATTGGAACTTATTCTTGGTTCAGATAAAAGGTCTAGAATAAAAAGCATGCATCCACTTTGTTAGTACAACTTAAACACATTATAGTCATCCATAAACCATAGTGTATGAAGGGTCAACTAAGATTTAATTGTACAACATCATTTGTTTCATCCTCCGAACTTCTTTGGAGGGGTTTCTTCTTTGGCCGAGGTTAATGTCGAGGTGAAAGCAATAAAGCACCTTTTCCGTAATGCTCCAAGGGCATCCAATGTTTCTTCTTTTTCTTAGTTTTAAAGATGGGGGATGAAAGCATCATATACTGAGAAAAAATCGTGGTCCAATCAAGTCCGAACGGTGTTTATTGGATCGGTGGTTAGGAAATAAAAGCAAAAGGTAATGAGAATGAGAGCATCACATGCGAAAAAAAGGTAATGAGGAAAAACTTCCTATGCTCACAATAATATGTTTATTGCTCTAAAAGAAAAGTGAACAAAACAGAATTTAAGCAACTTTAGAATTAACTGTGACTTAAAAATTCAAAACCTTCCACCCAAGAAACTAAACCAATAATATGCACCATATTCACAAGATAATCTTCATTCTGGAATATGGAAAAAAAAAAGATTAACCTTGATGAACCTTCATTCCCGAAACCAAGTATTTGAGGATGATTGCAACAAATTGAATAAAAAAGCAGAGACTTTTATAGCAGCGTTTATTATTTTATTTTTTTTGAATGAATATCAAAAATTGATGAAAATTAGCTATATTTGGATCAGCTTTCACCATTGCTTTTTTGAATGTTTTTTATGAGCTGGACTAAGGAGACAGATAATGGATTTGAAAATAGAGCTCCCCATCATTGCAAGAAAGAGACTATTCTAGTGACAAAAGGACTGCACAATACACACATTTACGGATTTACCTCTGTCAAACCGCAGGATCCAGTGGTTGATAAGCTTACAAAAAGGATTACAGCTTTTCTTCAAAACCTATATGGCTATATGTCAAATCAAAAAGATTGAATCTTGAACAAAAACACTTCATAGGCTGCTGCACCCCACATTATAGCTGTCATTGAGTGTTCCTAAAGCCACATGAGGCACCACTTACATTCCAGGTAAAACAAAAATCCAATGGATAAAATGTGGAGGATGACGCAACACCAACCTACTTCACACACGTTATATTTGGTATAGATGCATATATGGACTAAAAGTAAGATATTTAATTTAAATCATTGTATATTTTTTAAAAATAATTAGACAACACACTATTGAACCTTTACCAGTAAATATTGCAGTTTCCCTGAGTAAACCTGAACACCATTACAATCAGGGCAAAAAGCTCCCAGGAAATCATCAAAGCATAATATAAACGATGGAAAAAATAGAGGCATAAAGATGAAAAATTTAATAGGCCGATGCATCAAGATTCCTAAATATCTGCTTGTATTATAAAAAATAGTACGGAGCTTGTAAATCAAAATTATTTTATTTAATTATAATCGCTAAATCACAACAATGCATCCTTGTAATACTATAATAGAGGCCATTTGTTATAATAATTTAACACAACTGCTATATAACAGAAACAATTAAGTCACTTAAAAAAATCAAAACTTGCCTTCAATGGATTCACGGCAAACACTCTTATATCTAAATGCGAAGAACTTTCTTTTTAACAAAAAGTATTTTAACTACAAAACACATCAGCGAAGGTAAAAAGGAACATAAATATATTAATACATGTTACTATTTATTAATAATCAGCACATTTATAATTTATTTTTATATCTCTTCCCTTTTGCCACTTAATCAAATAAGCTGATACTTTAGGAGATCGGGCTTGTAAAAAGTCTTCTTGGCTTTATCATCAGAAATATTCCAACTCATTCGAAAATATATTAATAAAAAACTTCCATGCATCATGGAGGTAAAATATGTAGTGACTATCAACATAAAGGAAATTCAAGACAACAATCAATACTGAAAACAACATATTGGATGAACATAAAGGAAAAAAAAAAAAAATTATTTTGAGTATGATGGAAGCATGAAAATGGCTACAGATGAGAAGCTTGTACCTTTTGCTTCCACTGTACATTTGGTTTCAGCCGTGCTGTGCTGCAATGAAAGTACAGCCAAACAAAATCAAGCAACGAACTATAAATAATTCTACAATTTTTTTAGTAAAATCCATGTCATTATTCAAATATGTGCAGAGAATAAAATTTCAAGCCAGAGCCACTGTTCGAAGGGTAACTATAAATTCTATATTATGTACCTCTTGATCTGAAGAACACCATCCGGTTAATGACATTCTTGATTAAATAGATTTATGTGAATAGGCTTATTTCCTTTTCATTTCAGCCAAGGATTTGTAATTTGGACAAATCAACAATGACAGACCTACCCAAAACTGTCATGATCAACATAACTAAAACCTCCAACCCAAGTCTGCTTTCCCCCACAAAGCACCTCGTTAACAAAAATATCAATGCTTCACATTCTGGTTCGTCAAATGGATCTAAGCATTCCCTACAAATGCAGCTTGTCAGCATTGCATTAAGAATACAGAACAGTTGCAATGGTGAAGGACCAAGTGGTTAATATCAGGGTGTAGTCACAATGTCAGCACAATCAACTAAAAAAAATACACGGACAAAAGAACAATGACATAGACACACCTGCACTTAGTGTTGAAATTTGAAAGTTTTACCTTTCAATTATCTCTAACCTTTTTATGTGAATCTTGGATAGCATCTCGCACAAAGCACCAAGTTAGAAAACTTATTAATTTAATCGACTGCCAATTTACTGGCACCGAAAGGAGAAGCGAGACTTGAAATATTGATCGAAGTCCCATATTGAAGAGAAAAATGGCAAAGCACCTCGTATGCCGTATTACAAGGCGAATCATAGTATCGAATTTGTTCCATCTTTAATTACATCGGGATGGAACTACTTCACCGAATAAGAAATATTTTTAATGGATTAGGTTTCAGTGATCGTTTACACAGAGTCGTTATTCACAAAAATAATTGTAATTAAGTATAACAAAAATAACTGTAATTAAGTACATCGGGATGGAACTGTTTCACCTCTTATGCTCCCACCAAGTAAGCAAGATGTTAAAAAGTAGGGGAAGGAGACCACAATCAAAATATAAATTGGTTATTCAATTTTTTTATAACAGAAATAGAGAGGAGACATAATTTCGAAGAGGTTGCGAAAAACTTCCTAGTTCAATGGCCATTAAAGTATGGAGTCATAATTTCAGAAAACCGGTGAAACCTCATAAATATGGATTCAAACATAAAAGGGAAAACACAAGAGGAACATTGAAAGAGCTGTAAAAACAAAATTATCAGTCACCAAACAAAATCACAGAAACACCAGTTGTAGCATTAATGTTTATTTCTTGACCAAAAGAAATCACAGACACACCCGATTCTGAGTAACTTGCCGATGAGTAAAGGAAATGAATTAAAAAAAGGGGTCGGGAGGTTGCATGAAATAAATATGTCTCCAATGAGGAGGAAAAGTGAAAAACGGTAGCCATATAGAAGTAACGTGAATAAAGTAGAATAATGTGGAAGAAAAGGACGCTACACCCGAAGCGTACAATTGAAGCTACGAAGAAAGGGCTAACACTTACCTCTACATCCCACGGTCCTCACACTTTCACACCTCTCATATGCCAAACTCCCGAGTCATCTCCACAATACCCTTAGAAATCAGAGAGGGAACCACCGCAGGAATAATCTTCGTTGATACTATCCACAATCCATTCCATCGCTTCAGCCCACAAACCTTCGGATTCTTCTTAGCTCATAAGAACTGACCAGAAGAAATTCAAAAACCCATTTCACAGAATCCAAAACATGAAATCGGAAAAAAATGAAAAAATTTCTTGGGTCGACACAAGAAATCTTACAAGGCCTACTTCCAGATCGAAATCATTATATCGAAGCCCTATTTCATGTGATAAGCAACACAAGAAAGATGAGTCGACTGCGCAGACGAAGCCCTATTTCCAGATGCCGACTGTAATACAGATCATAAAGTTCCAGAACGAACCCATTGATCCCCCTCGCTGATTCCCTGCACTTCCTTCTGCATGTTTTAAGGGGCAACACAAGAAAGATGAGTCGAGTGCAAAGAAAAAGCACCAGCACAACTTCCTCGCCTCTGCAATATGGAAAAGAGGGAGAAGCGGAGGCATGGCTTATTTGAGGAAGAAAAACGAAACGGAAATAGGTGATATTGTTCGAAAGAGCACACCTTATTGTTCTTGCTTCGTAGACGGTGCGAAGGAGGAAGCTTTTGAATTTTTAGTAGACGGTGCGAAGGTGTGCAGACGTTGAGAGAGAGAGAGAGAGTGGTTGAAGGAGGAAAATGGATTCAAATTTTGAAATGCAGGATGAGAAACTATGAGATATGAGGAAAAAGAGAAAAGAGGAGGAACGGGTTTCGAGATTGTGTTGTCCTGTGAATAATGAGCCGAAATTAGGAAACGGCTTATCTACAGTACATACACGGCTTATCTACAGTAAATTGTGAGGAGAGCCAATGATAAGCCATGAACAGTGCGGCTTGAGGGGATGAGATTTTATATATATATTGATTAGGATCCCATTAAGTGGTTCCAAATCATTGGATAGGATCTCTTTTCACAGTGACGTCTTGTCTTCCACAAGCTTTAGTGAAATGTAGAGAAGAATGTTTATAACAAGCTACTACCTCCCCCCTTTTATTAAGAGACGACTAACTTGATAGATTTGAGGAGTTAGTTATGTTAGTTATTTATAATAAAAAACCAGATAGATTTTTCTAAAATATTATATTTCATCTTGACTACTCTTAACTTGTGCAATCAATAAGGAGGTTTTAGGTAAAAATTATAGATTTGAAAGACAAAATTGATTTAGATTCTATATTTAGAACTAAATCAAATCTCTAATTAACTCTTACGTCCTCATCAATAGTTAATTGATCATCACCGTGATTTCACTACTATATAGTGTTGCTGTGATTCCTCAAAACCTTCCTCTGGTCAAATGTTGGGAGTATGTTAGTTTTTTATAGGGTCGTTTGATTTAAAGAAAGGGTTGGAAATCAATGATTTTTTTTTTTTTGGCCACAGAAATCGTTGGTCTGCATTGGAAAAAAAGGGTTGATAAATAATTTTTTGTTTGGTTTTTTTTTTTTTTTTTTTTGGCCATAGAAATCGTTGGTTTGCATTGGAAAAAAAGGGTTGATAAATAAATTTTTGTTTGATTTGAAGAAAATGAGCCAAAAAACCATTTTACCTATGGAGTAAAAATATTATTTAAATATCCGTAGAAACTCACATACCACACCTACCTTTTTATATGACATCTAAGATCACATCAAGGGGTTTTTATATCTTTAAACCATTTCCATTTCCACTTGAAAATTGGTTCCCATCAATTTTGATAAAAAGACATTTTCAATTATATAGCTAACAATTGGTGGGCTTAGAAAAATACTTTTTAACATGAAAATGCAACCAAACGCTCGCTGCTACTAGGAAATCTCAATTTTCCATTTTTCTCTTTCAATTCTCCTCCAACCAAACGGACTCTTAAGGATATTAATTATTATGTACTTAGCTTGCTTGCTTTTGTTTCCTTCATTTGAGGCTTCCTGTCTACCTCAAGGAGGAAAAACGTGCGGGTGTATAGCAAAAGAAGTAACTTATGAGAAGCAAAAGAAGTATCATGGTAACTGTAACCTTCTACATATTTGTTTCATATAATTTTAATTTCACTCAAAAGAAGAAGTACTTCAGATCCTGCCACACAGTGACACGGTAACTTAGCGTGGGAAAAAAATAAGGAGACAGGATCTTAGCTTAGGCGAAGCATGGAGTTCAATGCTTTACTCGCAACTCCAATTTAAAATACAGCAAACATGAATCAATAGCAAAAGATCAATTGTCTTCACACTACGCTACACAAAGAAACATCAAGCCCTTCCCCACACAATATTATTTTGTCTCCAACCTGCAAATATATACCTCTTAAACTGAACTTGTGATCATGGCCTTGAAGATATCCATTAGGTAGAAGCAAAAGCCGTGAAATCAGGGTCATTTGCCATGCCCTCTAAAGTCTGAAAAGGTAAGCAAAGTTCAATGTCAATATTACCTTCTTCTGCTCCAGCAAACACAGTAAGCTTTCCGTAAGCTTTATCTGCAGCGCCACTTCGAACCGCCACCGGCTTCCCCCAGCCAAAGTCATTTCCGTAAATGTCGAACCTCGGGGAACTGCTTGTGACCAATGAGTTACTTTTTATCCCAGTGTATCTAAAAAGCAATGGGCTTTCAATCCAAGACTCATACAAGCCCTTAAGCTTCTCTTCTGTGTGTAAAGCAACCATCTTGTTGATCTCCAAAGCAGCATTGCCAAGCCCTTCCTCAAGCAATTCACCCGCTTTCATGGTTATTTTGCCAAAATGCAAAGCATTTCCAAAATAATTCTCTGCTAATGGTGGGTGCGATATTCTGGATCTAGCACCTATTACTAGTAAGAAACTGACATCTTCCCTTGGATCAACACGTTGGCTACGGACTACTGAGCGCCAAACATGAGTTAAAAGCGCCTGTAGAGATGATATTTTGTTGTTGCTATTGCTAACCTCTGCGTTGGCTTTTGCTTTCAGCTGAGCAATGTTTTCTCTTGTAAAGTGAAACACCCTATCCGGTGGCGACTGTGGAATAATGTCATCAGAGCTTTGGTGCACCTCTGTAAAAGGAAAGCGAATATGGTGTTTAATCCCCTCAGGGAACCAGCGTTGAAGAGCAGGGAGCTTGGATGCTCTGTCCAAACCTCGGGAGATTTCGGCCCAAGAGTTGAAGAAATGCCAAAACGAGGTGCCATCAACAACAGAGTGATTCATTGCGCATCCGATGAAGATGCCGTCAACTAGATCTGTCACTTGGACGGCCAACAGTGGCTTGGAAGTGCCTTCGAAATTTTTAGATCCATTCAGAGGAAAAAAGGAGGTGACAATGCGAGGCACGTAGATGGGGTCGAGAATATCAGAAAGAGTAATATTCTCTGCGACGGCATGGACAAACAGGGCACCCGCATTATTGCAGGAAATGGAAACAGAGACGGTACTATCGCCATGTTCAACAATGGCGAGACGTCCAGCAAGAGGAAAGAACAAGTCTAGAGTGGAGGAAAGCGAGTCTTTGAGGTGTTGGATGTAAGTGTGTTTGGCTTTAGGCCTGTGAAAAAGAAGTCCTTTTTGGATGGGTCCGTGGGGAATAAGTTGGAGATCCCATGGAGTTAACTCAATGTTTTGAACGAGGCTGCCATTGTGGCTTCGAGCTTGCACCAAGCTTGAGGAGATTTCTCGGACTTGGGTCATTATTTGGTGTCTTGAACCAAAACGAGATTATTGATATAAATAAGCATATTGCAGGGCAGTGGCGGACCCACACTGGTGCCAGTATGGGCAAATGCAGACACAAACATTTTGATAATATCTATATATTTTGAAGGAATACTATGTCAACTTTGCCAAGGTGGCCTACTTGGTTATAACTCTACAAAGTTGATGATCACAGCGACCTCCGTTCGATTCCTCCAGGGCGCGCTTCTGTCATAATTTTTTTTATAAAAAAAAACAGTGAAACCTTTTAAAACATGCTGAACAAAACCTGCGCCCATGAGGTTTCGAACCCATGACATAAGGATGCATGGCACCTTAAGAGGAGGTACTCTACCAATTGAGCAACGCAATTCTTTAGGAGAAGGAGACGCAAAAAAACATAAGAAGATATCTTTCATTTAGTTTAGTTACCCATAATTTATTGATTACAAATACTATATTTTCATCCTTTGCATGTTAATTTATTTAGATCACTTGCTGATTACTTACTAAATTAACATAGAGTGCAAATTGTTTAGTTGCTTTGGAATTGGAAATCATAACTTCAGTTGCTTAGTGTCCCTGTATGAAAAAAGATACAATCTTATAGGTTTCAATAAAGGAAGCATTGAGATAAGCTAGCTTATAGGTTGTAACATATTTCAAGAGAATGCTTTTGTAATCGTTCTGATGTAAAGGTTAATTGACTTTTGATTATTATTTTTCTATGTTAAGTTGAAGTTTTCTTTTCTTTTATTGTATATATTCTTTTGTTTTTTAATGCATTTACAACTTTCCTTAAAAAAAATTCCAGGGCACTGCCCCCAAACCCCCATATCCCACCACTAATTGTGCACCCACAAACTTAAAATCCTGGGTTCGCCACTGTTGCAAGGTCAATTGTCTAGCTCATGCACGTTGTCACGTGATGTCAGACGTGCCGCGATGGAGATCATGTACCATTGCAATACTTTTCTTTTAGAAGGGACTAAATTTTAATTCATTATTTATAATTTTCGAAATTTTTAATTCTTTAGAGGTATCCTAAGATTAAGAAGTAATGTAAAGGTAATATTTATAATTATTTTCATGTAAGTGTTATTTTTTTTAAAACATATTACTTTAATTTCAATAACACGTAAAGATAAAAATCAATGTTGGATTTTGAAAAATGTTAGTCGTATTTTCAAAATGATTTCTAAAAAATAATAATTTTATTATAATTTTGCAGTAAATTATCTTTTGGTTTTTAAATGATTATAATTATAACTTTAAATTTTGTTATGTCTATTTTATTTAATTTAGATTTGTGAAGGAAATAGGCTAAAGTATACATTGGTTTCAATTTAATCCCTTGAAGTATGCTTTTACTCATTTTATTCATCGATAATTCTCGCTAACAGAAAATGACGACTCACAATTAAAGCATATTTTAATTTTCATTATTTAATATAGTTAATTATTATTTAAAAAAATAAAATAGAGGCGAAAAGACCTTATCACCTCCCTCTCTTTTTCGAAAATTGCGTCTCCCCACTGATACAATGCCACGTTCCGCGCGGGTATTTGCATAAACTATAGTCGTATGATGCATGATCGTTTTCTCTGGGTAAGCTCATGCGTCGGGAATTGCCTTTTTCGATCTTTAATTATATCATTACGGTATTATTTATAAATTCCTTTTGATTAAATCATGCATATTAAAGAGAGGTAGGTAACTCAATAATTATGGGGTAAATTTTTAACTTTACCCTCATTTGTGAATTGTACCATTCAAGTCTTTATTCTTTTTCTATATTCATTGATACAATAATATAGGTAAAATTGTCACAATCCTATTGATTTGTTCCATTTTTTTTTGATAAAAAAAGACTTATAAATAAGCTAAGAATGATATGAGGTGTTCGAGACCATTCCTGAAGATAACATCATATGTCAATTATTAATTTGACTATTTCACGCCAAACCTACGTACGTGATGCATGTCACTCGAACGCCGACAAATAATATCACAAGTACGTCGTACAATGATGTGATATAGATACATATGATGATATTGAAACAAGCTAATATCTTTCCAGAAAACACCCACAAAACCATATGTGGAAGCAGCATATAGCACTTGGAGGATCCTATTACCTGATGCATGTCGGGATCAGCAACGCGACGGCTGACCAATCCCTTGCTTCCAACTGTTTCATCCTCGCCCACCGCTCTACCACGTTTAATTCATTTCCTCCTACGTGTAGACATTGTATTTCATACACAAATAAACATTATACATACATCTTAGCATTCTCTGCTTTTGCTGCACTAAGGGCCTAAGAGCCTGTGATGAAGACAGAATTTAGGTTTTGACTTCACAAAACCTAGAAATGACATGTTTAAATTTAATGGAAATGGAGTCCACAAAAGTCAATGGCAGTCTACTTCATTTATAACCTAGCCTTCACATCTTTTTATGGAACTTGACTTTTTTTTTTTGCTCGATTTTTATGAGAACTTGATGAGTCATGTGGTTTTTATGAGACTTGATGAGTCACGTGGTTTTTATGAGACTTGATGAGTCACGTGCAGTATGTAATCATCTTTATCTTCATGATCTACCCCAACCATGGTAGTCAAAATCGTGCTTTAGGCGCAAAAAACGCAGCTTTTACATTTTTTTTGGGCAAAACGTGTTACGTGGTGGAAAAAACGCTCCAGAGGTAAAAATGTAAAAAGCGCCGCGAAAAAACATAAAAGCGTAAAAACGGCGAGTTTTTGCAAAAAACGCAGTTTTTACTAAGGGACTTAAGTGAAAGTTTTAAAAGTTCTGGAGAGGAACTAAAGTGAGAATTTTCAAACTATTTTGGGGCGAACTAAAATTTCAAAAACATCGGGTCCTTTTCGTAATTAATAAATAAAGATCATTTTACCCCTAATTACACTTAATTCAATACAAATGTTCCTAACTCAACTTAGTACTTAATCATACAATAATGTTCTAGAAAATGCATTAAAAATCCCAATTTAATCATGTAAAATCATATAAAAAACATGGTTTGATCAATGACAATGTTGGACATTTTGATTGATATTGCATTGATCAGTATATGTGTGTATGATGACAGGTACCTTACTTTTCTCAAATTTGTTTTTTGATATACATATGCAGGTAAAAACTCCGTTTTATTTTACGATTTTACGTTTTACGATTTTTCATTCTCCTTCCGGTTTTAGGTAAAAACTACGTTTTTTACTACCATGACCCCAACACATACAGATCTGTAATCTCGCTCTCTTTCTCTTCTCCTTCCTTGTAGTCTTTGAAGATGAAGAAAGCTCGAGCAACCACATGTAGAGTAAGTGCGAGAGGACAAAGAAAACTTCATCTTCACCATGCAACTGGCCTCCTCCTCTTTTCTCTCCATGTCTCTGCAAGTCATCTTCGAGCTCGAAGTCTTCGACGCCATCGCCATCACCGGCGGTGGGGCCCACCGTGGGGGGAGGTGTTTACTTTTTTAAAAAATTATTTAAAACTAAGGGTAAAAGGGTAATTTCACCTGAATTTGCACATCCCTTAAAAGTCCTTGTCACCTCGAGTCTTTTTACAAATTCGATTGAATAGCGCTACGGGGGTTTTACAAAAGATAGTATAACAATCGGGTTTTACAAATTTAGACGGTATTTCTTTAGAATTTTCCCTAATTTGAACCTCCTAAATATTAACTAACATATTAATAAAGTTAAAAGATTTCAGAACATTTACTTTGATATTGTTTGTGAAATCTTAATTAAGGGATTCGATTTATTTAAGAAAAATAAAAATATGAAATACATGAGCAATCAACTAGGATTAATATTAGCTGAATTATTGTATTTTAACTAGTTAGACCACAAATAACATGACAAATTCCTGAGTTCATACAACAATTTCTTAAAAAGTTTTGTCTCGGGTTAAAAAAAAAATATAAAAGAACTTTTTAGAGTTACCCAAACGAGCATTAACAGTTCATCTGCGTTCAAGTCCACAGTACCATCTTGCACCGTGTTCCCAAGAGTTGGAGTGAGGATTAACAGTGGCAATGCGGAAGTGGCCGGTGCGCAATCGATTAGGTCAGGACCAAAATAACCAAAATTAAATGCTTTATTAAAACCAAATCGAAACTGAACTGTATTAGATACCGAACTGAATTAACCAAATTATTACAGTTCGATTTTCTGGTTAATTCTATTATTGGGTTATAATTAAAAGCTTCAACCTATAAACTCAAATACCCATTCTTTGGAAGAAGAAAAAAAATTACATCAGAAAAAAGGGTCTCAATAAATATAATGGTTAAAGAAATAGTATCCCTGTTCCCGAGAATATAAATCATCCGACGAAGAGAAATAAAAGCTTCCTTTAAAGAAAATAATGTGATTTGCATATTCACGCCAAGCATAGTTATTTGGTTAAACCCCAATTTTTTCTTCCCTAACCAATCTGAACACCGAAAACTAAAAAATCCGCATATAAAAACTGAAAACCAATTTAACCGGAAAAAAAAAAATCAAATTGATTTGAATAATTTAAGTATAGCAAAAGAGTAACAATCGCATTTATTATTTTACTAGTGCATGGAATTTTCATAATTGTTAAAGAAAGAGTGACAATTAAGGCAACGATTGAGCATCCTGATTTTCTCACGATTATTTTTTTTTTATGCTAAAAAGTTTAGGTGGGGTAGACACCGGTACCTCATTAGGGTCAGGGCATGTCTCCAAACTCAAAGAGGTACTTACAGATCACCCACCAATGAGGACTTCACATCGACCGTGGGTATCGAAACTCTTCCCTTTTAGAGAGAAGACCGACGTCTTAACCAACTCGTACTCAATTTTTTTTTTTTTTATTATTATTTTGATAGAAATCAGGGGGTGTTCTCCGCCGACAACAGAGACTAATCCTCCTTCACACCGATCGTCCGAAGGGGTATTGGTCTTGACCAAATATCCAACTATACCAATTCTCATTAACATTTTCTCACGATTTTTAATTACTTGTGTGGCGTGCAAGGGCAATGGATATATTGGGCTTTGATGGATCCAATATGTTATAATCCCATAATGGTAAGGGCAATGGATATGTCAATTTTTAAATGAAAAAATCAATTTTTGAAAATATGTTAGTTGGATCTACCCATTAAAATAATTATTTCTTAAAAAATAAAAAGTAAAAAAAATTAAATAATGCCATAATGGCTCTCCCTACCTATCCCAAAGATAGGTGCCCGTATGGTGAGTGGGTGCCCTGGCTGTAAGCTAAGGCAACGTCACCTGACTACATTTTCTGAGAACTTCAAATTTCTATGGTCCTATTTATAGGGTAGAAAAAAATTGTTGTCTTATTTATAGAAAAAAGAGAGAAATAATTATATGTTTGAAGAATTTTACTCTTCATTTATTATTTTTCATGTAATATAATGAATATAAAGAGTGAGAAATTTTACTCTTCAAACACTCATGGCGTATGATTGTTTTCTCCCAGTAGTGAGGAGTTGGTGGGATAATTCCTGATGATAATATTATCAGCCAATTATAAATTTGATTATTTCACGCGTGACAGTGTGTGAGTGTTATGAGAGAGAGAGGGGGAGACTGTGTGCGAGAGAGAGGGAGATTCTGGGAAAAAAATTATGTGTGGGTCAGGATATTTTTTTTGGTAACGAATGTGTGAGTGATATTGAAACATGCCATATATCTTTCGAGAAAGCGCGCCAACAAACATAATTGGGAGCCTATAGCATTTGAAGGATTCCTATTACCTGATGCATGGGGATTGACTGCTGACCAATCCCTTGCCTCCAGCTGTTTATTCCTCGCCCGGCGCTCTTCCACGTTTAAATCATTTGCTCCTACGTGTCGGCATTGTCTCTATTTAATTCCCAAATACACATTATATGTATAAATTAGCATTCCCTGCTTTTCCGGAGAAAATACAACGCCTCATCGCCTCAGAGACCGTCGACGTACGGATACATACACATGTCAAATTGCAAGAATAAATCACACAACAAAATGAAAAAATATATAAAAATGAATTTTTTTTTTTCATTTTTTACTTCCAAGAATAAGAATACAACATTTTAAGTGAAAACTAGTGAAGACAAAGTAATCTTTATATATATACACTACAAAAAAAAAAACTCAAAATTACCCACGAAATTGAGACGGAATTATTTCCGTAGGTAATTACTAATTTCGTGGGTGATGTTACATGTTTTGAAAAAAATTAGTGCAAGTTGTATGGTTCAAACACGGGACGGGGGATAAGATACAAATTAAAGTCGCCTAACCAACTGAACTAGGAGATTTACTTCTGTATTTTGCGAAATTTGTTTATTATATATTAAGAAGTTGCAATCCCTAAATCCCTAATACAATTTGAGTGCCTTGTTTTCATTTCCGGCGCCTCTTCCCTGTGCGAATTTTCTTCCTTTCCCTCCACGCGAAACCTCATCCCTAAATCATCGACTCTTCCCTTCACCTCTCTCAAGTTCAACAAGCCCTAAATCTCCGCTGTCTAGTGCGAGCAAGAAGTGCAAGCCGTTGATCCTGACAAAGCAAAACCAAGTCTCTCTTCGTTGCTGAGCAACAAATTAACTTCCCCTCCTTTGTGAAAAATTCCATCCTCTGCTCTCCTCACTCTCCTCTCAGTCTCTAAGTCTTAACTTCACTCTTCTCTGCTTCACCATTTGACCCACCCTACATCCACCCTCCGAAGCTCACGACTCGTAGTACCTGATGGCTACATATTGGGGGTTTCCTAAGCGATTTTTTCTCTAAAACGGTGCTTAATCACTTCCATTGTTAGGTAATGCTTGTTTTTCTTCTTTGATTTCCCGCTTCTTGTTTTCATTTTGTGATTCATCGATTCTGAGGATCTTGTTCTTTTCTGCGAATTTGGATTCTCGAGAGGGATTGCAGTCAGGTCCATTAAATATATATATATGGGCAGGCTGGTTGTCCTAAGATGAATAAACGTCTTATAATTGGTTCCACACGAGTGGGAAATGAACACCCAAGATGTTGGGAAGATATGGTAAATCAAAAATAGAGGGCAAGTGGACCTTTGTGTGCTTTTCTAGCTGTAAAGCACAAACCATCGGATTTAATATTGCAGGGGTATTGAGACTTGATTTGCAGCTAACTAATCCTCAAGCTATAATGAAAACCACATTAACTAGGCATTGGTTTCATCAGTCACTGCTACGATTTTAGTATGCAAGTCTTACTATTATTCCTTTGAAATGATAGAGACAAACTTATTTTACTTTATCTCAGTCATATTTTTACTGACTTGAAAATTCTTTGGTAAGTACCAAAGATATGGGATTGTTGCAGATTTATATTTATGCTAGAACTGTTGTTTGTTTTCCTGTGCGGAATTTCATCAAATTCATTACAAGATACGGCTTGGCTTGTGTTTAGTACAATTATTTGATGAGTGCTTTTATTATGAAAATGGTTTATATTTGACAAACAGTTGTAAATTTTGTTTTGGGTCTTTTTCAAGCCCGATAAATTAATCTATTGTTAAGTTAATGAAAGGGATATGTAGAAATTTGACATTGCAATTAATAGTTTTACCTATGTTCAAATTAATATAAAAATCAGCTAAAATATCAGAGTGTCGGTGTAAACCAAAAATTCCCAAGAATACGAGAGCACCAAGGAAATCATAGTGTTAAATCTCACCTTAGTAGTTAGTCTGCCTTTCAAATTCTTTGATGCTTGAATGAGTTACTTTCTAAACTCAGAGCCCTTTTTTCTGGAGATCTTGGTACCACAATGAAGGTAATTAATATTCTCTCTACTCACCCATTACATTATTTCATTCCCTTGTCATTTCCTACAAAGTTTTGAAAAGAGTGTTTTGTAAGAACATCTTAAACATGTTAAACATCCATGTCTGTGAGCTACATGTTACTTCAAATTTTGTTTTTTCATACTTTTGGAGGTCTAATGAAAGAATCACTGCCAAATTGAAAATTCTAACCATAACCTATGTAATGTCCAAATTGAAAATTCTAACCATAACCTATGTAATGTGCAGTTGGTAGTTTTGCTCTTTGTTTTAGTTAGATGTGGTAATTCCATAACCATTTGGAAATTGGCCAAATTCGGTAAGTTTACTTTTGATTGATGTATAACATTTTTTGTTGTTGAGTAAGATCAGTTGAGAAATTTAACTGCCAAAAAAGATTACCCTTTTATACCATGCTCTTGTTAAAAAGTGGCGATGCCTAATCCTAAGGCTATCACTATTCATTAGATATAGTACTCTCCTCTTGTTAAAAATTGCCTTTTTTTTTTTTTTTTTTTTTTGGAAAATTGCCTATTACTAGATATATTTATCATCATTTATAATACAATAAGTTTTTTGACAAAATTAATAAAATATATGATTTCTAATAATAAAAACACGCACAAAGCACCAAAATATATATCTTTTATGCATAACTGAGTTCTTTCTTTCTATTTTTATCTTCTAATTTTAAGCCTTTAATTAACTAAAATGAGTATTAATTATATCAAAAAGTCTTGCTTTATTGCAACAAAAGTCACAGCTGGAAGGATATTTTTGAAAGCAAGTTTAGCTACAAATTTATATTAGGGATAACAGAATCATTAAAATAAAGATATAGGGCTTGTTTAATTCTAAAATATATTTTTATGTTCTTAAAAAAATTATGTAGAATAAATTTTGGGAAAAAAATTGTCTGAGTAATTAAAAATATATCAAAGATGGTTTTTTTTTTTCACTATTTCAATTTTTTTGGGTGGATTATTAGCATGTTTTTTGTTGTTGCCATTTTCCAACTGACACATAAATATATTTCTGACTACTCAGGTTTCTTTGGAGTTTTCACTGTACCAAAAGTCTGTTCCTCCTACTCTGCTCAGTTAATTGCATACGGTAATTTCTTGAATGTGATGTAGCTTTGCTTGAATATTAGTTGAAGGTTACTGAATATGTTTTAGAAATGCAAAGAATGGCCAATTTAGAATAAAAAACTAGTGGATTAAAAAAAATGCCTGATTTATGATTCCATAGTATAGGGTTAAGGTGTATAAAGGAAAGAAAAAAAATATGCCTGAATGTCATGTGCACTTGAGAAATTGCTAAAAGTATGTTTGAATTGAGTTTTACTAAAATACCACATTGTGGATTATCGGACTTAGTTGTGATTTATTGGGTTTGCTATTAATAGCTTGAACCTTGTTGAATGTTTCAAAGACAATAACCAGCCCCCTTTGACTATTAGTTAAGTACTCCATTGAGTAGCTCATACTATTAGTTATAGGACTTAAACACCTCATTCGAATTCAACCATATCACCCAAAAAAGTGTCTAGCCTTGTGTGAAGACAAGTTTTAAGGATTTTTCTTTGCTTCTACACAAGAATTGGTTTCTTGTATTGATTTTAATTCATAAACATTTCGACTTGCACATGTGGCTTGACTTTTTGCATGACATTTGCTTTTTCCTCTTCTAAGTCAAGCATCAAATCTTACCCTTGGTTTGCATGCCTTAATTCATAAACATTCCGACTTGCACATTTGCTTTTTCCTCTTCTAAAATAGAATGCTTGCTTTTTAGAATGGAAGAAGTCCCAGAACATCGAAGATGGATGTATAATAGAATTAATCCAAGTACTAAATGGGTGATGGAAGAGTTTGAGCAAGGTGTTGATGAGTTTCTTGCATACGTATATCAATCACCTTATTCTTAAAAATGGGGAGAGCTTAGGTGTCCATGTGTGAAATGTAAAAGTAGGTATTATCTAAAGTTTGATGAGGTGAAGGTGCACCTTTATAAGAAGGGTTTCATGCCGGACTATTATGTATGGACTAGTCATGGTGAAACACGAGGAGAAAATCATCGGTCCATGTCTCCAATACCAGGTGGCTCACATATTCCCCACAGGGGGCATTTGAAAACCATCAAATCAGTATGAGATGATGGTGATGGATGCAACTAGCCCAAGTTTTTGGGATAACTTTAATGAAGGTGCTGAAGAGATGCCAAATAGTAACGCAAGAGAATTTTATGACATGTTACATCTTTGCACAACAACGGTTATGGGAAGGTTGTGAAGAATCTCAGCTTTCCACAACATTGCAATTATTAAGTATTAAGGCAAAAGCTAACATGTCTCAGCATGCCTTTAATTTAGTTTCCCAACTCATGAGGAGGACACAACCTAAAGACACCCTTATGCTTCCAGATTTGTACCAAACAAAGAAGTTAGTATCTAAGCTAGGTCTAGATTATAAGAAGATTGATTGTTGTGTTAATGGGTGTATGTTGTATTATAAAGATGACGCTGACGCCACCCAATGCAAGTTTTGTTGTGAGGATAGATATTCCGTTACCAAGTCTCATGGAAGAAAAAGAAAGTTGCAAGGAAGCGGTTGTTTTTCTTACCTCTCATTCCAAGATTGCAAAGATTATTTGCTTCGAAAAAAACAGCAAAGGAAATGAGATGGCACTATGAGAATCATCGAGCTTCTAATGTTCTCTCTCACCCGTCTGATGGTGAAGCATGGAAAGTTCTTGATAGAACATATCCGGACTTTGCATATGATCCAAGAAATGTGAGGCTTGGATTGTGTTCAGATGGACTTACACCGTTTGGGCAATGTGGGAAGCAATATTCTTGTTGGCCTGTGATAGTTACTCCTTATAATCTACCATATGAGATATGCATGACAGGGAATATATGTTCTTGACGTTGATCATCCCTGGTCCTAATAATCCAAAGGGAAAAATAGACGTGTACTTGCAACCATTGATAGATGAATTAAATTTATTGTGGGATGTGGGGGTGTCAACATATGATGCCTCTTTGAGACAAAACTTTTCTATGCGTCGTGCTGCACTATTGTGGACAATTAATGACTTTCCAAGCTTATGGTATGTTGTCTGGTTGGATGACAATGGGAAGACTATCATGTCCTATATGTATGGAGAAGTCAAAATCGTTCCAATTGAAGCATGGGCGGAAAACATGTTTCTTTGACTGCCATCGGCAATTTCTTCCCACATACCACCAATTTCGGAAAGATAACTCTGCCTTTTTTAAGAACAAAATTGAGAGGTCAGCGCCTCCTCCTCGGTTAAGTGGAGAGGAAGTTTGGGAAAGAGTTAAATATACGCCAAAGGTCTCGAGTATGGAAAAGCTATGCCAATTGAAGGGTATAACAACACGCATCATTGGACAAAACAAAGCATATTTTGGGAATTGGCTTATTGGAAAACCAATCTCATTCGACATAATCTTGATGTCATGCACATTGAGAAAAATGTGTTTGAAAATTTGTTTCACACTGTGATGGACACAAAAGGGAAAACAAAAGATAATGCACAAGCTCGAATGGACGTGAAAGAGTATTGCAGGCGGCCAGATGATAAACTTGTTGAAATAAGAGGGAGAATGGTGAAACCGATTGCAAAGTATACATTGAATTTAGAACAAAAATGACATATTTGTCAATGGGTAAAGAAGTTGAAGCTCCTTGATGGATATGCATCGAATCTATCCCGATGTGTGGACATGAAGGAAGTAAAGTTGTATGGAATGAAGAGTCATGATTGCCATGTATTCATGCAACGCTTGCTTCCTATTGCCTTTGCGACTTTGCCTGAAAATGTCTTGAATCCTATAGTTGAGCTAAGTCAATTCTTTTCAAAAGTTTGTTCAACAACCTTGTTGCGCGATCAACTAGAGTTGTTAGAGAAAAATATTGTTGTGACATTGTGCAAGTTGGAGAAAGTCTTTCCCCCAGGGTTCTTTAACTCAATGGAGCATTTGCCCATCCACCTTCCTTATGAAGCTAAGGTTGGAGGGCCTGTCAAATACAGATGGATGTATCCATTTGAAAGGTATTGAACATTGTTTATGTAAGTGCACAATGACTTTAAGATAACAACATTAAATAATCTGTTGTTTGGAATTCTCTATATGTAGGTTCCTTTATACCTTAAAACAAAAGGCACGAAACAAAGATCGAGTTGAAGCATCTATATGTGAGCTTATATTGCTGAAGAGACAGCCATATTTTGCTCGCATTACTTTGAGCGAGTGTTCCACCAAGGATAACAAGACCTATTAGAAATGCCGATGGTGGAGAACCAGAATTCCCAACAATTTCACTTTTAATCATTGAGAAAGACCTTCTGGGGCGTGTAATTTACGTTTCTTGGCGGATGAAGAAGTGAAAGCCGCAACCACATTCATTCTAATGAATTGTGATGAGGTGCAACCATATATGAAGTAAGGGATGTTAAATTTTCATAAATCCAATTCTGTGTTGATTATATGCATGGTTAACACATAACTTGATATGCAGTTCTTTCATCGAGACATTAAAGGAAGAGAACCCTCGAATAACAGACAATGAGATAGAAGCTCAAATCAATGATAGATTTGCATCATGGTTTAAAGATCATGTAAGTACTCAATGTTATGAATAAATTACCTAGAACAAACCTTATTTGACATGAGCCTTATTGATGTCACTTAGGTTGAAAATCCTGCCAACAATATTGAGGATTCATTTTTACATGACATTGCTTGGGGCCTAAAGAGAAGAGTGAGAACATGGGCTAAGTACTTCATCAATGGGTACAAGTTTCATCTGGTGAAGTTGCCCTTCATAAATCAACCAACAATAGTGGTGTATGTATTAAGAGAACTGACTATACACAAGTAGAATACGACTTCTACGGCATTCTACAAGAGATTGTTGAACTTGAATATTTGGGTGTGCCTGTGAAGAGAGTGGTGTTGTTTAAATGTGACTGGTTTGATCCAACACCGAATCATGATACTAAGGTTCATCCACAATTTCGGACTGTTCAAGTCCATGCATCACGGAGGTACAATAAGTATGACCCATTTATTTTGGCCCAACAAGCAATGCAGGTATACTACATGCCTTATCCTTGTTGTCGCCACAAGGAAAATTGGTTATCTGTTATTAAGATCAAGGCTCGTAGCATCATCGACACTCCTGCATCTGAAACAATTGTGGGGCCATTTCAAGTGGATGAACTTGCCAATAAGCTGTGCATGAGGACACAAGTAACTTTCGCCAATACGACGACTTGTTGCATCCGAAATTCGGTGCGAATACGTGGATATGCCAGTGGATAACATGGAGTATGAAGAAGACGATACAGATGATGATGTTGATGAAGACGAAGATGAAGATGAAGATGAAGACGGGGATGAAGACGAAGACAGAGATGAAGATGAAGATGAAAATATATAAATTATTAGGTTTTATAAATTTTGTTGTTTTTTCGTTCTTGAGGTGACTTTTATTGCATTGACTTGTAATTGATTCATTTTTTTTTTCATTCAAGTTTGTCATGATTTATTACTTTCTTGTTACTAACTAAACTCTCACTATGAATTTGTAGATTCTAGCCCTGGCTCACAGCGTCCTAGCAGCTGATCGAGTTCTACACGGTCTTCAATTCCCAAACAACGTCCTAGGTTGCCTATTCCTCTTGTAACGACTACTTCATCTATACCTAAAGTAGTTAGACCATCAATAGCTTTTGTGAGACCCCATTATCTCCAGGACGAAGTCCCTTCTCCTCACATGCCATCTCCTCGGCATGAGAATCTTCGCACCCTTCGCACCCCCCTCTCCACAGGGATTTCGGTAGTACATACCTTGGGGTCGTGATCCCGTAGATGGTCGAACATGGATATATTCGGAGAAAAAAATGTAAGTCATCAGTTCCTTAAACTCTTTCTTTGCATAAAGCAGTATATCATAAATCCTTTATCAAATTTACATTGGTATTGTTACAATTTTTACTAGGTTCAATCCTCCTGTTTGTTCTGTTCAGGAAATTCTTCCTATTGTTGAAGGGAAATTTGACTATCCATGTCACTCATGGAAAGTTACCCCTGCCAATTATAGGCAAATGTGGTTCGAAGAATGGGCGGTATACCTTATCCCATATATTTGTGTTATGTCTTTTTGTTACCTCATTATGTTTTTATACTTTATCTTTTTTCTTTGTCAATTATGCAGAGAAAATATAAGTGGCATCCTCAACATGAAAATGATGTCAGAAGAATTTGGAATGCCAAGTGTCAAGAAATTTTTAGAGGAACAATGTATAGAGTTAGGAGGGACTTCTTCCACAAGCAAGTGAGGCCACACTGGATTCCACATGAAGTGATGAATCAATTAGAGAGGTACTGGACATCCCCTGAGTATCAAAGCATTTGTGACACAACAGCAACCAATCGAGCTCTGCCGTAGGAGGTACTCAACATAAAGGGGGTAGTATTCCTAATAGTGAACATAAAAGGAGGATGGTAAGACTTTTTTTTCATCTGATTCACTCATCGTTTATGTAATGCTTCATGTAATACATCTTTATAAATACTGCAGTGATAATTTGGGAAGAGAGCCCTCGGTCTTTGAATTGTTTAAAAAGACTCATTTTAATGAGAAAAGCTGGGCAATTTGCGAGATCATCGTGCGGGCCAATGCATGTAAGTTCGACATCATTCACTTGGTAGCTAGCTTGGAATATCTCCTAATTAATTAGCATAAGGATAAGATGATTCAGATATTTGTGTTTGCATGCCCTTCAATTAGGTTTGGAATTTGTGGTAGATAAATTTTTGCTATTTGTTTTCCGGGAGTTGTATAGTTTCTGCTATATTTTTCTGATTTATTCATCTATTTTCTGATTTTGTGTTTTGTTACGATGCATGAGTTTGATATTGTGATTTGCGATTTTGAGAACGTTTTTGTTTGTTTGTTTGTTTGTTTTATGGCTAGGTTTGTTTTACTTCTTCCTTATCAGTTGCTTTTAAAGTTTTGGGCCACTTGAGTAAAATGTGTAAAGTCAAATGCAAATTACTAGCATTTTGTGTTTAATTTCCACTATATGAAAATAGGACCCACCTAACTAGACTTGATTAATAGTTGTTAAAATGTGTTTGATAGGGCAAAATGTTTATAGCCTATAGACTCATAAGTCACACGTGGTAGTATCAAGTAATAAAGAGTAAGTAAAGTATCGTTCACGAGCGACTTAGTACCCACAACTTCAGTTAAGCATTAATCTCACAATTTCATTTAAGTTGAGCAAATCAGATTGAATTTAATTAATAAAAGAAATCAAACTAAAATTAAAATAATAAAAACTACCACACTAATCGACGAAGCAACCTGGAGTCACTAATCCCTTATTTCTTTCCTATATTTTATTCTCACTAAGTTAATTTTGACTTAATTTACTCAGCTAATCTAGAGTATTAATGTTTATAAATGTCTTCCGGTCCATTTATATACCTATCTTAATTAATTATGTAATGTCTCACACAACTAAATAAGATGCATTTTAGATCGGACTCACTCTAATTTGATTATGTGGAGCTTCTAGGTATATTCCTATCCTAGACGCAAATTAGATTAAAACCTAATTATTCATTAAATTTAAACCTAATTCCACATTATTTAATCCCAAGGTCAATTTAGGATTCCCTCTTCCAAGTTCAACCCTAAATCCCCAAAACATGCTTAATGGTGATCAATCAATAAGCAATAATAATAAAGATAAGATTAAATAAACTGAAATAAATTAATCAAAAATAATTGGGGAATAATCTCTAAGTCTCAAACAAGTTCATAGATCCCCAGGTTGAAAGAAAATTTAGCACAGCGTGGCTAAAATCAAATTCATAACAAAGACTTGAGGTTAAAGAATAGAAAGAGTAGGAAAAGAAGCTTCTCTCCGTCGCTCCCAGATCCTCTCGTCCTTCTGTGGAGATGAAGAAGAAACCCAAAAGTCTCCCTCGCTCTGCTCTGTCTCCGAATTCCTGTCTGTGCGACTTGACTTTGCGTCCGTCCTTTCTGCGTGCTCCCCTTTTCTTCAATTCAATTCCTCCTTTAATAGATATATTGTTGTGGGCCCTACGCATGCGTCTCTGATTTCTTTCTTTTTAGATCCTTATCATATCATTAATTATGATATCCCTTCAACCATTAAGGATTTTTCGAGCAAAAAAAAAAAAACCATTAAGGATTTCGAGTGGGGCCACGTGGTGTGCTGATTGCATATATATATCCTTTATCTAAATATTCCTTGCAATATATACATATACTGCACACGTCTTCCATTCTTGTGGATTCTTGGGGTTTATGATATAAACGCGCACATAGTATCTTCTAACTTACCAGCTCATATTTTCCTGCAAGATAAAATAGGACATAAGTTGATTTTATATTAAAATATCCTGTTATCTTATATTTAATAAAAAGATAGATAAATATATATCTTATAATTAAATAGGTAAAATATTAATAAATTTAGCCAATTATATCCTAAAAAATCTATGCCTATTTAATTATAAAATATATGCTTATCAGTGTTCAATCATAAATCTGCCTTGTACTATTTTGAATTTATTTTAGGGAGAACTACGAGACCCCAAAAAAAGTACTTAATTACTAAAAAGTTCTAATAACAATAAATGAGTAAGCAATGACAAGTTTAAGAATAAGAAATAGTAACACTTCAATTGTTATTGAGACTTTTTAATAATTGCTCTGTTTTGAGATGTTGCTCTGTTGGATCAGTGAAGGAACAGAACAAAAACATGTTCTCTCTTTTCATTTCTATGTAATGTTATATATATATATATATATATATATATGTATTATTCTGCTTCTGTCTCTAATTCATTTTCTTTTTATCAATGATAGATTTGATGCCTATATTAGAGATGATATTTCAGGGAAGTCAACATACATTTTCTTACAAATAATTACTTTTAATTAATTTAATATACGCGAATTAGTAATATAAACTTGTATATCAACGACTATATTGGCTGGATTGAATGAAAGAGACTCGATACTGTTTTTAAAGAAATTATGGTTCAAACAATGTGATTAGGAAAAAACTACTTAAATTTCCCCCAATAGGATTTGATTTCTTGTATTTATAACAAAAACATGTTGAAATGCCTCGTCATCGATCAAGGGTTGGTTTGTCGCAATTGGTGTATGTATGTTTGGAGTTATCTATTTGTCCTCACTTTCCTAGAATATAACGTTCTTTCCTCAATTTCTATTTTCATCATTATTCTAAATCAAGGATTGTGAGATTTTGTAACGAACGTGTTTAATGTTATATGCCATATCTGAAGCCATTTTCATGATGATCTGATGGTGCATGCCACCTCCAAATTCGCTTTATATGTATATATACACGTAAACACACACACAAGGCAGACCCACACATATATGTATATGCAGTTGTTGTACCTAGTACAGTGTGTGAATGATATAATTGAAAAGATGAGAATCAAAGAATTGTTTATATGTGGCCTTCGTTTTCAATTTCTTCAGCTCAGCTTCAGGCCCCTATTCTTGCACGTATGATCTGGAAAATGTTTTTCGTGAATGAGGGATTCTGGTTTTATTTTTCATTAAGTGTTTTGCAGCTTTTCATTCTACTATCATTGCCAGAATCTTTTTGAATGCAGTAAAATTAATGGAATATTTTTACCTTGACTGTTTGATGTTAATGATTGAAAGAAAGAAAATAATTTGTATTGTGGGATTTGGATAGTTCTTTGAATTAACTCGGTAAACATCTAAAGGTTAATATTCTGTTGTCTTTATTTAGCTAAATAAAGGTTAACATGTAACTTATGTATTTTGTTTGCAGGATGAATTTCTGAGACGAAAAGAATCTATCAATTCTGAGGGAGGAGGTATCATGTCTAATCAAGATGAATTTAATTTGTGGTTAGTGGTTATTGGTGGTAAGAACAAGAAGGGGCGAATCTATGGGTTGAGATCTGAAGATGAAAATATTGGTTCTTCTTCCACACCTTTTGTCAACTCTACGGTGGATCCAAAAATACAAACGGAGATGACTCAAATGAAAGAAGAAGTTGCAAGCTTGAAATCACAGAACGAAATGATTATGTCAGCATTGCAAGCACTTGAGATTCACTTACCTAATCTCTCTAACCCTGCCACAAATGATGAGGCTCCCTATCAAGACAATGAAAATGATAGTTGAATATTTTTATTGCTTTTGTAAAAACTAACTTGGTAACTATTTGTATCTATTTGCCTTTGTAGTGACTTTAAATTATGACATTTATATGAATATGTGCTTTGAACTTGTTCACTTTCTATCTATATGATTATTTTTATGTTTCAAAGTGCATTTTAATTATTATATAAAAGAAAAACGGCCTAAAAAAATGTTCAGCAAAAAAATAAAAAAGTAGATGAGAACGTACATGAGAAAATTTGCTCAAATTACCCACGGAATTCCGTCCTTGATTACCCATGGAAATCACCCTTACCCACGGAATTCCATCCCTGATTACCCACGGAAATTACCCACGAAATTCCTTCCCTAATTATCCAAGGAAATTACCCACGGAATTTTGTCCCTAATTACCCAAAAATTCCGTCGGTAATTCCGTAGGTAATTACCAACGGAATTTTCCGTCCCTAATCCGTGGGTAATTTACCATGGAATTTTTTTTCTGTTGGTAAATTAATTAGCCACGGTATTTTTACCCATGGAAAAATTCCGTCGGAAAAATTTTACCCACGGAATTCCGTAGGTAAATTCCATGGCTAATATGGGTTTTTTTTTTTTTTTTTTTTAGTTTTAGTTTTAGTTTTAGTGACAGTAGATAGAGTGGCGAATGCATGCTTCTCCTTGAATGTCGCCACACCAAAAGAAGGCTTAATTTCTTTTGTCTATATATAATGATTGTCTCGTGTTTTCAAAAAATATACCATTATATTTCCATTAAAAAACATATTATTGTTTATGGAAATTTCATTATTATTACTTTACTGAAAATAAAACAACTTGTGTCTATTATTCAATATAATTTTTATTATACCGCTTGCATCAATTACAAGAAAATAACTTACTTTTTTAAAATGATCCGTCATTATTTCAAAAACTTATACTTTTATCAGTTATTTAATTAAAATTACTCCCTCCGGTCCTAATTATAGGAGCAAATTACCAGAATTTGGAAGGATCAAGGAAGAAAATTAAATTAGTTAATTATATGTATTTTCCTAAAATACCCTTACCTAAAATCTAAAATTAAATGACATTAAGGAAAGGCTTAATATTTTAACTCCTCCTGCAAACTGTTTTTTTAGAACATTCTTTAAACATCTTCGTCTTCTAATAAAAAAAAAAATCAAATTTGATACATCAATTATACAAAGTTCAGTAAATTGAGTTAACTGGATAAATAAATCACCATATATCGTCTTTATTGATCGATAACAGCATGGTATGATGCATGTGTTTGTAAACATAAATTTATGGGAAAATTAAAATGAAGGATCTAGAAGAAAAAAATATTTATTGATAAGGACCATAAAAGTTAAAATTATTTAGAAGGACCAAATACAGAAATATAAAAATTAAAATACTAAAAGGCCCATAATGAAATCTTTTGTATTTCCTCCTACATTCTATTTTTAAAACTAATTTCCTCCTACATTCTATTTTTAAAACTAAGACAAAATTCTAAATTTTACTGAATTAAGCAAAAGTCTTCTCAATTCTCATTTTTGAAAACTTGTATAGATATCTATAGAAAAAAAAATTGCACATTATTTAATTTAGTAAAAAATATAATTTTTAAAAGTCAACAAAAATTTAAATTTAAAATAAAAATATATATAATTTTCACAAAACTCAAGGTTTTTTTATAATTTATTATATATGTTATACCAAGAAAGTTTTTCCGATTTATTTTGATATTTAGAAGAAAACCTCTTGTTAATAAAATTCATTTAATGTTAATAAAATTAAAAAATGTAAATAATTTACTATGTCTAAATAATTAAATGATATATTGATTAAATGAATATGAAAATTGGTTAAAAACATTAAAAATATATGATTTTCATCGTTGTTAATTAAATAACACATTAATTGCATGAATTTGAAACTTGGTGAAAAAAGATATGATAATAATAGACGGCTTTAATTTTGATTTCAGTTATTTTTAAATTAAGAATATAAGAGATAATTGAAGAAGTTTAGTTAGGAGTAATTTAGTAATTTAAAACTCATAGTATGATGTTTGGTCCTTCAAAGTAATTACAATTTTTATGGTCCTTTATAATAAATATGATTTTTTTAGGTTCTTTATTTTAATTTTCCCTAAATTTATTTTGCAAGCGGATCCTCTTATTAATTAGTGGGAAAAATATGACAAAAATTGCTCAAAATTAGTTTGTATAAAAAAGTATAATTTAGGTATATATGACATTAATGAATTGAAAATATTATTTACTTTATAAAATATATAGGTGTATTATTAAATTATTATTGTCTTTAATTATTATTGAGAAAGTATAAATAGGGGTATTATAGGAAAAAAATTGATAAAAGTTAAAACTTACTCTTATAATTATGAGCAAAACTAACTCTAAAATTGCTCTATAATTAGGATCGCAGGAGTACTACTACTATCTATATTTGTTTATTAAGTGCTGTTGATTATATTTTTTTAGGACAACATATTGTCTCATTGTCAAAGAACGTGCATTGCTAAGAAAAGATATAGTAACTCATTTTACAAGACAAAAAAACACACCACTGATTTTATAGATTAAAGGGATACCGAGGACAGTACAATATCTTCGATAGCTTGCATGGTCGTCGAAACAAACAGAGAGCATTATTTTAAAAAAAAAAAAAGGATGAAAATAAACGAGCTTTAATTACTTATAATAGTAATCATTAATTAATAAAAGGAAGCAACAGGGACACCATCCATGAACTCGGTATCCTCTGCCATTGCCTCCAAAGTTTCATAAGAGAGGCAAACTTCCACATCAATGCTACCGTTCTCTGCTCCGGCAAAAACAGTAATTTTCCCGTACGTCTTGTTCCCGGCGCCACTCCGGACCGCCACCGGCCTTCCCCACCCAAAGTCATTACCGTACACATCAAACCTCGGGGAACTACTCGTAACCAAAGCATTCGCAGCCATGCCATCCTCTGTAAGCAGCCTAGGGCTTTTGACCCAAGACTTGACGTGGCTCTCGAGATTCTCTTCAGCGTGCAGAGCAACCATCCTGTTCATCTCCTGAGAAGCCTTACCGAGTCCCTCTCGGGCTAATAGTTCCTCTGCTTTCAAGCTCACGGTACCATCCTGCACCGCGTTTCCAAAATAATTCTTAGGCAACAGCGGACGCATCCTCGGCCTTACTCCTATCAGTAATCTGTAGTGGACTTCTTCTTGTGGGTCAGTACCTTGGTTCCGAACTATGGCACGCCAGAGATGTGTCAAAGTTGCTTGCAGAGAAGATATCTTATCGGAACATACCATCTTGTTGGCTTTTGCTTTGAGTTCTGCTATTTTGTCTCTCGAGAAATGAAAAACCCTCTCTTGCTGCAGCTGCGACTTGAGGCACCCATCCAACTTCTGCTTCTCCTTCGTCGCCTTGGACAGACTAATGCGTATGGGACAATTAATGCCGTCGAGAAACCAGCGCTCCAGCGTGGGAGGTTTGGATAACTCGGTCGAACGACGTGAGATTTCAGACCAGGAATTGAAGAAATGCCAAAACGACGTGCCGTCGCCAACCACGTGGTTCATAGTGCAGCCGATGAAAATGCCGTCTACGAGCTCCGTGACTTGCACCCCTAGCAGTGGTTTGCTGGTACCTTCGTAGTTTTTAACTCCGTTTAGCGGGAAGAAGGAATGGACGATGCGAGGAGTGTAGATGGGTTGAAGGATATGTGACATGGTCAAATCATCTGCTACGGCGTGGACAAATAATGCTCCGGAATTGTTGCAGAGGATAAAAACGGAGGAGGTATCGTCGTCGTGTTCGTCAACGGTGAGACGGCCGGCGAGGGGTGGGAAGAAATCGAGGGTGGATGAAACAGAGGCTTTGAGGTGGTGGATGACCGAATCCACGTTAGCTTCGGGCTTGTGGAAAAGAAGCCCTTTCTGAATGGGGTCCACTAGTAAGAGCTGGAGATCCCAGGGAGTCAACTCGATCTTTCGTGCTGGATTATCATCGCCGATTCGAGCCGCCACGGCTTGGACAATGCTTGTCGAGACGACTCGGATCTGGCTTCCCATGGCAACTAACTATATTTAAGCTGTTAATGCCAATATTGCTATATGGCTTCACTTGCTCCGGGTTGGGGTGGTTACCATCGACATATATAACAATTTTCGAGATCATTTGTCGGTGTCTATCTTTCTCTCCCTGGCTTTTTTTTTTTTTACCTTCCTGTGTGATGTCTTTATTTTTAATGAAAAATTAATCTTTTAGTTATTTACTCAATTATAGTTCAGTCCTTTTAATTTGACTCCATACTATCTAATCCCTAAACTTTTTACTCGCTTACAACTCAGTCCCTTATCTTTCTAGGTCATCTTTGTGGCAAAAAATATTAATATTAGGGTTAAAAATTGCTTACATGGCACTCAACTCAGTTTCATATGGATTTAAAAAAAAAAAAAAAAAAAAAAAAAAAAAAAAAAAACTGATAGAACCTTCATCCTTGTCAAGGGCTTCTACATCTGTTTTCCATATTCTCGTGGTGGGGCATCCTTGGCAGTGGCGACAAACCCTTCAGAAGCACCAGGGTCGGCGAACTTCAGTGTCCGTCATATTGGAGAAATGGCTAAAGTTGCTTTTGATGCTTTCAACTCTAATAAGGATTGTATAACTTTTTTTTTTTAAAAAAAGAAAAAATTATAAACATGATTACCGACAAATATCTGACCTATTTTGTATTAGTGTTGCAAAAGAATATTCACATAAATCGAAATAAAACTTTTATCACATACTCATCTTGTACTCCGTAAATTAAAAACAGGTTGTGTAATTAATCCAAATAGGCACATCATTCATGCTATTCAAGTTTAAGTCATGGCCATTAAATCAAATACGGCGTAACTAGTGATGGTTGGGTTTGTATTTATAATTTCCATAGCTAATGTAATGTAACTACGTAAGGTTTCTATCATGACCAAAATTTTAAGAGTAGGGGTGCATTTTGAAATGAAATTTTTAAATTATTAAAGACAAACGTGCATTATGGTAAAAAGGCAAAAGACATACATATTCCTAATAAAAATAATTTTACATCAACTGATAAAGGATTAATGTGTGTCTAATACCTTAGAATATTTTTATAGGTGTGTCCAATATTAAAGTATTTAGTGATTCATTCAACATCTTTAAAAAAAATTGTAGGTGCCTCAAGAAAGGTAATACTTTGTGGCACAATTTTACCCTTTAAGTACTAATTTTTATGGTGAAATTTTGCCCATAGAGTACTTTTTTAGCAGCAATTTTAACCTAATTATTAGCTCCCAAAAAATCCTTTAAGTGAAAGTCTATCACTTACCTTGAAGTAATTTTTTCAGTAACAATTTTATGGTGTTGAAAGTGCCTGAAAAAATATTAAAGTATTTAGTGATTCATTCAACATCTTTAAAAAAAATTGTAGGTGCCTCAAGAAAGGTAATACTTTGTGGCACAATTTTACCCTTTAAGTACTAATTTTTATGGTGAAATTTTGCCCATAGAGTACTTTTTTAGCAGCAATTTTAACCTAATTATTAGCTCCCAAAAAATCCTTTAAGTGAAAGTCTATCACTTACCTTGAAGTAATTTTTTCAGTAACAATTTTATGGTGTTGAAAGTGCCTGAAAAAATATTCAGGGGGTACTGAATGAACTATAAGATATGTTTAAGATGGTGGACTTACCTGAGAAAATGCTTTAAAATGCTGACTGAAGCACAAAATGTAACGCCCTCGAAAAAATATTTTGAGGGTGCCCGACGTGATAAACCACTGAAAAAAGAATGGTCTCTTATATTCTTCTCCAATCCTTTTGTTCCTGAAAGCTGAAACATGAAACAAGTCAAACAACCTTCGCCAGGTACTCTTTTGTTCGAGAGGGTAAAACTGTAAAACTAACGGTACCCCACAATCCAAACATGATAGCATGTATTGGGAGACATGTGATGCACTTTTTGTCCGAAAGGGTCACAAAGTCCCGTAACCCGCCTAAGCGTGAGTCATAGACTTTGTACACCTTGGCTCGTCACTTCACTTACTGAACTTACCGAAACTCGCTACCGCAAGATCACAAAAAGACGTATTCACCTTAAAGTCTAGGCCTACCATCTATCTACAGGCTCAAAGGACGGTGTGAGTTCTCTGCGATTAGACTCTGAGCTCTTCTGGCCTGAACAAGATCACATCCAAAGCATCCATCAAGCACGGGGAAAAGTCATTGCCAAGGGTGATGATGGAGGACGGGGCTTTAGTCCTTGTCAAAGACAATTCATTGTGTCCTTTAAAGCTAAAACTGATCAATTATTTTGGCTTCTTCTTTTTTTTTTTTTTTCCTGTTTTTTCAGTTTTGGCTTTTTTTAAAAGAATAATAATAATAATTTCTAGCTACTAACGGTTACTAAAAAGATATTTTAGGATACCGTGATACTGAAAAAATACTTTGTGGTACAGAAATATCTTTTTAGTGACATTCAGTATCCTATAAAATATTTTTTTTAAAATCTTAAAATAATTTTTCAAGATCACGAAGTATTTTTTCAGTATCTTGAAATATATTTTTAGTAACCATCAGTGTCTAGAATTTTAAGAAAAAAAATCCAAAACTGAAAAAAAAAAAGAAGGCAAAACTGAGATATTTTTATTTCATGAAGTATTTTTTCAATATCCTAAAATATTTCTTTTTAGTAACAATAAGTGTCTCATTTTTTTTTCCCCTTTAAAAAGCCAAAAGCGATCACTTAAAAGGGCGCGGAGCACGGTCCAAGGATCAAAGCCACATCCGGTGAGGGAAAGCCAAACAAACGATTGATTGTAGGCCGGACAACGAGGAGAAGAAGAAAGCATATGTGCCCAGAGGTGGGTGCTATAAATAAGCAAGGGGCCACATGCCATTATACCTCAAATTGGGTCCTTGAGTGCCATGTAGGAGAGGCAGGAAGCCCAAGCTAGTCAAGATCAAGCTGCAGCAGGGGTCAAGATCTGTTAGCTGCACCTCACAGAATGATCAGTGCTTCGTTGATATGGAGGGTTGACCAAGGGATGTAAATAATGTATCACATGTCTGTACCAACACGTACTATAGTACTATAATAGTTGGGGTTGTCGGGGACCATTAGTTTTACAGTTTTACCCTCTTGAACAAAAGAATCCCTAGAGATAATTAATTATTGAAACAATTACTGGCCATCATTCATACCTCCGTACTGGGGGATCAATTGTACATCACACGTCTGTCCCCACACTTGCGGTAAAAGATCCACTTTTCGTTCTACTGGTGTTTGGTTTTTGTTTGGTTTTTTTTCTTCCCCACTCCCTCTAATCGTTTAGATATAATTTTTGGAAATTAGTTTTTGAGATTTACAAAATAAAAATAAGTTTTGAAAAATAATTTTTAGAAAATAGCTTTTTTTTTTTTTAAAAAAAGAAGATAATGTTTGGTTATTAATATCAGAATAGTTTTTGAAGGGTCAAATTTACCAAAAAGCATATTAACTTCTTGTGATAAGGTTGTCTTTTAAATATTATAAACATTATATTTCATAATAAATGCCAAAAATTACATAAAATTATTAGAAAAATAAATTTCTACCATCAATAAATTATGTAATATGATAAAAATTAGATAAAATATATTTGTATTAATAAATTTTATAGACAAAAATATTTTTAACATATAAAAATATATTGGTATAATTGAATATAAAAGATAAGGTTGTATTTTAAAAATTTCATATACTAGTTTTTACTGATATTGAAAAAATAATTCTCATGATCTTAAAAATTTATTTTAAAATATTGAAAAAAACAATATCTTTGATATCAATATACATTATTTATTCAATAATTTAATATCTGAATGTGAAAAAATGAAACCTTCAACATATAAGAGTATACTCTGTTTTTAACTGGACCTTCAACAAATTCATTTTGCTTAATCTAAATTTATAATTGGACCTTACTCCTGGGGCTTTTCTTCTCATGAGGACTCATTTTGTTTGTTACAGTGAGGAGGAGGCCGAAAAGAAAATATACTCTGTTTCTACTGTCACGTATACTGGGTTTGGTGCCCTAATTTCTGAAGAGCTTTCTTACAAGATTAAAGGTAATCGCTTGCTTTACTGTATGAAAACTAAGGCCCTTTCTCATGCATCCTTTATTTTGGTTGGTGTTTATATGGATGCTTCACGGAAATAGCTTGTTCCAGCCGTAGTTGAGTTGTTGCAGTGGCAAAGCCACACTTGTGTTGCGCCTATATGGGTAGGTGCAAACACAAAATTCTGAAGTATATATATACTCTATATATTGAAGGAATGGTGTAGTTGGTTATTTCATTTATCAACGACTAAGTAATGCTTCATTGCTTGCCAAAATATACAAAATAAATCGAGTATGCAAAATAAACGTGGCAATATATAATCATGGTGTAGTTGGTTTTATGGACCCGGGACGGGAATTATCACTGAAAAATGTGGTAACCATCAATCCAACTAATTACGAATACTAATATGTGCTAGTGAGGTGCCAGGTGGAACAATTTATATAGCAAAATATTTAAAATAATATATATAATTTGCCAATATCCACATCACAAAGTTTCATATCGAAATTATGTATCACAGTAGGTCCCTCATTAAACAAGTGGGACAATAGAAAGCCAACCATCGTGCACCAATGGAGGCCTCACCACGTGGTGGAATAAACTACTCCATTTCTTCCCAATTCAACCCTTTCCATAATTATCATAATAAATATCATAACATCAAAATTCTCAATTCTTATAAATAAATAAATATGTATATATTCACAATTCAAATCATAAGGTTCCACAAGGCAATTTTTTTAATTAAGATATTCATAATCATTTCACAAAATACTCACAAACAACATACTAATATACATAATAAGTGGAAAGTGGTTACCTCTCGCCGTAGCTAACTATTATCACATCGCTCCTAATCCAATAGCTCAAACACATGCTAAAAATCAATCTACCACAACCAATTTACTAATCATTAATAACTTTTTTCAAACTCCACATAATTAAAATTGGAATTTATAATTTCATAAAAATATACAAAATTTAATAATGAGTATTATTAAAATAAAAACTGAAAATAACAATCCTTCAAATTTCAAAACTAAAATGATTAAAATCTCAATAATATCTTTATTAACCCGGAAGCTATTCCAATACGTCATCAATACTTTAAATTAGAAGTTTAATAAATATCAATTATCCTACGAATTATGTTTTATTGCATTGCATATAATGTTTCTAAAAATTCCAAAAATGTATATTGTAATTTGACTCTTTACATAGGACTTTTTCAGAATTTTTCTAATTAAAATTTGGAAATTCGTAATTAATTCTACAAAAATCTAAATGAGGTGTTTCCAAAAGCTATGTGTTCCTTAACATGTGTGCTTTCACATAAAAATAATACCAATAGCCATAAAATATTATATTATTCTCAGATTTTTAAAATGCAAACATTGTTCAGAAAACTTCCCAAAATTGTGACTCAACTTCCAAAAATCATATCTCGAGTTACAAACCTCCTTTCAAGGTGATCCAAGGCTCTTTTTAAAGATTAATATGTGTACTATCAAGACACCAAATTTCATGAAATAAATCAAAGGTTTCATATTCCAAAACCATGACAAAAGATTATGACTATTCCTGGAACATAAAAATTCGTCCAGATTTTCGGTTAAACTTCGGAAAATCATATCTCCCTTTCTACACGTCCGATTTAGGTGTTATTTGGATTTTCGGAAAGGTTGAGATGTCTAATATTTACTGTAAAAATTTTCATGGAAAAACACGGACATTTTGATATGAAACAGAAGCACACACTATGGCTCTGTTTTTGAATCCAAAAACATAGTTGTTTTTGGTTTTCAACGTTTTCTTCCCTTAACCTACAAACCCATCGTGCATAAGCCATGGAAACAAGAAGGGAGAGGATTAAGGAACTCACCTTGGTCATTTCTCAAGCTTGCATGCACAGTTGGTCCTTCTTCCTTCCAACTTCTCACACTCTTTCTCTTCCCTACGTTTTTCGTTTCGTTTCTTTCTTTCTTTCTTTCTTTTTGAATGAGAGTTAAGAAGCAACAACATTTATAAGGACCTAAGGGTCCAGACCAAGCAACATAGACCAAGGGAAAAGAAGGAGCGTTGGGTATATAGTGTGGATGTTGGGCTCGAGGAGGATGGAGGAGGGATGGCGTTCTGAAAAAAGGATCTCTGCTGCCATCTCTGTGTTTTCGTGTCCGAAGGGAAATAATGAGCTGAGAAAGCATGGACTTTACTTTGATCTCTTGGTTACATGTTTTGACCAAAATGAGATTTACTAACGTGTTTGGTGTTGTGAGTGCGGGGGAAGAAAAGCAATAATAAAAAAAAAAGATTTGTTGATGCATTTTTCCTCCGCCGCGTTGAGATTTTTGACGGAATGAATCATGGAATAGATATTGTGCAAATCAATAGATTGAATGGATTAGAGTATTTCAATTTGGTACATTGTTTTGGGCCAAAAGGTAAATGGGCTGAGGTTAAGTATATGAGCTACTGACTTTTGAAGGAACATTGGTATATATGTATATTTTTCGACCTATCATAATTAATTTCCATAAAATGTTCCAATTTCAAATCCTAAAATTTGGGATGTTACGGTGGCGGATCTACACTAGTGCCAATGTGGGCAAGTGCAGACACAAAATATATATAATTTAAAAGAAAACAAAGACAATGTATGTAGGTGGTGTTGATGATTAACACTCTAGTTTTTCTCTTAATCCATACGTCGCGGGTTCGAGTCTGCCAAGCCCCTTTTACCCCTTCCCCTCTCTCTTCTTCTCTCTGCCCTATCTCATCTTCAATTCTCTGCCCTATCTCGTCTTCAATTCTCCAAATCGTACAGCCACAGTCTCTGCCTCGTCCACCGTCGAACGGCCCTCTCTCGTCTCAAGGTAATTTTCCAGATCCCCCTCTCAACGGTAATTTTCCTTTGCTCAATGTTTTGGGTTCGCTATGTTTCTTATATCTTTGTTTAGGATGCTATGGCATATGTATGAAAATCACTAGTGGCCAACTCACTTAATGTGGATCTAGGCTTTAATTTGGAGTTCACGTGAGAGATCATGCCTTGCCCTTGCAAATGTCATCCAAGGACGAAAATTTCTTGAGGTCATTAAGATTATTTTCATTTTTTATCTAATATAAAAATCTTGAGATTTGTATGTTCATTCTTTCGTTTGTTTTAAAGCATCTTTAAATGACATCTATCTTTCATCTTGTTCTGCAAGTTAGAATGCCCCTAAAAACATTATGGTCTGCAGCATTTCTTGCCATTGGATGATATAAAGAAGACTTTTAGAACTTCTAGAGAAACATTATGCAGCTCTGTAACTAAATTAAGAGCAAGGCTTTGAGATGTTTTTCTATTCGATATGACAGATGCACGCCAAGCCATGGATATTGTTTTACCTTTTCTTCTTGCAGAAGGCATATTAAGTAAAGTCTATAGTGTTCGAAAGGCATCACTTGCAGTTGTAATGAAGCTTACAGAGGTGTGGAATTCTCAGCTGTGTCACTTTTATAATTTGTGTGCATATTTTTTTTATGCTCACATAGGGGGATTATATATGTCAGCCTTTTTTTAAATTTTTGTGTGTGGGGGTTATATATACTTCTTTGTTGTATAAAAAAGCTCTTTTGATAGTTTGCATATGACTCTTAACCTGCTTCAGTTTGCATCTCATGTAGCAATATCTTCAGCCTTGCACAGGTCCCTAGTAATTCAAATCAACTAATAGTATTAAAAGGGTGAATTTGATTTCTACAAGTAGAGGAAAAAGGGTAAATTTGATAGGTTGTAGGGTCTTGGAATCCTGAAAACTCTCAAATCTACTTGGCAATTGCAACAGATGTATGGGAGTGTGGTCTTTTGGATATTCTATGTCTGATTCTCATTTTGCTTGATCGGTTCCACAGTCTTTATCATCTGGCCATCAATATTGGTCTATTAAAATTTCCATTTGGTTTAAATAGGTACATTAGTCTTTTATTATCCATTTGGGTGGATCTTTCTCTTTTCTACAAGACCACATTTTGAAATTTGTTGGCTTCCTTTTGTCCTATTTTTCTCATTGTGATTGTGTTAGATTAATCAGCTATTAGTATGGGTCTTGCCACTATATTGGCACTGCGCTAACATATTCTTCTGTTGTTGAAATCAACTCATTATTTAGCCGTTTTTGTTATTGTCTTCAGCATGCTGGAACTGCAATTCATCCACATTTGTCTGCACTTTGGATTCTTGTTTAAAAGTTGCTGATACAGAATCTCTGGGTGCTTTGATTCCAACACTTTCTCATATAGTGCGATTTGGAGTTGCCCTTAATACAAGGTCTTTTTCTACAGCAAAACTGCAATTCTTGTAGCTCTTTCTAATAATGAATAATGAATGAATGATCACTTTTATTTGTTTGTAGCTCTTTCTTAACTTTTTTTAATTGTTTAGTTAATTTGATACTCAATTTAATGCATGAATGATCACTTTTATTTGTTTGTAGCTCTTTGCTGTATATATTTAACTTATCATGCAATTCTTACATTGATGTGTAAAACCTTGCCTATGTTTGGTTTTGCTCCTAAGTTAAAACTTTTCTTTAAAAAAAAATTTATGGGCGTTGCCCCCAAACCCCCAAATCCCACCACTAATTATGCACCAACAAACCTAAAATCCTGGGTCCGCCACTGTGTATGAGGTCCACTGTTTGATCCCTGGCTTAGACAATGTTTTTAGTTATATATTTTTTCTAGCCTTCATCTTCCTCACTTCACTGCAACTTCCTCTCTCTCCTGTTTGAACCCTAACCCTTTCTCTTCTTTTTCTCGTCTCCTTTCTCACTGGAATCAATCCAATCAACCATCCTCCTCCTCCGATCTAATCGAAAGTCGATTCTTCTTCTTGCAACGCCGATCCTCTCATTCGCAAGCTTGAAGATTGGATTTGTAATTTTTTATTTTATTGTAATGTTTTCCCTGATTTGTCAATGCTTTTTAAAGCTTTTTATTAGCGTTATGATAGAGGAAATGAAGAAATGGAGATGAAATACACTCTTTTGAGCAACTTGAAACGGTTCCATTGATTGGCACCTGAGAAAACGTGATATGTCTACTTTATTATTTCAGGTGGGGTGCTCTTCATTCTTGCTCTTGCTCTTACTCCTCTAGTCCTCTGTTTTTTTTTCCTAGTATAAAATATACGGTCGAGAAGGCAATTGTCTTTCTCGTTTTTAGATGTTCCATGTTCTTCAAGTCCACAGTAATTTTACCAGGTTTGTGGCGATGTCTTCTTTCTTTGGGGATTTATAAGGAAAAGTGAGAGATTGATTCCTGTATTCAACAAAGAACTTCCCATTTCACACTATGATTTAGCTGTAGATTTTTTTTATGACACCTTCTAGTGGAGGCAATGTCTATTAATGAGATCATATCCTTGCTTTTAATTTTTCCAAGGGTTAAGGACCATTTTTGCCAACGAACTATTGGGCCAGGTTAACACAACACAATATACTTTTTGTTGGACCTTAAATGCCAACAAACTTTTAAAAAGGAGCGTCAAAGACAACAAACTTTTAAAAAGGAGCGCCCAAAGACAACGCCGTTAACAAAAAGTTAATGTCCGTTATCTAAGGTGCGATTGGCCAACGAACTATTACTTTAGGAGCGCCCAAAGACAAAATTCTAAATTTTACTAAATTAAATAATTTTTTTCTCAATTATCATTATTCAAAACTACTTGTATAGATATCTATGGACAAAAAATTACTCATTCTTCAATTTTGTTAAAATTATAATTTGCTAAAATAAACAAAATTGTAATTAAAAATATAATTATATGATTTAAATAAAACTCAAGGTGTTTTATAGTTTATTATATATGTTAAACAAAAAAAATTATATGATTTATTTTTATTTTAAAAAATTTTATGTGAGTTAAAAAATTCATTTAATGTTGATATCTCTCTTATGGAAACTGTTCGATGTTATATTTAATGTTTTTAAATATTTTCTGTAGTTTTTGCAGGGATTAATTTCGTGGTCATGGTTTTGTTATTCTCTCGCTCCCTTCGGTGAAGATCCAGTTAACCATGAATGTCTCTTGTTTTCTTTAAATTTATATATGCATACTTGGTTTTATTTGCCCTCCAGTTATTCCTAATCTATTAGTTGTCATTTATTAAATGACGTTGCTCATGATTTTTCGGGGAGCTTGTACGGGTGTCTCGATATAAATATATTCTAGTTGTTTCTTGTCCTTGGCCATCATCCGTCCCGATCGATTAAACCACGTTGACATTTATTAACATTAAATGAATTTTTTAACTCACATATATTTCTTCTAAAATAAAAACAAATCATTTTTTAACACATATAATAAACTATAAAACACCTTGAGTTTTATTTAAATCATATAATTATATTTTTAATTATAACTTTTTTTTTTTATTTTAGTAAATTATAATTTTGACAAAATTGAAGAATGAGCAATTTTTGTCCATAGATATCTATACAAGTAGTTTTAAATAATGATAATTGAGAAAAAAATTATTTAATTTAATAAAATTTAGAATTTTGTCTTGGCGCTCCTAGAGTAAAAGTTCGTTGGCCAACCGCACCTTAGATAACGGACATTAACTTTTTGTTAACGGCGTTGTCTTTTGAAGCCGGCGCTCCTTTTAAAAGTTTGTTTCTTTGCCGGACGCTCCTTTTTAAAAGTTTGTTGGCATTTAAGGTCCAACAAAAAAGTATATTGTGTTGTGTGCACTCCGGCCTAATAGTTCGTTGGCAAAAATGGTCCTTAACCCTTTTTCCAAGGAGTTGTTATTTCTTCTTCTTCTTTGCTTTCATCCTCCATTTCTCCCCTCTCTCCTCTCCCCTGCCGATTGAAATTAAATCTCGCTGACTCATTTAGATATGATCTGCTGATGACATTCCCATTAAAATTTTCACGTAATGCTTCATGATTTAGAGAAGATAAATATTTTCCATGAAATTGTGAACCTGAAAGCAATGTATTGGCTGCATTATCTACTGGGATATTAGATGAAATCATTTAACAGTCCTCTCCCCCTTTTCTATTAAATTTCTAGATTTTGTTATTTGTTTCTAGTTTGTGAACAGAAAGATAATTGTCACTCTTTCTTGTTAATGTCGGTTTAGTTGTTGATTCTTGACATGTGTTGAAGATGATTTTGAGGGATCAATTGGATTGGTGCTCTATCACTTACCTATCCTTTGTAATATGGTTTAGGTTCTGCTCCAAACCTACCGGATATTGAGGCAACATCTAATTGTAATTCTCAAAGCTCCGAGGATGAGGAAGGATGAAGATGTTCATTCCTTCACAAATTGCATCTGAGGTAAGATATACATGTGACTACCATTTCTTATGTCAATAGCTGTAATTGTAGAAAACATGTGTATTAAACGTGAAGTATAACTTTTAGAGGTTAGGTACAAGGCTTGAAAATGTCATGTGGAGATTTAAAAGAAAAATTGATTGAGTTTGCTAGATTCTATTCTTTAGAGTTGAGCTTGCAAATATTCCTTTTCTTTCTTTAAGTCTCGATAATTCTATTGTTGATTTATGAGCTGATTCTGATATTTTTAAATTGAAGTTTTCTTTTCTTTCCTTATTTATATTCTTTTGTTTTTTAATGCATTTAAAACTTTCTTTTTAAAAAAAAATCAGGGGCGCTGCCCCCGAATCCCCCCACTAATTATACAGACACAAGCAATAGATCCTAGCTCCGCCACTGAGTTGTTGAATGCTATTTTGATGCTTCAATGAAGTTTATAGTTTTGATAATTTTGTAATCCAATATCGTGGTAGTTCTTCCGGGTTTGGTGCTTTAATGCTTCAATTAAAGTCCATTTCTTATCAAATCAGAGGCACAGAAAGACATGAACAGGACGAAGTCGCAGATCTAAAAAAGTAACTCATGACTATTTGGCCCAAAAACACAAAACCCACGGCTATACGAACATGGAAATGATTGCTTACCTTCAACAACCCCAATATTTCATCTCCAATTTCCGGATTGACCGAAGATCCAGCGTGAGAGATCAAAGCCGAGAACAATGAAGCAGAGATGATGAACAAGAAAGAAGATGAGATCAAGAGATAGGATGAGAGCACAGACCAGAGAAGCAAAGAGACGATGAAGATGAGAAGGGGACGACCAGATCGGGCGACTGGAGAAGAAAGGATGAAGATGAAAACAGAGAACAAGGACGATGTCTGTTGTGAGCAGTGAGCACCACTGTGTGTTGGGGGAGAGAAGAATGTTCAATTGATATAATGAACGGCCAGGATTTGCTGATAATGAGGGATGGGCAGGAAAATGATGAGGAGAGTATCTTCTTCCATATAATGGAGGTTATTTTGGGTTTCTTCACTGATGCTGGGTCCCACTTGCATTTGGGACATTGCAAGGAGAGATGAAAAGTGAAGGGCAAAAAAATGGATTTTGGAAAATCTAGGTTTTGACCTCAAAACCTAGGTTTTGGGTGCAGAATAGCTTTTGAAAAAACTAAGGGTATTCGTCAGACTTATAACAAGATCTAGGTTTTGTTTCCAAAATGTAGGTTTTGCACCCTCCACTCATTTTTCTCTTCCCCCCCCCCTCTCTCTCTCTCTTCCGTATGCACTCTTTCGGCATAATGTAGTGTATTAGACGCCATAAGCCTGTAGCTGTGTTTGGTATGCAGATTGGGTACCTCTAATCATTGGCGGACCTAGGTATTGGATTGGGGGGGCACCTTGAATTTGAGACCTTTTTTAAAAAAAAAAAAAAAAAAATAAATAAAAAATAATAACTAATACATATTTAAATAATTATCCACCATCAAATTATGTGTCCACCTTTAATACATCAATACTGTACTTCATAATCGGATGGAGATGAATAATTGAATGATTGTTTAGTGCTTTATATTGAAAAAGATGTATTTGATAGCATTAATAATAAGGCTATTATGATGGAATTCCAAAAAAAATAAGGCCTAGAAGGATGACATTGTAATTATTTTTATTGTAATATACTTTTACTATTAAAATATATGTACTTGAACTTATTGAGTACCTACCATTCATTGTAATTTATGTATTTGCATTTATTTCTAACCGTTTTAGCCTTACTTTTTCTAAATGACAGGTTTGTAAAGTAATTGCATCTCTTATTACATCATCGTATTCATTTGCTTTCATAAATATTTTTTTGATATAATTCTTGTTAAAGTCTTTTGTTTTTTTAATGCATTTAAAACTTTCCTTAAAAAAAAAAAATTGCGGGGCGCGCCCGAACCCTCGAATATCCCCGTAAATTTTCCGCCCGCACAATCAATCTCACTTATCTCACTTATCCATTGTGTGACCTGACTTATGAGAATTTTTTTTTATATTTGGTTGAAAAACTGTTCCAATCAAATTTATTGACCAAAAGTTACTTATTTAAAAAGTTATTTTGAGGAGCTTTTGAATTAAGCCAAAATTACTTTTGAGCTCCTTTTCAAAATCCTAAGCTAATTTTTTAGATCATGAGGTATTTGCTTAGTATCCTGAAATATATTCTTAGTACAATTCTAAAAGTTATTTTAGGGTACGGGTACTAAAAATAATTTTTCAAGATCATGAGGTGTTTTTTTAGTATCGTCCAATATCCTGAAGTATATTTTTAGTACCATTAAATACCTTCAAATATTTTAGGGTACTGACTCGTATTGAAAATAATTTTTTCAAGATCCTAAAATATTTTTTCAAAATCATGAGGTCTTTTTTTAGTACCGTTCAAGATATCCGAAGTATATTTTTAGTACAAATCAGTTCAAATCACAAAAGCTACTTATACTACCGCTAATCCAAATATAAATCACATTTCACAATCTGATTTTTACCCAATCTGACTTTTGCATAAGTCATTTTTCCCACTAGTATCCTAAACAAACCCGATCGATCTTAAATCAAGGTCCTAATTTATAGTACAAACTACAATACAAGATACTCCCTCTATTTCTTATTATAAGGCACTAACTGTAATTTATCTTATACCAAGGAAGAGCAGTTTAATCATTAAATTAGTATTCAGTTGATAAATATTTTCATATTTACTCCTACTTTAATGATGCAGTTTATAAATATTAAAAATATCATTTGTCAAGACATGAGAGTGTAATGGAGGAAAAGTCATTTTGGGCATGAAAAACGTGTTGGGAATCAAAAAGCCAATGAACAAAATCTAAGTAAATGTTTAGAGTGTAGCAGGAGATAATTCACCAAGTTTGAGGAGTATTACAAATGGAGGTAAAATGGGAAAAATCCAGCCTTAGAGGCAGTTGGTACCTTATAATAAGAAAAAAATTTGTTGGCAGTTGGTGCCCTTTTAATAAGGACAAGAGAAAGTATATGTTTTACATTTAGGGAGTTAGGTAGTATTTAGGGAAAATATCACTTAAGGTAATTTTATTCCATTTAACTTCCATAACATTATGATTTTTATTGTTTTCTTGGTTAAAATGAAATTAAGTTTTGTCTGTGAAAAGGCAATAGTTACCTTGCTTTATTTTTCATAAAGATATTTACAAGATGAATATAAGTATTTATAAGATAAATAAAAGGTATTTATAAAACAAATAAAAGCGTTGAAAGAAAACTAAAGAGTTAACAAGAGCATTTTGACTATTAAAAAAAAGGTATTTATAAGATAAATAAAGGGATTTAAGAAAATCTAAGTAGTTAAAAAAATTTAGTCATTCATAAGTTAAATAAGATAATTTACAAGACAAATAAAGAAATTCAAAAAATAAAGTGAGGACGTTATTGTCTTTTTACGCATAAAACTTAATTTTATCTTAACCTAAAGAGTGCAATGGAATTTCATAATCTTTTAGAAGCTAACTGAAATAAAATTATTTTCCTAAGAAGTAAGTGATATTTTCCATAGTTTTATTATGTTGTCGTTGAATTTTTTATCCTGGTATATATAATCATGCATTATATTATTTGACGCGTGGAATTGCGACCTGTCCTTCTCTCCAATTCCCTAACTATTTGCCGTCCTCTTTTACCACCACAGTGTCCTTTTGGTGCCAAAAAAAAACCATTATTGATTTTTTTTTTTTTTTCATTAATTTTTTTATAGTCATTCATTATCTCAAATATTTTTTCAAGATCTTAAATTTTTTAAGATCATAAAATATTTTTTCAGTATTAGTAAATACCTTAAAATATTATTTTAATATCAATCAATATCTTAAAGTGTTTTTAAGTATCATTTAGATAATCAAATTTTCTTAATATAAAATCTTGTAGTTCGATTTTATCTATAAAAAAATTCGATAACAAGTAATGAGCAATAACAAGTTCCCGTGGTGGGGTGTAGAGAATAATAATAAATTTTTATCCTCAGGTAAACAACTTTTCTTAATATAAAAATTTGGTAAATATAATTTATATTAAAAAGATTAATTAATATGACATGTATTTTTTTGAATAGTCATCTTTTTCAATTTTTTTTCTCTTCTCTTTTATGATTATTGTTGAAGGAGCGTCAATAGGAATAAACTAGAATATATATATATATATATATATATCTTATATTTAAATTAAAATCAACCCCTAACTATATTACTCCTCTAGTTTTAAATATAAAAGATAGTTTTAAATATAAAAGATAGTTTCTAAACTACAAACTATGTTCTAGTTAGGATTAAAAGAGGTAGTATATATCAAATAAAGACGGAAGGGAGTCAGTAATAGAAATGGGCGATTGCCCCGATTCATACCAAAAAAAAAAAAAAAAGACGGAAGGGAGTATTTTGTGATTATATTATTCCGTGTGTGACCTTGTCAAAACTTTAAAAAACATATCTTCCTTCGGGGACAAATGGAACAAGAATTACATCAAGATCAGCCGGTGCATCATGGCCTTGTTTGGCCATATAATCGACGCATGAAATGTTTTTGGTGTGAGGGTGAGGGGACTAGTTTTTATTGGCTAAACCCAACTTCAATTGAAAACATTAAATCTATAACAGAGGATCATTGCTTCACACTACGTACCACAGAAACGTCATTATTTTAGGTTCCTACCAAGAGATATTTTTGAATGCAAGTATATACAATTGAAAACATTAAATCTTAACAAACAGAACCTGTCGGTCACCGCCTTGAAGAAGATCCATTAGATAGAAGCAAAAGCCATGAAATGAGGGTCATTTGACACGGTCTCTAAAATCTGGAAAGGTAAGCAAAGTTCAATGTCGACACTACCTTCTTCTCCTCCAGCAAATACAGTAATCTTCCCGTAATTAGCTTTATTTGCTGCGCCACTTCGACCTGCCACCGGCTTCCCCCAGCCAAAGTCATTTCCGTAAATGTCGAACCTCGGCGAGCTGCTTATGCCCAATGAGTTACTTTTAAACCCAGAGGATCTAATAAGCTCTGGGCTTTTAATCCAAGACTCATACAAGCCCTTAAACTTCTCTTCTGTGTGTAAAGCAACCATCTTGTTCAGCTCCAAAGCAGCATTGCCAAGCCCTTCCTCAAGCAATTCCCCTGCTTTCATGGTTATTTTGCCAACATGCGAACAATTTCCAAAATAATTCTCTGCTAATGGTGGGTGCGATATTCTGGACCTAGCACCTATTGTTAGCAAGAAACTGACATCTTCCTTTGGATCAAAACGTTGGCTACTGATTACTGAGCGCCAAACATGAGTTAAAAGCGCCTGTAGAGATGATATTTTGTTGCTGCTATTGCTAACCTCTGCGTTGGCTTTTGCTTTCAGCTGAGCCATGTTTTCTCTTGTAAAGTGGAACACCCTATCCGGTGGCGGCTGCGGAATAATGTCATCAGAGCGTTGGTGTACCTCTGTAAAAGGAAAGCGAATAGGGTGTTTAATCCCCTCAGGGAACCACCGTTCAAGAGCAGGGAGTTTGGATGCTCTGTTCAAACCTCGAGAGATTTCGGCCCAAGAGTTGAAGAAATGCCAAAACGAGGTGCCATCAGCAACAGAGTGATTCATTGTGCATCCGATGAAGATGCCGTCGACTAGATCTGTAACTTGGACGGCCAACAGTGGCTTGGAAGTGCCTTCGTAATTTTTAGATCCGTTCAGAGGAAAAAAGGAGGTGACAATGCGCGGCACATACACGGGGTCGAGAATATCAGAAAGAGTAACATTCTCTGCAACGGCATGGACAAACAGGGCACCCGCATTATTGCAGGAAATGGAAACAGAGACGGTACTATCGCCATGTTCAAGAATGGCGAGACGTCCAGCAAGAGGAAAGAACAAGTCTAGAGTGGAGGAAAGCGAGTCTTTGAGGTGTTGGATGTAAGTGTGTTTGGCTCTAGGCCTGTGAAAAAGAAGTCCTTTTTGGATGGGTCCGTGGGTAATAAGTCGGAGATCCCATGGAGTTAACTCAATGTTTTGAACGAGGCTGCCATTGTGGCTTCGAGCTTGCACCAAGCTTGAGGAGATTTCTCGGACTTGGGTCATTATTTGGTGTCTTGAACCACTAGATTATCGATATAAATAAGCATATTGCAGGGTCAATAATGCAAGGATAAAAAAAATCAGAGGAAGGATAAACAATTGAAGGGCGGTGTGTATGCGCAGACCACTTCATCGACAACAACAGAGTCAAGACAATTGTCCAGCTCATCCACGTTGTCACGTGATGTCAGACGTGACTCGATGGAGATCATGTACCATGGCAATACTTTTCTTTTAGAAGGTACTAAATAATTTAATTCATTATTTATATATATTTTTTAGATATTCGAAATTTTTTAATTCTTTAAGGTATCCTAAGACTAAGAAGTTATTTAAAAGTAATATTTATAAATATTTTAATGTAACTATTACTTTTTTAAAACATAAATAAGCATATTGCAAGGCCAATAATGCAAGGATAAAAAAATCAGAGGAAGGATAAACAATTGAAGGGCGGTGTGTATGCGCAGACCGCTTCATCGACAACAACAGAGTCAAGACAATTGTCCAGCTCATCAACGTTGTCACGTGATGTCAGACGTGACGCGATGGAGAATGGAGATCATGTACCATAGCAATACTTTTCTTTTACAAGGAACTAAATAATTTAATTCATTATTTATAATTTTTTTAATTTTCGAATTTTTTTAATTCTTTGGAGGTATCCTAAGATTAAGAAGTAATTTAAAAGTAATATTTTGTTATAAAAATAAAGATATAGAAGAGATAAAAGATAGAGAACAAAGAGATTTAAAAGAGAGAAATCCTCATTCAGTTTTTTGTGTGTACATTTGTTAGGGGAGTATTTATAATGGTTGAAGGGTATAGAGATTTTATGTAGCTTTTACCCACTCCCCACCATAAACATAGTGGGTGACCTACCCATTCCCCACCTTAAGCGTAATAGGCAACCTTAATGCCCATAATGGATCACCACATAATTTAATATATTCATAACACTCTCTCTTAAATGTCCATTATGAATGTGCCTCATTAAAAACTTTATCTAAGAAAAATCCAGTGGGATAAAAATCTAGCCAAAGAAAAAAGTACATCATCCATTAATACACTTTCCAATACTGCCTCAATAAAAACCTTTTCAGGAAAACCCAGTGGGACAAAACCTAGATAAGGGAAAAAGAGTACAGACTGTATCGACTCTCTCTTTTGACAACGTCAGTATTACTCCACCTGATGACAAAATTACTTCAAATGTCTTCGTATTGGTGAAGAACTATTTTGCTAATAAGCAAGATGCATTAGTGCTCTAATATCACTAAAATATGGTACTTCTGGACTAAGTAGTTCTCCAAACAATTAATTGTCTTTTGAAGCTCTTTAGGAGTATCATTGATGTTAATATCATTGACATAAACATCAATTATAACAAATTCATCTCTAGATCTCTTCATAAAAATACATGAGCATATTGAATCATCTTTTATCCTTCTTACAAATAATATTTGCTGAGGTAACTATACCACATTTGTCCTAATTGCTTCAAGTCATACAAAGACTTGTTGAACTTAATTGAGTATTGTTCTCGAGAACTTAAATTAGATGATTCTGACATCTTGAGTCCTTCAGGGACTTGTGCTTTTGGCACATTAAGTCCTTCGGGGACATGTGCTTATGGCACTTGCTAATAGATTGTGGGTCATTATCCTCATTATCATTCATTACATTATATGCTATATTATAAGCAAAGATATCGTCAACGTTGAATTCCTTTAGATCCCAGCGGATTCCATTCATAACATAATTTATTGAGATCTTATAAATTTTTATATATTTCAAGTGCTTGCATCTCTTCTGGGACTAACATTCTCTTGTGGAGGTATCTTCACTAACTCTTTAGGAGATGACTCTTCTAGATTTATTAACTTTTCTTGATTATCCTCAACTCGATCGTCTATATTTTTAGCTCCTTTTTTCTTTCGAGGATTTTTATCTTTAGAACCAATGGGCCTACCCGCTTCAGGCGTGTTTTAAATTTATTTATAATAGGTTGTCCTTCAAGGACATCAATTCAAATAAGAGCATTAGTGGTTGAAATATGTGACTTTATCACTTTCTTTGGGTCAGTAAATGCTTCTGGCATTTGATTAGTTAAATTTTGCAAATGGATTATCTTTTGAACTTCTAGTTCACATTATTTTGTATGAGAATCAAAATGAGCCAATAATAATTCATTCCAGCTAATTTATTTACCCTTTCCCCCTAATGTTATGAAAACAATGTCAAATAACAATTGGTTAATCATACAGTAAAGTCTCCTAAATCCATTTGTTTCTTTTAGAAACATCATTTTGCTTCATTTTAGAGACAAACAAAAAGAAGTAGGTCCTTACACATTTTTCTCAACTTTCTTTCTGTATCCATCATTGTGATGCACATTCAAAATCTTTTAAGATATAATTTTTCTTACTCCTAATCAAAAGCTAATTTTATCGGGAGAATTTTGTTGGCTTTTACAAATGCTGCAATATATAAGATCAAATAAACCAACATAGAAATTTTGTTCTCATAAGCATTGATCTAGCTATTTATGGATGCTTTAATACATGATTTCTAGATCGTATAATCTATAAATAAGTGTGCTTAATTTAATCAAATATTATTGCAAATTTCAGGTTGCAAACATTTTTACAAACTTCAGGTTGCAAGCTAATAATCTCACATGTAACCATCTTATAGATATATCTTTCAATTTTGTATGGTTTACATGCTATTTCAATGGGCCCATACAATACTGTTTGATATATTTCCAAAAATACTGATATCCATCATGATCAATGAGAACAAGTAGCACATAATTCATAAATAATATGTTGGTTATTTATGAAGATTTTTCTGGTTCTTCAATGGATATTAATACATAATTTTATTTTTTTTATATATATATATATATATATCTATGTTTGTGTGTGTGTGTGAGACTTGGATCATCAAACAAGTCATGTCAACAATGAATTTGTTTGAATCAATAAACTTGTGTTTTACTGTAACATATATATCTTAACCAATCATAAACTTTTCAATTTCCATACAATTATGATTTAAATCATAATCTGACATCCATTTTGGGAGATCTATTAGACATTGTGTGAGAAGTATATAACTTTTCAAAAAAAAATTAGCTCACACTTGTATTCTAACTCACACTTGTTTTCTAATAATCCCTCCTTCAAGTGTGAGCCATATAAACATATTTTCTTTATATCTATATTTTAGAATCACTTTCAAACCTTTTAAATCTCGAAAGGAAAATCTATGTTAGTTCTTTAGGAACTACCATATAATATTACATCACTAGATAATCTCATTACTTATTAATAATATACTTCAATTATATGGAAAATGTATACAGTCCACCACATATGAAGATATTCATGATTAAGGGAAATTCACCAAAATAAGATTTTTTTTAAAAAAGTTGTATCTAATTAATGCCGTTTGGAAAAATTTTACCAGACTAATGCAGTCAAAAAGGGGGTTTGACGACGCCATCGCTCGATAGCGTCACCACTGGTGATGCCACCTCACTGGCGTCAGGAGTTCTGACACCAGTGTCGGGAATCCCGACGCTGCGTCAGGATTCCTAACGTGCCAGGAATCCTGACACAGCGTCAGGATTCCTACCCCAACACGCCCCCCAACACAACACAAACACACACACACACACACACAAAATCTCACTCCTACCCCTTGCCTTTTCCATTGTCTCCTTCATCCGATTCCTTCCCTCCCTCACATTTTCTTCATCCTCTATTCATCATTTTCCTTTCCTCTCTCACATTTTCTTCATCCTCCATTCTTCATTTTCCTTCCCTCTCCTTCATCCAATTCACTCCTCACATTTTCTTCATTCTAAAAACTCCATCCGTCCTCCATTTTCTTCATTCTTTTCACTCTCCCTCCGTCCTCCTTTCCTGAAGCTGAGAAAACGCTGATAGAGACTAAGAAATTTTGAGACATAGAGAAGAGAGAATCACCGGAAGGAAAAAGAAGGAGACTCAAATTCTCTCACTCACTCCTGACTTCAAGTTTGCACAGGTAACATTTAATTTTTTTGTTATGTTTATTGTTTAATAATTTGATTTAACTTTTAATTATATACATTTATTTATTATAGATGCTTAATAAATATATAACGGTAGGATAGATGCTTAATTACTTACAAATTATTAATAATTATAAATAATAAAAAGAGTAAATAATAATTATAATGAATGATTTAGGCAATTAAAATATTTAAAATTTATTATTAACCTTAGGATACAAGACTAATTAGTAAATTAATTAATTAGTGAATTATTTATTTATTTTGTATGTTAATTATAAACCTTAAGATAGATGACTAATTATTTAATATTTTTTAAAATAATAATTCCATATATAAAATGTAAAATATTATGCTTTGCTAAATTTGATTTAAGAAATTTGTGAGAATAATAATTAGTGAATAATAAAAATATTTTGTGAAATATGTTGTATATTATTATTTATAATAGCCTAAGATAGATAAGATAAGCTTAAATAGATTATAAAAATTAGTCAAATAATTAATTCAGTAATTAATTATTTAGAGAATAATAATTAGTGACTTAATGATGTGTTGTGTTATTGTAAATTTTTAGTAGTCAAATGGATGACCAATGCGCCTGCAATATTGAGCCCGACCCCAAAGAGTAGGGAGTTCTTAATGATGAGGTGCAACAGTCACACCGATCATAAGTTGTGTGGAACATAGGACACTGCAATTCTTTGAGAGTGAGGTGAGCCTCACAGGGGTCTTTGGGAGATGTCCAGGACCCAAACCTCATCCCACTAGATTTGCAGCAGCAACTAATGCGTGCAGGTTTCTGGCACGTGTCTCGCATGAAGAGACTCCCGATATGTGTTAAAATTCTTTATGTGATTAATTATATGCATTAATTGTTTGTACATGATATGGATAATATAGGACCCTTACATATTTGTTCTCTACTTTTATGTTGGTGTAGATTGACAAAAACCTTATTTCTGCTTTGGTTGAGAGGTGGAGGCCAAAGACTCACACCTTCCATATGCCGATTGGTGAGATGACTATCACTCTATAGGATGTAGAGGACATTTTAGGTTTGTCCACTGAGGGACGAGTAGTTTCTGGTCGGACGCATGGCAACTGGGCAGTGGTTATGCAGCAATACATAGGTCGGACTCCACTCCCATCTGAAATGATTGGTGGAAACATCAAGATGAGCTGGTTTGAGTGTCATTGGGGCCACTGGGAGGAGCACTCAGCTACTGTTGAGGGTTAGCTTTTGTACACACGTGCTCACCTCATGCACCTATTCGGTAGATTTTTGTTGTGTGACAAGTCCAGCTCAGAGGTCCCTTGCCGATATATAAAATTACTGGGTGGTGACATTGAGGCGACTGCTGCATACAATTGGGGGTCTGTTGTACTCGCTATACTGTTTCGCAAGCTATGTCAGGCCACATCGGCTTCAGCTAAAGACATTGTGGGTTATTTTTTGTTATTGCAGATATGGGCATGGTCCAGATTTCCTGCCATATCACCTCTCATTCCACCGTCCAGTGATGCAGGTGATCATGACGGACGCCGTATGGTATGCAAGCAGTATGATATAATGAATATTTTGAACTGGTTGGAGTAGATTGAGCGATTATGTTCTTATTTACAGGTCTTGTCACTAATGTTATTGAGTTACATATTGCTTGTTCAATAATGTCAACGTGCGGTTATGGTGACGTGAGCTAAAGACATATTAGATAGAGTTTGACCAGATGGGTCGAGACGATGTATGTATAATAAATTTGACTGTAGGGAACAAAAAGAGTAAACTAATTCACATTTGTTTACATGTACAGGTGAAGTGGGAGCCATATAGGGACACCGGATATGAGTTTATGGGTGTAGATGTTCACATGCAGGATAGCTAAAGGGCGGTGACACCCTTACTTGCTTTCCACATTATCGAGATGCACCAGCCCGATTGCTGCATGCGGCAATTTGGCATGCAGCAACACATCCCTGGCCCTGCTGCACAGCTTCAGGGTGCACATGATCTTACCTTATGCGGTAAGATGACTGATGATTGGGAGGTTAAGATGGATCCATTTATTTGGTTGTGGAACACACAACATGACTTCATCGAGACTACAGATCCATCGGAGGGGCCAATTTCCCCAAACTCTGAGTACATGATTTGGTTTTTCACACACACTAGACGGTATATGACGAGGCAAGTCGCCAGGATAGGGCATGTGGTACGTATGGATCTTGCTTCCATTTTTTATCCTATATCTTTCATCTTATTATCTATAACTTAGTTTCAGTGCTGTTATTTATTTTACTAGCTAAATGCAGGTAGATGGTGTAGAGTGGATTTGGTGGATGAATTCTCCACAATTTGAGTCCCAATACAGTAATATGCATGTTCAGGAGGTTTGTGACCAGTTACTGGGAGCACTGAGAGAGTTTGGCTGAGTTGCGGAGCCTGGTCCTAGCGCACCAAGTGTACTCTTAGTCGGTGTACCAGATCCCGCTTTAAAGGTCCCGCCCCGTGTGAAAGAGGGACGGGGACTGGGTCAACGACGACTGTGGCATGAGATGGAGGCATATGAGATACCCTGGCTTGGGCCACGTGGCGGTGGTATATATATAGACCACCCATATGGCCCAATATGGCCTATACTGAGGTTTTGTGGTACCCAGAGGAGATGCCAGCAGAGGTGCCTGAGGAGATGCCACCACAGGTGACTCTAAAGATACATGCACCAATGCCTTCTTACCCACAGCCATAGACGATGTTTGCTCCACAGCCATAGGTTCCTTACTCATATGAGTGGCCATCACAGAGTTCCCAGACCGGCTTTGCTACATCCACTTCTTACCAGCTTCGACGAGGTTATACGGGATTCAGTGCCTATCAGCCTTCATATGGCTTTCCTGGCTTTAGTGCTCATCAGCCTCCACATGGTTTTACTGAGGCAGGATCTAGTAGTAGTCCATACCAGTTAGGACACCACACATCCTATGACGGAGGTGACCATGCCGATGACTTTATATGGGCAGCTACTGAGGATTTCAATTATAGGCACAATCTTGATGGACAACGTGGACCTGTGGCATCCGTAGGAACCCTGAGCGTGATGTACGTTCGAGATCGTGGCCTACATATACTTCACCCTAAGCGTATTGCGCGTTATGTATTATGTTATAATTGCATGGATTACTGTATTAAGTCATATTTGCATGGATTACTGTATTTAACTGTATTTTTTAGTTTTCTATCTAACATATAGCTAATCAACATTTACCCAAATTCTAAATTCTTAATTATGCCATATAACCTAAGCTATAAATAGGAGAACTTGAAACTACAAAAATCTAATTAAAAATCAAGTGAAACTATAAGCACATAAGTATAAAAGCTGTGAAATAAAATTATGAGAACTTGAAGGTTAATTTTTCCTTGAAATTACTACACCTTATTCGAAGGCACATATGGTAGCAAATTTGAACTAATTACCCATGCACGCGCATCATAGGACATGAACGCCTATTATGTCTGAACTGTTTACATATACTATATCTAGTTCGACTGGAGCTAGGTTGGACCTCCACCTCATCCATTTCATTGCGAATGCGTGTAGATTTAGGGCGCCCCGTACCACGCAATTTTTATTCATCGGGGATAATTTTTGGTCTGGAAATGGGTGGTATTCCTTGTTCACTACCGATCGGCTGAAATACTGAAGAGTAAACATTCATAATGTTGTAGATTGAGAATACTGGATCCATGTACTGTTCAGTATAATGGGATACCGTCAAACATGCAGCAATTACATGACTACATGGGAATTTGAATGCCTGAAACTTGCCACATTGGCATTTCCCTTGGCTCAAGTTCATCGAGTATGTCTCTCCCTGATCATCAACTTCAAACGTGGTACGCGCCACATCAAACTCCCGAACACGCATCAATGTAGCTCGCTCTCCATTCTTTGTCATAGGTTCTAGAATAACACTCGAAAAAAGCTTTCCGTTCACTGCATCCTGTTGTGCTTTGGTCCCTCTTTTGACCCAGTAACAAACAAGTTGACTATAGGTGCATTTCACCAATGATGTTATGGGCATGTTCCTCGCTCCCCTAAAAACCCTATTGATTGATCCGGACAAATTGGTTGTCATATGACCGTATCTTCGTCCATCTTCATCATGATTCCGACACCATTTCTCTTTTGGAATTCTTACAATCCATGCAGCCACTTCACGACTCTAACTGCAGAACTGGGCATACAAAGCATCGAAGTGTATTTTGTTTGGAACATATCCTATAAAAAGAAAGAAAGACACAACATTATAAGATTGTAGTAATGAGAAAAATGGACGTCATTGCACATCAGTTAGAGTATATTACCTAATTTCGTTAAATTTTTCTTCAACTCCTGGTCCTTGAAGCGGCTATTAAAATTGCTCGCAACATGATGAATGCAAAACACATGGTACGCATTTGGAGGCTGCCAACCAATCATCTCATTGCCGATTGCTGATATTATACTTTTGTGACAATCAGAAATAAAACATAGACCAACCTTATTTGTAATATACAGTCATATGGAAGACAAAAAATACTCTCATGCTTCCTTAGTTTCACTTTCGACAATTGCAAATGCAATCGGCAAGATCTCATTATTTCCATCTTGGGTTGTGGCAATCAATAATGTCCCCTTATACTTACCGTATAAATGTGTACCGTCCACTTGTATGACTGGTTTGCACCATTGGAACGCCTCACGTCATTGACTGAAGGTCCAAAATGCATGTTGAAAAACCTAAACCCCATTGACAACCCGCCGATCAACAATATACGGTCTATGTTGAATATGATAAACAGATCCCGGGGAAAATTTCAGCATGTACTTGAACCATGTTGGCAGGAACACATATGACTCATCCCAATCACCGTAAATCTTAGCTATTGCTTTTTGTTTTGCCTTCTTGTAAGAAACATGATAACCAAACATTCCAATCACCCTTTCTTGTGTCATGATCACAGGTACTGAAGGTGTTTCTTTGACCATGTTTGCAAAACCAATCGCAAAAAGTGTACACTAGGAATGTTATTTAAGTTCAGTGATAAACAAAAATAAATTCACAAATTATCAAATGGTATTGTGCATTATACCTATTATAGCCTCAGAAATAATTTCAGAATCAAGTTGTTTGTGATCTTGGGAGAGAATTTGGCTCACACAACTATGATTTCCAACCCATTTAGTTACCACACAAGTGTTACTATTCTTCGGTTTAATTGCTTTTACTCTCCAATCGCAACCTTGTTCATGATTCTGACATTTCATTGAGAACTTGGCTGTAGTACTCTCAACCACTACAGCTTCATGATGTTCCTTCATGCAATAATGTTTTATTACGGTTTACACATCATTCTTGGACCCGAACTCTTGTTTCAGATATAATCCATCTCCTCTTGCCCATGGACCCCGGGTCAAGCCTTCCACGTCTAATATATCCTCATATGGGTAATCTTCATCAACAACCTCATAATGCGGAATATCATTCCAAAACGATGTAATATCTGCATATTCACACATAATACAATTTATGCGAAAACATGGTAACTAATAAAAAATAAATTATATAACAATACAACTTCATAACTAACTTGATGATTGTAACATACCAGTCTGCTGTGAAATGACATTATGATGATATTCGTCATCTGCATCACTATCAGCTTGATCATGGTCATTAGACAATAAAGTGTCTTCATCTTCTTCCTCTTGCTCCTCCTCATTGTCAGGTTCATCTACCATATAGTCGCTTTCTTCTCCATGCGCAACGGTTGATTGTGTTGGTTGAGGTATACCAGAATGAACCATATAATGTGATTGATGGAGTCCATGAGTCGGTATTGGTACACCCTCCTGTGACGTTTCAATATCCACATATAACTCAGCAAATTGGTTTCCGTCAAATGTTTGAACAAAAATATCCACATCCTCATCATCGGATATATCAAAACCCGCATATTTGAGATTTCTACAAGGAACTCTACCCGTTACTGAAGATATTACCTGATTTTGTTGCAGCTTTAACTTTCAACAGATCTTTTCATATAAATCTTCAGCGGACGTGCCTCAAACAATATACATTGCTCTTCTTTCACCTTCAAAGCTCAATCCGTTTGCACCTATATTTTTAGAACCATTATAATATATAAATGAACGAATTTGATTCATTTTTTACTTATTTTATATTATGAAAAAGAAGAACAAACTACATATAAAACAAATAACAACAACACAAATTGGAACTGAGCAGAAGAAGAAACACAATGTATATATGGAATTTAAAAAAAGAAATGAAGAAACAAAATGAAGAAAGATGGAAGACGGAGGGAGTTTCCAGATGAGGGAAGGAGTAAATGGTGATGGAGGACTAAGGGAGTTTGCAAATGAGTGAATGAAAGGGAGAGGGAAAGAGTTACGGATGAGGGATGGAGGACGGAGGAAGTCAATTATAAAGAGGGGGAGTCACGGGTTGCTTTTTTTTTTTTTGGGGGGGGGGGGTTCACGACTACAAGAATTGGGGGGGGCCAGGGGGCGGGGTGGTAAGGGGTAGGGAATCTTTGTGGCTCGACGCCTTAGTGGCGTCAGTCAACTACCAGGTTTGACTGCATTACTCTGGTAAATCTTTTCCAAAACTGTATTAGTTTGGTAAATCTTTTCCAAACTGCTTTAATTAGGTACAATTTTTGTAAAAAATTCTTATTTTGGTGAATTTCCCTCATGATCAAAATAACTTAGAATCACACGGATTTAGAATCACACATATTGAAATTCTCTAGTATAAAATTCTCATGTCAACAAATTTATGAGATGTGATCACAATAAATGTAAATAATAATAATTTTTAATAACAAAAAGATTAAACATCATATTACCTTATGAGTTTATTCTTTCTTCCTCTTGCCTTCAAAATAAATCTAGACATATTTTTTGGCAACTCTTTGCCTTTTTAATATCTCATTGTTATCATTGAAAACGTTTGATTTGCATTAGCAAACTTCTAGTTTCCATTTACAATCCCTTGCATTATTATTTGTAAATTTTCTATATAATATCCAATTCTGCAGATATCTTTGAAACTCAACAGGTTTCTTAGAAAAAAAAATCCATTATTAATGCATAATTTTGTTCCTTCATGTAATAAAATATTAGTTCTTCCAGAGCCTTAATCAAATGTATAATGTTATATATAGTCTGAATATTAGCCTCTCGCATTATAAAGTTGGGCAACATATGCTAATTAGTCCTCAAGGCTATTAATCTTTAGACTTATTACCCTTGAGTGGCATAATTCACTGCAATTTATTTTCCAGGACAATACTTTTTAAGGCTACCAAAATCTTTGAATCATACAATATTTAAAACATAAGCCTTCAAGGTCTTAATATTAATGACAATCAAATGTCACTCTCTTGTCCACCATTCATTTCTAGATGTGAACAAGCTCCTATACCTCTTTCGTGGGTATAGAAGACTAAAAGACCAAATATCTCATAAGTATAAATCATTGTGCGTAATAGTAAATTACTATGCAATCATGTTTCAGTTATTGTGCGAAATAGTAAATCATTGTATACAATAGTGAATTTCAGTTATTATGCAAAATAGTAAATCATATAAAATATTTAAAGATCCTATATAAGATATTAAAACCTTATAAACTATAAAATAGTAGGAGCAAAATATCATAATAACATGAATTTTCAACATATTGCCTAATAGTTTTCCTTTTGTGATTCTTGGCAATAATATTTCTCCACTTCAGGTGGGAATTTAAACCTATATGATTACAATCATGACTACTCACAAAAATTATAGCCACGTTTACACTTATCCATGACCATAATTAATTTTTTCATTATTTCATTCACTTCGAGAATGGAGCCAAGCCTATTAGATGAGATTTATGATCCTTATAACAAAAACTCACTGTTTTGTTTGGCCACATAAGATTAGAAAATTATGTCACGTCCCACTCTTTTTTCCTTTCCCCCTTCTCTTTCTCTTCCATATGCACTCTTTCGGCCTAATGTAGCGTATCAAACGCCATAAGCCTGTAGTTGCATGTCTGATATGCGGATTGGGTGCCTCCAATCTCACTTAGCATCAGACTTATGATGAGAATTTTTTATATTTAGTTGAGAAGTTGTTTCAATCGAACATATGGATCAAAAGTTACTTATTTGAAAATTTACTTTGATGAGCTTTTGAATTAAGCCAAAATTACTTTTGAGCTCCTTTTCAAAATCCTAAAATAATTTTTAAAGATTATAAGGTAATTTTTTTTTTTTTGTATTGTTCAGTTTCTTCAAGTATATTTTTAACACCATTCAATATCCTAAAATATATTTTAGGGTATTGACGGGTACTAAAATTTTTTTTCAAGATTCTAAAATAATTTGTCAAGATCATAAGGTATTTTTTTAGTATCATTTATTATCATGAAATATATTTTTAGTACCATTAAATACCCCCAAAAATATTTTAGGATGTTGAGTTGTACTGAAAATAATTTTTTAAAGATCATAAGGTATTTTTTTAGTATCGCTCACTATCCTGAAATATATTTTTAGTACCATTCAGTTTAAATCACAAAAGTTACTTATACTATCGCCAATCCAAAGATAAATCACATTTCACAATCAGATTTTTATCCAATTTGACTTTTCTAAAAGTTATTTTTTCCACCCATATCCCAAACAAACCCAATCGATCTCAAATCAAGGTCCTAATTTATAGTACAAACTACAATACAAGATGCTCCCTCGAGGTCCTTATTATAAATTACCAATTTTCATTTCTCTGATAGCAAGGAAGGGCAGTTTAGACATTAAATTAGTGTTCAGTTGATAAATATTCCATATTTACCCCTACTTTAATTATGCAATTTAAAAATATTAAAAATATCATTTGTCAAGACATGGGAGTGTAATAGGGGAAAAGCCATCTTGGAAATGAAAAGTCAATGAAAAAATTGAGTAAATGTTTAAAGTGTAGCAGCTGATAATTCACCAAGTTCGAGGAGTATTAAAAATGGAGGTAAAATGGGAAAAACCCAGCTTTAGAGGTCGTCAATACCTTATAATAAGAACAAAAAATTGTTGCTAGTTAGTGCCTTATAATAAGGATTAGAAGGAGTATATGTTTTACATTTAGGGATTGAGGTAGTTTTTAGGGAAAATATCACTTAAAGTAATTTTATTCCATTTAACTTCTAAAATATTATGATATTTATTGTCTCATTGGTTAAAATGAAATTAAGTCTTGTCTCGTAAAAAGACAATAATTACCTTGCTGTATTTTTATGAAGATATTTACAAGATAAATATAAGCATTTAAAGAAAACTAAAGAGTTAACAAGAGCATTTTGGCCATTTACAAAAAAAAAAAGGGGGGGGGGGGCATTTGTAAAACAAATAAAGGGATTTAAGAAAATCTAAGTAGTTAAAAAATTTTAGTCATTCATAAGTTAAAATAAAAGAATTTACAAGATAAATAAGAAAATTCAAAAAATAAATTAAGGACGTTATTGTCTTTTTACACACAAAACTTAATTTTATCTTGACCTAAACAATGCATTGAAACTTCAAAATATTTTAAGAGTTAACTGAAGTAAAATTATTTTCATAGGAACTAAGTGATATTTTCCATAATTTTATTATGTTGCCGATGTGGAATGGTATCCTAGTAATTTTTTTTTTCCCGAGAATAAAAATGTATTTTTCATGCATTATATTATTTGACGCGTGAAATTGCGACGTGTCTTCCCTCCAATTCCCATTCTATTTGCTGCCCTCTTTTATTACTTTTTTGATGTGTCCTTTAGTGCAAAAAACCATTCTTCATTCTTTTATTTTTTTTTTTTTTTTAAAAATAGCATTAACTGTTTTGATTATTTTTTCAATGTCATCCTTAAATATTTGTTCAAGATCTTAAGATTTTTTCAGGATCATAAAGTATTTTTTTCAAGTATTAGTAAGTATCTTGAAATATCTTTTTAATATTGATCAGTATCGTGAAGTGTTTTTAAGTACCATTCAATATCTGAAATACTTTTTCAAGATCCTAAAATAATTTTTCAAGATCATGAAGTATTTTTTCAGTACCATTCAAAAGTATCTTAAAGTATTTTTTTTAATACCGGTCGGTCGAATTATTTTTTCAAGATCCTAAAATAAATTTCCAAGATCATAAAGTAACTTGAAGTATTTTTTTTATTATCAATCAAGTATCTGGAATACAAGATATTGAAAAAATATTTCAGGGTACTAATAGGTATAAAAAAAAGTACTTTAAGATACTTAGAGTATTAAAAAGATACTTCAAAATCTTGATCGATACTAAAAAAATATTTTATAATCTTGAAAAAATATTTTAAAATACTGATTAGTACTAAAAAAAATACATTAGGATATTGAAAGGTATTGAAAAAAATCCTTAAAATGGTGAAGGCTATTTTTTTTAAGGGAAAAAAAGAAAAGAAAAGAGTGACAGTGTGTTTTTCAACCAAGAGGGAAGGGGATTTTCTCAGAAGCATCTGCCTCGGTATCCCTCAGAAGTAGATCTAGGCCGTCCAAAATTGAATCTAACGGCTGGAGAAGGATTTTTAAAATTTTTATATGTACCGCATGCGGTGTTTTTACCGCATGCAGTTTTGACATTGATAATTCTGGACCCTTAGATTAATTTTTGGACGGCTCAAATATAAAGATGCGAGGAATGCGAGAGAAGTGATACGAGAGAATCCAGATCCCTCTTTTAGTAGAAAAGAAGGACAACGGATGGTAAAGGAATTGGAGGAACGCCACGTCCTTGGAATTGGAGCGAAGGTAGAAAAGGAAATGTGAGAATAGAGGCGGTGCTTGGAAGAAAGTGACTGATGCGAGGGGCAACTACTGTGGTTGGATTTGGATCAGATTTAAGGGAGCATCCACGCCACTCAATCATCCATAATCCTATGGTATCAAAAGGTAGCAGCTTTGCTTCCTTGTTTTTGGTCTTCACAGGGAACTATGTCCCAGATGATCCCCACCCGTCTCAATCTCATATTACGTTGGGTATTACAAAGAAATTTTGGTTAGTTCGATTTTATCTATTAAAAAAAAAAAAATCGATAACAAGTAATGAGCAATAACAAGTTCCCGTGGTAGGGTGTAGAGAATAATAATAAATTTTTATCCTCACGCAACTAACTTTTCTTAATATAAAAATTTGGTAAATATAATTTATATTAAAAAAAATCAATTAATATGATATGTATTCTTCTCTCTTCTTCTTTATGATTATTGTTGAAGAAGCGTTACTAAGAATAAATTAGAAAATATATATATATATATATATAATATATCTTATATTTAAGACTAAAATCAACTCCTAAATATATTACTCTTCCCATTTTAAATATAAAAGATAGTTTCTAAACTACAAACTGTGTTCTAGTTAGGATTGAAAGAGGTAGTATATATCAAATAAAAACGGAAGGGAGTCAGTAGTAGAAATGGGCGATTGCCCCGATTCATACCCAAAAAGAAAAAAGACGGAAGGGAGTATTTTGTGATTATATTATTCCGTGTGACCTTGTCACTTTTCTTTTTTGGTGTGAGGGTGAGGGGACTAGTTTTTATTGGCTAAACCCAACTTCAATTGAAAACATTAAATCTATAACAGAGGATCAATTGCTTCACACTACGTACTACAGAAACGTCATTATTTTAGGTTCCTACCTGCAAGTATATACCTCTTAAACAGAACCTGCGGTCACCGCCTTGAAGAGATCCATTAGATAGAAGCAAAAGCCATGAAATGAGGGTCATTTGACACGGTCTCTAAAATCTGGAAAGGTAAGCAAAGTTCAATGTCGACACTACCTTCTTCTGCTCCAGCAAATACAGTAATCTTCCCGTTAGCTTTATTTGCTGCGCCACTTCGACCTGCCACCGGCTTCCCCCAGCCAAAGTCATTTCTGTAAATGTCGAACCTCGGCGAACTGCTTATGCCCAATGAGTTACTTCTCATCCCAGAGGATCTAATAAGCTCTGGGCTTTTAATCCAAGACTCATACAAGCCCTTAAGCTTCTCTTCTGTGTGTAAAGCAACCATCTTGTTCAGCTCCAAAGCAGCATTGCCAAGCCCTTCCTCAAGCAATTCCCCTGCTTTCATGGTTATTTTGCCAATATGCAAACAATTTCCAAAAAAATTCTCTGCTAATGGTGGGTGCGATATTCTGGACCTAGCACCTATTGTCAGCAAGAAACTGACATCTTCCGTTGGATCAAAACGTTGGCTACGGATTACTGAGCGCCAAACATGAGTTAAAAGCGCCTGTAGAGATGATATTTTGTTGTTGCTATTGCTAACCTCTGCGTTGGCTTTTGCTTTCAGATGAGCAATGTTTTCTCTTGTAAAGTGGAACACCCTATCCGGTGGCGGCTGCGGAATAATGTCATCAGAGCGTTGGTGTACCTCTGTAAAAGGAAAGCGAATAGGGTGTTTAATCCCCTCAGGGAACCACCGTTCAAAAGCAGGGAGTTGGGATGCTCTGTTCAAACCTCGAGAGATTTCGGCCCAAGAGTTGAAGAAATGCCAAAACGAGGGGCCATCAGCAACAGAGTGATTCATTGTGCATCCGATGAAGATGCCGTCGACTAGATCTGTAACTTGAACGGCCAACAGTGGCTTGGAAGTGCCTTCGCAATTTTTAGATCCGTTTAGAAGAAAAAAGGAGGTGACAATGCGAGGCACATAGACCGGGTCGAGAATATCAGAAAGAGTAATATTCTCTGCAACGGCATGGACAAACAGGGCACCCGCATTATTGCAGGAAATGGAAACAGAGACGGTACTATCGCCATGTTCAGCAATGGCGAGACGTCCAGCAAGAGGAAAGAACAAGTCTAGAGTGGAGGAAAGCGAGTCTTTGAGGTGTTGGATGTAAGTGTGTTTGGCTTTAGGCCTGTGGAAAAGAAGTCCTTTTTGGATGGGTCCGTGGGCAATAAGTTGGAGATCCCATGGAGTTAACTCAATGTTTTGAACGAGGCTGCCATTGTGGCTTCGAGCTTGCACCAAGGTTGAGGAGATTTCTCGGACTTGGGTCATTATTTGGTGTCTTGAACCAAAACCAGATTATCGATATAAATAAGCATATTGCAGGGTCAATAATGCAACGATAAAAAAATGAGGGGGCCGGCTTTCCTCCAATTCCCTTGCTCACCGCTGCCATCATTTTCTCCAAAAATGGTGTTGTTTTGGTGCCAAATGGTACTCTTTATTATTATTATTAATTTTTTTAATGGCATTCACCATCTATCTCAACTATTTTATTTTAGTACCAGTGGTATTTTCAAGTATCTTTAGTTTTTAGATCAAGTATCTATAAATATTTTTTTAATATCATTGAGTACCATGAACTATTTTTTTAAGATTAAAATAATTTTTCAAAATTATTAAGTATCTTTTTAGTCTGCGTCAAGAACACGAAATATCTTTTTAGTAACATTCAGTATCCTAAAATATTTTTTAAATACCAGTCAGTATCCTAATTTTTTTTTTTAGGATTTTTAAAAAATATTTTAGGGTACTGACTGGTACTAAAAATAAATTTTAGAATACTTATTTCTGATGAAAAAATATTTTAGGATCTTGGACTTGGTATTAAAAAATACTTCAATGCTACTAAAGATATACTTCCAGGGTACTGAATGCATTAAAAAGATTTTTCAAGATGCTGATTGAAACTAATAAAATACCTTAAGATGTGAATGCCAAAAAAAAAAAAAAAAATTTGAACAGTGCCAATTGGCACCAAAACGGTGCTATTTTGGGAGAAAAGGCGGGCAGCGGGGAGTAAAGGATTTGGTGGAAAGCCAGATCCAAAATGGTCAGAGGAAGGATAAACAATTGAACATCGGTGTGTACGCAGACCGCTTCATCGACAACAACAGGGTCAAGACAATTGTCCAGCTCATCCACGTTGTCACGTGATGTCAGACATGACGCGATCATGTACCATGGCAATACTTTTCTTTTAGAAGGGACTAAATAATTTAATTCATTATTTATATATATTTTTAAATATTAAACATTTCTTAATTTTTAAGGGTTATCCTAAGACTAAGAAGTTATTCAAAAGTAATCTTTATAATTATTTTCATGTAACTATCACTTACATTTTTAAAACATAAATAAGCATATTGCAGGGCCAATAATGCAAGGATAAAAAAATTCAGAGGAAGGATAAAAAAATGAACAGCGGTTTGCATGCGCAGACCGGTTCATCGACAATAGAGTAAAGACAATTGTCCAGCTCATCCACGTCATGTGATGTCAGACGTGATGCAATGGAGATAATAAACCATACTAGAGCTAGAAAATCGGTAGAAAGCTCGTCGGACCGAGTTCATTTAAACCCTAGTCTGTAAGGGCTCGGGCTTACAAAATAGGCCAGAAATTTGAAATTAGCCCTGTGAGGCCTCCGGTTTAATCGGGCCGGCCCGTTTAACTGTAGTTTTTTTAGAAAGAAAAATTAAATAATTAGACTTTCACTTAATGAATGTGTTTTTTTTAGTTTAAACTATAACTTTTTTTTTTTTTTTTATGTTTTTTATTATTCTGTATTAAAACACATAATTAATTATTATAAATTTTAAAGAAAAGATGTTTTCATATTAAATAAACACATACTTTGATATTACAATATTATAAAAGTAATAAATTATAAATATGTTTTGTGTAAAATAAGTATAATTATTTTTACCTGTCAATAAAATTATGCATGAACCGAAGGAATCTGCAGACAAACACAAAATTATGAGAGGGAAATGCATTTTGTTGTGGGCATACATAAAACAATTCATTTGTTTAATATTTTTTTAAAAAAGGGAAAAAACATATTTTTTGTGTTTATTTGTTTTTTTTATTACGAATTAATGAATGTGTTTATTTGTTGAATGATTTATATTGTTTAGATATTAATGTTGATAACATTTATTTGATAGATTAGAACTTTAATGGTTGCAATTTACTAATTATATTTCTTTGAAAAAAATCGAAAGAAAAATATTAAATTTTGGAATAGTAATTTTCGGGCCTTGTAAGTGCCGGCCCGCCCTGGTACAATCGGGATGGGCTTTAAAAAGCAGATATTTTCCTTTAGGGCCAGCCCTGTAGGGGCCCGATTCCCAACTCTATACCATACCCAATACTTTTCTTTTACAAGGAACTAAATAATTTAATTCATTATTTATAATGTTTTTTAAAGATTCTATATAAGATATTAAAACCTTATAAACTATAAAATAGTAGCGAGCAAAATATCATAATATCATGAATTTTCAATATATTGCCTAATAATTTCCCTTTTGTGATTCTTCTCAATAATATTTCTCCACCTCGGGTGGGAATTTAAATCAATATGTTTACAATCATGACTACTCACAAAAATTATAGACACGTTTACACTTATCCATGACCATAATTAATTCTTTCATTACTTCATTCACTTTTGGGAATGAAGCTAAGCCTATTGGATGAGATTCAAGATTCTTATAACAAAAACTCATTGCTTTGTTTGGCCACATGAGGTTAGAAAATTAATTCACCATATTTCTTAAAACCTCTTTCACAATATTGCTCCTAGAGGAGCAAATTAGATACACCCATTTATAATAAACTTTTGAAAGAATAACCATCTTGATGGTCATATATTTCCTTTGTTCCAAAAAATAAAAGGGTCTTTTAATGCTAAATATTCAATTTTAAAAACAAAAATATGTATCGAGAACTTGTCTCATAGCCAGGCCAAATATGTCTCTTAGCTTCATACCAATTTTTCTCTTTGTGAAAAATTAAATCAATATGGCTTCCAAATTTATTTATCTTCAGGATAAACAAATATATATATATATATATATATATATATATCTTTTGAGCATTTATGAGAAGGGTAAATAAAATTGATATATGACTTTTGATCATATAATCTTAATAAAGAAATATGAAATAATATAAAATAATAGAAATAGATATGACCTACACACATTTATCCACATCCTGTGACACACCTCATTCATCATTTTTTTTATATTGCCTGCATATTAATAAAGAATATAATAATAAAATGTTAGGACCCACATTTATATTTATTTCAAGATTCCGTCCGCAATGAATGATAGAGGGATAATAAAGGGGATATATATAATATACATAAATAATAATAAATTCATAAAGACAATAAATAATGATATTACAACGAAATTAAAAATTTATTGCTTCGGGCCATTTAGTTTTATTGGCTTTAGGCTAATTAATTCTCATGGCTTCGAGCCAATGATGAGAATTTAAAATATATGGCTTCCAGCCTTTTATCTTCATGATAGATAAAAATTAAATATATATTTCTAGCCATCCAATAAAATAAAAGATGAAAAAGTATATGACTTCATGTCATATAATAAGGAATCAAATGAATATAGCTTCTAGCCATGTATGTATGTATGTATGACTTCTAGCCATATAATCTCAAAGTAGGAATAAAAGGACTATGGCTTCTGGCCATGTAATAGGAAATTAGAACAATGTTACTTCTAGTCATATAATTTCAGAATATAAAATCAAAGGTGTATGGCTTTTGATCATACTAAAATAACAATAACAATAATATAAAATAACTTGTAAAGGAGATCAAAATAAGATATAAAACATTAATAATCTCAAATCTTAGCCATAGAATCCGATGTATAAAATAATTGGTAAAAGTATCTCGTTTAATTCTATATAGTGGCTCAGATTATCTTGTATAAATAAAATAAACATATAATTAAATAATGTAGATTGAATCATTAAAGAAACAATCAGACCTTCGTTAGAGCTCTCATGTTGATAACATGTTATAAAAATAAAGATATAGAAGAAGTAAAACATAGAGAACAAGAACAAGAGAGATTCAAAAGAAAGAAATTCTCATTCAGTTTCTTTGGTGTATGATGAATTGCTTTTTGTCGCGAAAGCAATCAATTAAACTAGGTCCTAATTATTATGCAATATAGGGTCAACCCAGGTCATTCTCCCAAGGAGCAATATGTGGGTTTTTCTTTAGGTTGAATTTAGGTGATAAAAATGCAATGAAATAAAACTAAACTAACTAAATGCAAGATAATAATGACTCTAAAACCTATATGAAAATGGAACTAATCTAGATGTAGATGCAAATTTGAGGGTTTTTGTTATGAGAGAATATTAAAATCCTAAGAAAATAAATTAACAAAGATTTAATTCAATTATGATGATAAAGGGGACAACTTAGGAATTGCATGGATTTAACTTAGCCCAAATTAATTAGTTAGACCAAAGGGGGTTGATGGAAGATTGGAAGTAATGAATTTAATTGCCTAATTAAACATGGGAAACCCTCAAGTTTAATAACACATATTACACCGAGAAAACTCATAGTGAAATAAGTGGTGGCTAATTAAACTCATTAAAAACCAATACAATTAATTTCTAATTAATTTTAGAATCTTATTTACAATCATCCAATTAAACAACTAGATAATTTATCGACTCAATTAAACAATTAAATCGGTAAACCCAATTGACAATTAAATTAATAACGAAAACTCAATTATTAATTCAATTGACAATCTAAAGGTTGCAAACAAGAATCCAACAATAAGCATAAAAACTTGAATTATCAATCTAATCCAAAAGAAATAAGTTTACAATATAAAACTAGATTGTTACTCAATTAATACAACCGAAATCCTTTAAAACTAAATAATCTCAAGTTTGAATTAAAAAGATAAAAGGAACAACACTCCCATGTGGTCTTCAAGTGTAAGACCTAGGCTTTAGTTTCCCCTATACTCCTCCCAAGTTGCCTCCTAAAGATCTCAAGCTACCATGAAAATCATTCCTCCTTCAAGTGTTAAGCAACTCCTCGCAGCCATTAAAATTGATGAACAAGAGTCAATTGATGTCCAGGAAAAAGTGACGTGGGTCCCGTGAGTGGATGATGCCAAAAACAATTCTCCTGTGCGTGGCAGATTGAATAAATAGATGAAGGAAGCAATTGGCTTCAGCACACAGTGGTTGTGGGGTCCCGTGGATGAATGAATCAATGAATAAACAATCAAAAACTCCTCTGCGTGTTGCGTGTTGCAGCTGCGTCTATTTCGTCTCAGCGTGAATGTTCTTCGTCTCCAGAGTATGCGTGAAATCCAATCAATCCCGCGGCTAGGTTAAATAAATGGGGGAGAAGAGATAGATTTTTGGATACTATCTTGAGCCCAATAAAATTTAGAAAGCCCAATAAAATTTTACCATTGGATCTTCTTTTAGCTATCCGAAAAATTAATTTATAGGATCTTAATATGATAAAATCAAGATATTATATATTAAGAGATATTCTTTAATAACAAGATATCAATCAAAATAAATAATTTAAGCCCAATATCTCATAATTAATTCAGATTTATATTATCTCCTAAAATTGGCTAACAATTCAACTATTATCTAATATATCCAAATTAGCCTAAAATAATTTCCAAAATAAATGAATAAGGTGGGATTAAATATATCAAAATATGGATTTATCAGTGTACATTTGGGGGGGGGGAGTATTTATAATGGTTGCGAGTAGTGAAGTTTTATGTAGCTTCTACTTACTCCCCACCATAAACGTAGTAGGCGACCTACCCACTTCCCACCATAAATGTAATAGGTAACTTTAATACTCATAATGGGTCATCCACATAATTTAATAAATTCATAACACATTTATAATTATTTTCATGTAACTATTACTTTTTTGAAACATATTATTTTAATTTCAATAATACGTAAAGATAAAAATCAATATTGGATTTTTAAAAATGTTAGTCGTATTTTCAAAATGATTTCTAAAATATTATAATTTTGTAGTAAAATATTTTTTTGTTTTTGAGTGATTATAATTATAACTTTAAATTTTGTTATGTCTATTTTATTTAATTTAGATTTGTGAAGGAAATAGGCTAAAGTAAACCTTAGGGTTCAATTTAGTCATTTAAGTATGGTTTTAGTCCTTTTATTCTAACATCATTAATTATCATCAACGGAAAATGATGATTCAATAATTAAAACATATTTTAATTTTAATTATTTAATATAATTATTTTTTATAAAATTAAAATAGAGGCAAAAAGATGTGTCTTCTCCTTATCTCGTCCCTCCCTTATTCGACAAGTACGTCTCCCCACTGATACAGTCATACAATGCTCCAGGCCCACGTTACTGGTTGATGCCACTGCTAAGTAAGCAATTTAAACAAAGACCCATTTTTAAATGGGTTAAGGTTTTTTTTGAAAGTGCGTCTAATACTAAATTTTTTTAGGTGCAAAAGTAATTATGTAATTGTAAGAACGAATTAAAATTTAAATAGCATTTGATTGATGAGTGAACATTTTCCAACAGTGTTAGAATGAAGTGATTAAAAGTACACTTTATAAACTTAAAAGATTAAATTGATACATAAAGTAAATTTAAAGGACAAACTATAATTTTGTCAGGTAAATATAAAACTAAAAGCGGAGATAGGGCCATTGTGCCAGAGAATGTTCCTTTTTCTTTTATTTATTTATTTTTTTCTCTTTCCTTTTATCAGCGACTAGCGCGGTTTTAAACTAATCAAAAATTGATTTGAATAATTTAGCCAAAGCCATGAGAAACAGTGGTATTTAGTATTTTACCAGTGCATCCAATTTTCTAAATTGACAAAGAAAGAGTGGCAAACTCTCACGGTTTAAGGCAACGTACGTCGTGAGAAGCTTGAGGTAGGGGTGAGGAAAACTCTGTTGGTCTGATACTCTGATCCAATCTAGTCTAATCTGAGCTAGTCCACTTCAGTTTGATCTAGTCTAAATAATCAACATAATGAAATTAAATTAGACTCAGGTTGGACCTGGTTCTGGATCTAGGGACCAAACCACTTGGACTGATCTGGTCTAGTCCAAATCAATTTTTTAAAAATATTTTTATAATTTAGATGTTATTTTTTATTTAATGTTGTTAGAGTCTTAGAAGAATTTATAATTAATTTTTATTTTTATATGAGTATAGATATTTTTATTATCTTAATTGTATTTATCATGTTTAATTTTTTTCAACATATTTTTTTTATTGTTGTTGAATGTTGTTGGATATTCCTAAAGATTTATAATGTTTTAATTTTATGTTACGTGTTTTATATTATTATAGGTATTTTTATAGTCCTCATTGTATTTAATAAGTTCAAATTTTGCTTTTTAAAGAGAAAAAAAATAAAAGTATTGGACTACCTAAACCAATTTAAAGAGTCCATTAGATCGGATCTGGTCCAATTCAACCTCAGGTTGGTGTTAGATCAAACTGAATTACAAGTTGCGTTATACAACCCGAGGTCCTCTCAAAACCAAACTTTGGAATGATGTCAAACCCAATCCAGTCCGCACTCATCCCTAGTTTAAACATCCTCTTGATAACTAAGCATCTCGATTTTCTAACCTTTTTTTTTTTTTTTTTGGAAAATCCACATGGGGGCCTTTTTTGGAGAAAAAGGCCCTAAGATCGAAAATCCCAAAAAAGGCTTAAAGACATTTTCTTGTATAAATTCATTAAACTTTAACAACTAAATCAGCCAAATTAACAACAAAATCAATACCCATTAACAACTAAATCAGCCAAATTAACGATAATATTTTAACAACTAAATCAGTCACATTAATAATAATATCAGCCCTGGTTAACAACTATATCAGCTCCATTAATAACTCGTTAGATTCTGAAAATCCCAGAAAAAGGATTTTCAGAATCTTAGAGCATTTTTTAGGATTTTTTTTCTTCAAAAAGAGCCCTTAGATACATTTCCCCTTTTTTTTTTTTTTTTTTTTTTTTTATGATGCATGAGAAATCCTCGTGGACATCTTCCTTTAATTATGCCTAACAGCAGACTTTTAACTGGTGGAATCCAACATACATATTACTAAAAGAACAATAATGTGTCCCATTAGTCTGAGCTTTGGGGTCACTTCCGTGCTCTTAAGTTAATTTGCGCATCTAATTTGAGCTATGGGTTCAAATTTATATATAATTTGTGTTGCATCCAGGAAGACGCTAGAGGATGAGGATGCGACCCTGGGCAGCTTGCGGAGCGTTTAAAGGCATTCAATATTGGGCTTTGAATGATGCTGATGGATCCAATGCGTTATAATGGGGCCCTGGCTGCAAGGCAAGCAATCTTGACTACACTTTCGGAGAATTTTAATATGTACTAGAGACAATTTTATTTTTAAAGGGAAAATCATTTTAAGGTTCCAAGAAATCAAAAAAATATCAAAAGATCCCACTGAAAATTCCAATATCAAAGAATTTCTTTTGACAACTCTTTTAATAGGTGATTAATAACTCCATTTGTGGAGTCTTAACAACTTTTTTAGACTTTTTTGACATCAATTTTCTGTGGGATTTTTTTGACATTTTCTTGGTCCGGAAGAGGATTCCCTCATAATTAGTTTTTTAATTTTTTAAATTTTTTATTCCACGTCAGCGTCCAACTCATCTTGTTAGCGCCATGTCAGCGTTAACGGTCAACTAACGGTAAACTAACAGTTGACTAACGGCCATGTGTATTTTTGATCCCAAAACGTAAGGTCATGTGTATTTTTGATTAAGTTGAAAGGTCGTGGTGCTGAGCTCTTCTGAAAGAAAATGTCATGTGTATTTTTGACGCTTCACCCAAATGGTGAGGGACAAAATGGTGAGGGACAAATAGCAGACCTATTTGAATTAGCTTTGCAAAAGTATATTCACGTTAATCCAAATAGGCAAATCATTCATGCTATTCAAGTTTCAGTCATGGCCATTAAATCAAATACCTCGTAACTCGTGATGGTTGGGTTTGTATTTATAATTTCCATAGCTAATGGAATGTAACTATGTAAGGTCTCTTTCATGACCAATTTTTTTTTTTTAATTTAAAATATTAAAGACAAACGTGCACTATGGTAATAAGACAAAAAACAAAGATACATATTCCTAATAAAAATAATTTTACATCAACTGATAAAGGGTTAATGTGTGTCTAATACCCTAGAGTATTTTTTTAGGTGCCTTAAAAATGGTAAAGTATTTTGTGACACAATTTTACCCTTAAAGAACTAATGTTTTAGGTGAAATTTTGCCCATATAATACTTTTTTAGGAGCAATTTTAACTTGATCATTAGATCCCAAAAAGCCCTTTAAGTGAAAGTCTATCAACTACCCTAAATTTTGAGCCAAAAAAATTACCCAAAAGTATTTTTTTTCTGAAGCAATTTTATGGTGTTGAAAGCGCTTGAAAAAACATTTTAAGATATTAAATAGACTTACGAGAAAATGCTTTAAAATGCTGAGTGGACCACAAAATAATTTTTTTTTTTTTTTTAAAGGAGGGTGCCCAACGTGAGATAAAGAATAGGGTTAAGGATCATTTTTGCCAACGAACTATATGGCCAGGTGCACACAACACAATATACTTTATGTAGGACCTTAAATGCAAATAAAGTAATAAAAAGGGGCATTGTACACAAACGCCGTTGGAAGCCCCAAACGTCCGTGTAAATGCTGAAGACGTGGCATACTCACACAACACGTGGGGTGTGAGTCAGCTTAATTCAAAACACGGGAAGGAGAGTCGAAGGCCAAAACGTCGAAGGAAAAATGGTTTGGAGATGGAAAGAAGGAATTAGGGTTCGGTCCATTTGGGAAAAAAATGAGAGTGAGGAGAAATCGCCGTCACTGCAAAATCCATAATCGTCGACGGAAAATAAAAGGCGGTCTTGAAGATGTCATCGGCGTCATCGTCGAGTGGAAGACGCGAGCGGAGAGTGGTGATGCTTCGACACCGAGTCGCGAGGAGGACTATGAACCTCAGGAGGTATTGCAATCACGGAATGGTGGCGTCGAGATGGACGGCGTGGGCCCGCGGCAACCTAGGTCGGAGGTTCTACGGCTGCCCATTGTACAACCAAGTAAGAAACCCGAGGTTCGTGGTTCACTCGTAGGTCTCATTGTTTGTTTCTATTTGTCTTTGTGTTTGTTTATAGTTGCCTTCGAGGTTCGATTTTACGAATTACGGGCGGGTAGAAAGTAAAACCTAATAAGTGTATAAACTAAGAACCGGTGTTACGTGGTCTTCATCTCGTAGGTCTTCGTCTACGGAATCCTTTGAGTTATTTGTTTCCCTTTTTGGAATTAGAGGACAAGTAAAGATACAATTTATCGATAAATTCGAAAGATAAATTTGAAGCAGATTTTTCTTTGTGTGCTTGATGAAACAAATTGTTCATGTCATTGAATGATTTTTGCTGCTACCCCCACCCAGATATGCGCCTCTTTAGGATAAGAGGAATCCATACCGAAGCCATAAAAACCCATGATAAGAATGTTAGGTTTGAAACAAATTTTCATGATGAGAATGTTCAAGAATAAGCATATGATTGTGATTGTATCAGTATTTAGGTTAGGTGTATTCTTTGGAGCTGATCTAATTCGTTTTCTAAAAAATGGAGTAAAAAAGAGCACTTGACAATAGCATTTCTCCAATGGACATTCACTTTCTCCAATAGGGTTAAATGATTTTTAATGATGCGAACGAGTGTTTTGCCATTTTTTCCCTTTTCTTTTGCATTGCAATCTTGACTTTCAAACCAATAATATGCACGAAAGGTGTTTGGAGAATTGGGATTTGCATATTTTAGAGCTTAAGGAGGTCTTTGGGCATAGAGTGAACTTCACCTATGAATGATTCATCGGCTATGAAGTTTAAGTCGATCAAATAGAAGTAATGCCTAAAATAACATGTTCAAGTAATGCCTAAAATGAAATGAGAATTGTAAATGGATGTGTGTTTAACTTAAGTCTTATTCTTTCGACCAACAAAAAAAGAGTCTTAGTACTAGTCCCAAAGGCCTAAACACCACCCCTTCCAACCCAATAATTAAATAAAATGTTGCTTTTAATTTTATATTAAATTCAATTTGCAATTATTATCTTTGGTTAAGCAATTTTTTTCATCTGACTGAATTTGTGTACACAGGATGGGGCGTGTGGTTTCTTCGCTTGGCATGATAACGAGTTCAGAGAAAGGCCAAATACTGTGATTAAGGAGCTTTTAGATGACATTGACAAATTATATGATGAAAGTTGCAATCTCAGAAAGAGCAAATCATGGGCATAGACTTGATGAAGAGCTTGATTCAATACATGGTGAATTAAGGAAGCTTAAACGCAGAAATGAGTTATATGATAGGGAACTTAGGAAGGGGGAAAACAAGTTCAAAGTAGCAATGACTTTGTTATTTTTTACATTTCTTTGGTTGTGTGTATTATATGTGAAGATGTAATATGTATTTGTAATTTATTTGTGGTTGAAATTAGGTAGTTATGTAGGTGTAGTATGCAATAGTTTTTTGTTTCTCTAGGTTCAACTATGCCTTATAGCACACTTGGGCACTCATAGACCAAATCTTTTGTATACCTCTTAAGTGATGAAATCAGCAGAAAATGATGAAGTCATTTACCTGGACATGAGTCCACTTGTAATGCAGCTACTATCCTCATTTTCCTCTACTAATAGTACATTCAATATTTTCATCAATAAGGGGAAGGAATCACAAACACACACAAAAGGAAAAAAAAACCAATTAAGCATTCGGACTATACATACACTATGACTATGAACACATTCATAGGTACCCAATATACATTGCTGTGATCTACTTAACTCAAGAAAGATTCAAGTTGAGATTTTCTCTCAACCAACACCACAAAGTATTGATTGTGCAAATCAAATGAGTTTGCAACCAAACAAGGCAGAATTTAATTGCCCAACTATGCATACACTATGGCTATGAACAACGTATACGAGGCAAGCACACTTGTTTGCAAGTTCGAAGGATCAATATAAATACAAAATGACCCTAAACAAGTGTTTCTTGCTAAAGTTAGCCCAAAATATACAAAAAGAGCACTTGTTCTTGCTAAAGTTAGCCCAAAATATACAAAAACAGCAGTTGGTCTTGCTTTCAAGTTACATAAAGGGACCCAAACAAAAAGCACCCTAAACAAGTCTAGTTGGTTGAGTTATCCAGCCTCCTGGTCATAATCTGCTCCCCTTGTTGCTGCTGTTGTGACGTTCGTCTTGCCATGATCTGCTGCATCTGCATCCGGAGGTGCGAGCTGCTGATACTTGGTTGGCCCATCCACCGCAATCCAGGTGGGTTCACAGGTAGTGGCGAATCAGTATAACTAGAAGGGAAGTCAATCTTCCTGGAACCATCATTGCGGTTGGTGTGGCGGTGATGACTTCCTAATTTCTTCCTCATTAGGAATTGGAAATTTTTTTGTAGGGTTTGGATTATCCATGAACTCAATTTGGTGTACCTTCCTCAATGACCTTTTCGGTCCTTAATCCAGGCTACAATAAAGAAATGCACATGGTCATATATAAGTAGTACCTAACATTACCACATAGATATTGAAATGAGAAAGTGAAACTTACATTATAAACACTTCTACCACTATCCTCATCAACCATTATTCCAAACCCACATGGTCTTACTCGTCTATAACAACGTTTCCTGCCCGTTGATTGGTTCCCAGATTCACGAGGCGTTAAACTTTCTTCGAGAGCTTGCGTGCCCGAGATGGTGGGTGGCTTGCAAATGACGCTTCTTGTTGGATTGCGCAGATCGGGTATCTTCTTTCGTGGACGAGGATTGCTTGAACGGGGTGCACGAAATAGTCAACAAATAAGGGACAATTAATTCAATGGCTCAAAATATAAGACTACATAACTATTATAGGGGCAGCATATTAATTTAGCATTATACGAACCGGTAATTTAGCATAGCATGGTCTGGACCCTTAAACTATTGGTATGTTCAGCAACAAACATATCAATACAGTAGGAATTAAATTAAATCTGAATAATTTGATAACCAAATTACCTCTTTGCATGTGCTTCTATTATGTCTCGCAATTTTACACACACTGCACTTCATAACAGTGCCCTTTTTGCTCATTCGTTCAAGTCGAGGTCTTGAACTTGAAGCATTGTTGTCATCTACTTGGCTACTCATGGCGTGAGACAAGGCGGTGCCTCTATTCAACCTTCTTTGTGGTTCTTCGGTCCTCTTTCTCTTCTTTGGAGGTCTGCCGGTAATTTGCATATGGGTGGGGGTAGCAACGGCCCAAACTTGTGTGTTTCCCAAAAAACTTGTCCTCTCACAGGCTGGAATTTTGTTCTATAGGTCGCTAGATATGTATCCCTATGGTAATACCGTGAAATTTGAGTGCTGGGCTCTACCTTGGCATGATACATTGCAGAAATTGCATGTTGGCATGGGATACCTGTTAAATTCCATGCTTGACAAGTACATAATTTCCTACTAAGGTCAACTGTGTGCCTATCCTTCCCCTCAGTGATCTCATACCCATCATCACCATTAAAGAATATCCTACAATTTGTAGCCAAGTACCTATTTGTCTCAAAAAATTCAATACATTTTGGACTATAGTTGGCCTTCCAATTGGTTACTATTTGCTCACTAGCGACCCATTTTTCCATCAACTTAATCCTAATGCCATCAATCATTTTAATTACGGGAAAATACCTATCCTCTATAATCCATGCATTAAAACTCTCAATCGACATTATTGTCTACAACCATAGACAAGCATCTACTACTAAAAAAGGCTCTTACCCATCCCTTAACGGGGTAACTCACTACTCCTTGTTCTTTTGCCTTGTTCACTTTCTCCAATGCCTTTAGGTTGTCATTGAATTGTTCCTTGTATGTGCTCCAAGCGCAAATGAAGAATTTTTTCTTCAGCTCATTTCCCCTCCACCGTTTGCTCCAATTCGCATAAACATGTCTTGCACACAGTCGATGTTCGGCTAGCGAAGGACATCACGGCTTGTAGCAACCCCTACATGAAAAACGAGATCGGTTATACAATGTCCACCTGCAATAACTTAAGCACACATATATGGAAAAAAACTATACCTTTTGCATGTCAGACATTATTGTAACTTTTCCACCATCGTCCAGGTCAAGAGAGGATCTCAACCATTGTATGAACCAACTCCATTAACGGTTGTCTCCTTCTCGGTCAAAGCAAAAGCTAGTGGGAACATACTATCGTTTGCATCTAAACCAACAGCGGTCAACAAAATGCCCCTAGCTTTCCCTTTCAAAAAGTCCCATCTAGCCCAATAAATGGCCGCACCCTAGTTTCCAACCGACCTAATAGTTTAATAACATAAGACTGACACATTAGAGACACCTACCCCAATATCCCAAAATATATACAAGGCCTAACATGACTATGAAATGTTATGTAATCAGTTATACAATTAATTGAAGGTCTAAAAATATAAGACAGTCATTATTTCATATTAAAATACAACAATTAACTCACGCACGCCAGTAACCACACTAACAAACAAAGCAATTAACTCATACACAAACACTAATGAGACATCAATTAATTGCAACATGTAAAAGAAATTGTAAGACAATCGACATACATACCTTAGATGCATTAAAACAGATGTACATTCTCCTAAATACCCTCCTTCCTTGATCTAAAGCATCGCAACTTAACTCCACACTAACATCGGACCCGGATTTGACACTTTCGGCTCATTGCGTAAGCTTCTAACTTGGCATACTCATCCGCAAAACCCCCATCCATGACCTCCATTATCATTCTTTTAGCCCTCTTACACTTATATCTGCTGACAAACACTTTCAAATCACGCTCCACGTCCTTCTTCATCTCAGTTACACTGTATTGAGGATTAGCTTGGACTTTTTCCTTGAAGTATTCAGCTAGCCACCTGGCACTTGCCCTTTGATTCTTATAAACTCTAGCACACATGTGCTCATGATTCAGCGATTTCACCATGTAACCGTACCTACACTATCTCTCGGCATACAACCTAAATGGACAGCCGTCTACACAAGTGGCAATGACCATCTTTTTCTCACTTTTCACTATTTTCACACTCACCCCCTTCTCAATAGCATAGTTATCAATCGCCTTTCTCAACTCCCCTCTATCCAAGAAGGTCATACCCAATGTGAAGAAGGCATTTTTCCCATGACCATCCCACTCCCTTCGACTATCCCACACTTGTAGAGGCGCATTAAAATTTCGCTCACCCTCATCACTAGATGTATCCGAAGGTCTTCATGTATCTCATAATCATCAACTAAACTCTCTTCACTATCACTACATTCTGACCCTGACTCTGTAACACCCCAATTTCTAACAGTTATAATAATCTAAAATTTTATTGAAATTCGAAATAAATAACATTGGGGAGTGTTACGCCGCACTTGTCTTGGGACAAGTGCAAGGCTACCTTATTACATTAACAAAAAAAAATCTGAACTTAAATAGATGTGTTTTATTCAAAAAGAAAGAAAATAAAAATAGAAATAAAATAAAATAAAACTAGCTAGGTTCATTGAAGGTTCTTCCTCACTTCCCATTCGCTAGCCCCAACTCTTGCACTGTTTCACCGAAATTCTGCTCCCCAGAAGGATCATCGCGACCCATGAACACACACATCAAGCAATTCTTTGGTAATCCTAATAAACAAAGATAATATAGAAGAACAATAATAATAACAATAAATAAAATATTTGCATGATGATAAAGGAAAATACCATATACATATTTATAATCTAAAATATCAATATTCATCATATCTATATATTCTCATCGAATCAAATATTATTCATTATCTTTTTCATTTAATTTTATTTAGACCGGAAACCCCGCCGAGTCTATTTAATTTAGTGGGAAGAGAACCATGGTAGATCCGGAAACCCCGCTAATCTACCCCGTGACCCGGTAGTACACGCCGATCACAATCAATCAAATTGGCCATAAAACATATCTTCCTAATGTGCACACCTCTTCCCAAAGTTGCTACTAGTGTCCGGAAACCCGCCAAACACCACTTTGAGAAGAACAGATACTATCTTTTTCACATCGGTGGCATAAAGCCCAAAAGTTGTGTTCATCTCTTGGGAGGTACCGTCCCAAGCTATCCTCCCACCATTAATTCATTACAATCACATACAATCGAGAAAACAAATCAATCTTGTCACAATTATCGATTTAAAAATTCCTTCATTGCATATATCTCGTTGTTCAAGGGTGTTTCCAAACTCTTCAAGAGTATAATAATTCAAATATTCGAATCAGATCCAACTCATAATCATTATTATAATTCAAATATCTATCACGAGTAAAGTCCAAATTCAACTATAAGTTATCTTGTATCAAGATCACATATTCTTCAATTATTCAATAAGACTCATATCGTACACTTATCGCACATAATCAATTCTCCACAATTTTATCAATAGTAAAATTTACACTATAATATGTTATCTAACACCATCACAAAGTAATAATTAATACGATTATTTTATAGGAATTAAAACCCAATAAAGTTTCCAATAACACTCATATATAATTATATAATTAATCCCATTATTTTCTAGGGTTGAAACCCACCCAATAAAGTTTCCAAATAATTTAATTAATTTATAAATAATCATATTACTTAATCGAATATAGGATAAAAGGATATTTTACATATAATCTATTCATATCCTATTTTATTGTGAGGAGATATTATATGAAGAATGAATAAATAAAAGACATATCAATTAATGTAGCATCAAGACACAACTAACATAATATAGCATATTATATTATCATATATAACAGCCCTATCAAAAATTTATATAAAACTAACCTAAGGCTCATGGAGATCAAGATTACATATAATATAATTCACATATAACAATCACATATGATATATTTAGGATCATAATTACATATCAAGATTCATATAAAATTAGCCTAAGACTCATGGGAATTAGGATTACATATAATATATTTCATATATAACAATCACATACAAAATGGATTTATCAAATTTACGGAATCAAAATGAATATATATATATATATATATACTTTTTGCTATTTGTTAATTATGGAAACCTAGGCAAAACCATTTAAAAGAGAACATGTATATATTTTAGCATAGTACAGATTGAACAAATTAAAAAAAAGATATATATATATATATATATATATATACACTCACATGCATATATACATACATACATACAAAAAGCTGAAGCACTCAAGGCAATATTATATATATTAATGAAAGATATATATAAGTTTCAATCACTTAAAAACCGAGGCACCCGTGAGTTTACATGTATATTCAATGATAAAGGGTTTTGAAAGAAAGTTAAACGTAAATCAAGAAGGAGAAATATATGCATACAAGGAGGTACAAGGAGGTGAGGCGTTTTGCTTTCATAAAGTAATTCACCATAACTTAGAAAAGGAAAACATATATATACATATACAAATGCGACACATTTAAGGGTTTTTCACAAAGATCAAGATCGACATGCAACAATTAACTCCTATTGTTATGAGGATTAGGATTACTCATGGGGATTAGAATTACACATGGAGATTAGAATTACTCATGGGGATTAGAATTACACATGGGGATTAGAATTACACATGGGGATCAGAATTACTCATGGGGATTAGAATTACTCATGGGGATTAGAATTACACATGGGGATCAGAATTACCTATTTGAATTTACATAAACCTAACTTATGGGGATTAGAATTACACATGGGGATTAGAATTACTCATGGGGATTAGAATTACACATGGGGATTAGAATTACCTATTTGAATTTACATAAACCTAACTTATGGGGATTAGAATTACACATGGGGATTAGAATTACTCATGGGGATTAGAATTACACATGGGGATTAGAATTACACATGGCGATTAGAATTACACATGGGGATTAGAATTACTCATGGGGATTAGAATTACACATGGGGATTAGAATTACACATGGGGATTAGAATTACACATGGGATTAGAATTACCTGGTCTCCGTGTTGCTAACCTCCTAGGAGAACAATTGACAAGAGTACGGAACGAGGATGTAGTAGCGGAGATAAAGAGAAAAATAGCGGCGAAGAAAAGTATCAAGTGTTTTCTAAGTTTAAACGGCCAGACCTAAATTTATAATTAAAACTAGGGTTTTAGCTATTGGGTTGGGCTACTTACTTATTCGATAAAATGAATTAAAAGAAATTGTAGAGTTTTATTATTAGATATATTTTGATTAGATGATGAATTCAAAAAATTTAAAATATAATCTAATCTAACTAACTCCTAGATTCTTGGATCTAATATTGACTAATCTAATAATACTATTTACAAAATAATATGATTCCTACAAAAACAATACAACATTATTATTTTATTTTATTATTTTTTTCTATTATTAATCATTATTATTTTATTAGCATTATTTTAATCTATTATTATCATTACTATTTCTATTATTGCACGGGGTATTACAATCTACCCTCCTAAAAATAAGTTTAGTCCCCGAAACTTAATTAATTAATTTTTTTATTATTATTATTATTTCTAAAAATCAGGGGTATTACGGACTACGAATGCTCCGCATAGCTATCATCATAACTATCAAACCCATCTCCATCATCCCTACCAATGTTATGACAATCAACTATCCCACCTAAGTCATCTACGTCACCTAAATCTTGTACATAATCATCTCTAAGGAATATCTCCAAATTCATCATCTACCTCGCCTAAATATTCTATATAATCTTCACTCCAGGGATATTTTCAAATTCTACACAATCATCTACCTCATCATCTTTCCCTGTCCTCGCCATTACACTGTTTGAAGTCAAGCATGCAATTAATTGAAAAGATTAATGCATATGGATTCAAACAAAGTTCTCTAATTAAGCATTAAGCCACCAATAATATGTAATACCAAACCAATTAATGTAATACCAAACCAATTAATGTAGACCTTTTTTTTTCTCACAAAATCTATACCATTTTAACATGTTCACAGAAACTTTGGAAGCTCTAAAGCAATAGGGATTTTATCATTACCGACTCAAACCACGCTCCATGCATGCACGTGAATATGTATGGACCTTACTACAACATTAACTGTCATTAACTATCTCTGAACTTAATCATGAGTCTAAGTGCAGTAGATCTAGCTAGATTATAAACTAAGTAAGATAATACAGTTCAGATTAAAAAAAACAAAGTGACAAAGTTAACGTGTTGAAGCATGTTACTAGCAATGTGACATGTTGCAGGATTTACAGATTAGTAACAATGATCCAATTAAAGCTGGATATATAATTAATCACAATATTCTTTCCTGAACATACACTTATTTAACAATTACTAAAGCATTGCTTCATCCCTTAAGCTTAACACATACGATTAAAATAATGCGAGTAATATCTTTGAATGTGTGGCTTTGCTTTTTTTCTATTTTAGGCATTGGCATATGCGGTGGTGTATTTTAATTTAATCCAATAAACATACAATTGGATTAGCGGGGATCGAAGTCATCATCATCATGTCTAGTTAAAGTAATAGTATTAACATTTTGATCAAGACCATTTAGAAACATAGACCAGAAAAAGTACGACAAAGATTAACTTAATGGATTTAAACAATGTCTAGCTCTAACATCAATAAATTCTTAGCAATTGTTCATATAATTAGGAACTGTATAATCTCTAATATCTTAAAGTGAATGACTGCCTATTCTATGTATGCTGTGCACTTTTCTTTGGTGACATTAGCGATTCTGCATAATGAGTATCTGCTTATGCCGGCACTCATAAGAAACAAAACAATGGTGCTAGCCTTAACCTAGAATAAGGAAGTTGTGGAAACTTAGTTGGGAGAAAGATGGACCTTTTCGGAATTCAACGAATCAGATACAAGAGAAGGACAAAAAGACGGCAAAGCGACCGTACGCCACTCCTACAGCTCCCGTCACAGTCCAGAAAATTGAAATCCCTAGCCATTCGCCCAACGAGATTTAGGGTTAGATTAGTGCAAAATCGATTATAGCTTACAAGTCTTCCATCATTTGACCAAATCAGTTAAATGAAAACTTACCCATCCGAATATTGAAAACCCTACCGATTGTCGATTCCCTCTTTCCGTTCGCCATTGTCGCCGACCTTCTTCAACCACAATCGCAATCGTCGGACGGGATTCCAGGTCAACAATCTCTCAATCTTTCCTCACCACCGCGACGATCTCACCACGGTCTCCCAAACCGGGTTCGACGAGTCCGACGGCTTTCACGAGGCTCTCCTTCGACTCCCCCTTTTCCCCGATCCCTAATTTTCGCCGAGCTCTCCTTCTACTCTCCCCTTTTTCCCCCAAATGAGCCCTAATCCTTCGACTCTCCTTCCCCGTGTTTTGAATTAAGCTGACTCACACCCACATGTTGTGTGAGTATGCCACGTCTTCAGCATTTACACGGACGTTTGGGGCTTCCAACGGCGTTTGTGTACAATGCCCCTTTTTATTACTTTATTTGCATTTGAGGTCCTACATAAAGTATATTGTGTTGTGTGCACCTGGCCATATAGTTCGTTGGCGAAAATGATCCTTAACCCTAAAGAATATTCCCTGGTATTCTTCTCCGATCCTTAATTCCTTCGTGAAAGCTGAAACATGAAATAATGGTTCCCCACAACCCAAACCATTGTAGTATGGGTGGGGACAGACATGTGATGAATATATGGATAATGGGGATTTTGACCAAAATAAGAAGGAAAAAAAAAGTACTCCCTTCGGTCCTAATTATAGGAGCACTTTTAATTATTCTGACCAAAATAAAATGATCAAACCCACCTGATTTGGCATCCAGCAGAACGCTACTCAGATTTTATGTTTTTGGTTTTGATTCACTATTTTAGTTCTGATTTGGCATCCAGCAGGACGCTATAATTATTCTGACACTCTGCACATAATTCAAGGATGAGTCTTTAAATTAAAAAAAAATATGAGTAGCTAGCTAAAAACAAACTTAAGGGATTATTAAATTACATATTTTATATTTAATTTCCTTAATTTTTAATTAAAATTATTATTTGTAATTAAGTATAATTATTATTTAAAATTTAAAATTATATTATAAAATTATATTATAAAAAAATAAAATAAAAAAATGACGCCTTTAGGCGCCAGTTAAATTGATGCCTAAAGGTGTCTTTTAATTGACGCCCTTTTGGGTGTTAATTACTGTTGACGCCACTTTGCATCAACAGTGTTTTGTCATGGATGGCGTCGTATTTCGATGTGACGAGGAGGCGTCAGTCAAACCTCCAGGTTTGACTGTATTACTCTGGTAAATGTTTTCAGGGATTGCATTACTCTGGTAAATGTTTTCAGGGGTGCTCCAATCTGGTACTTTTTTTCTTCTTCTTCTTCTTATTTTGGTCAAAATCCCATGAATAATGCATCACATGTCTTTTTTTTTGGATAATATAGGTAAGCCAAAGCTTGATAATGTGAAATAGGAACTAGAAATAAGGCTCTAGCCCCTAATACAAAAATTATAGAATACTAAAAGTGGCAGGATCGCTGATCCTTCAAAACCATATCCAGACAACCTCTTGGGATAGTTGGAATCAGAACTAAGTCAGCACAAATGGCAACGCTATGGCCCTCCTTGGCCATGTAATCAGCACAAGAAATGTTTTCTCTTGCAGTGTGGTGAAGCTCCACGACCCAGTCTCGGAACAAAAGGTCCCTAGTCTCCCCAATAATGTCTTTAAGAGGATGATCAGTGGGGCAATCTCTCATAAGGATATTGACAGCATCAAGAGAATCGGAGTATATGACTAATCTCGTAACCCCATCCGGAGGCCAATCTTTAACCCTATCATGATAGCATAAATTTCAGCTTCAATGATAGAAAGAAGGCCAAGGGGTTTGTAGAAACCCATCAACCATTCCCCTTGAGAATTTCTTAATACTCCCCCACACGCAGCTTGGTGTTGTTGAAGCACCGATCCATCCACATCAATGCGAACCATGTTCTCAGGAGGGGGTGTCCAGATTTCTTGTCTGTCTTGTCCTTGAAAATCGATGGTTGAGCTTTTGATTCGCTCCGTTTTCCATGAGTAGGTAGTTGCACCCGTGAAGCATCTCCCTTGTTTCGTGCTCTCTCCCGAAATACAAATTTGCATCCGGTTGTCCAAAGAATCCAAAGACGCTGTGCTAAAGATTCTTGTCCATGAGAAGTTCTCAAATCTTCCTTTGCAAGGGTTGTGCACTGTGTTCCAGTTAAGCCAAACCGCAAGCCGCGACAAAACCGAGAGAAATAGTTAGGTTTTAAAATAAGTTTCCATAAATTCTGGCTCGCTCACAATCTCGAATTATGTGAATCACACTTTCCTCACTATTGCATTGAAAAGGGCAACCATTATTGGTGGTAAGGGCTCTTCTGGCCCGAAGAGAGTTGGTGACAAGTCTCTTATGACCAACTTGCCACATAAAATATTTTACTTTTTCTGGAAGTTGCCATTTCCACACTTGGGCCCACAAGTTATTGGTGCTTGCCTCATTGCAGTCAGAAAGAAACCGGTGGCTGATTTTACAGAGAAACCTCCATCCTTAGCTGCTCTCCAGGTAAAACAATCCGGGGAGTTGTTGGCGGGTGGGTTCGATTGTAAAATGATGTTTATAATATCCGGAGGTAGAACTCCAAGCCATCTCGTGATAATCCCACCAACCATTTGACAAAAGATGATCCCTAACCGTCTCATCTTCGTTTGACAGAGGAAGGATCTTGAATAAAGGAGATGATGGGTTGATCAAGAGGGAGACAAAGGTCAGTCCAAAACTTGGTACCCGCTCCATTATTGACCTTTTTACCAACGCCACTGAGAAAAGTATCCCAAACTTCAACAATCGCTTTCCAGGCAGAGGAGCAGTTTCTCTTTCTGGAGATATTAGGCAGGTACAAGTTACCACAATTGTATTTGGACCACAAACATTGAACCCAGAGGGCATCTTTCTTTGTTAAAAGACTCCAGCAGAGTTTCATAATAAATGCTTTGTTCTGACGACGGAGATTTTTGAAACCCAGACCCCCTAAGATGCATTTTCCTCACATCTTCTTCCTGAGACCAAAGGAAATTCCTAGAAATTCGCTCAATTTCTCTAATTGTACATATTGGAAGGAGAGTTGATTGCATGCAATGGCTAGGCAGGGAAGATAGTACAGACTTGATAAGAATTGAACGACTCCGCCATAGTCAAAAATTTACTCTTCCACGAGGACAACTTTTTCCCGGCTCTTTGCACAATGGGGTGATAGGTGGCATGAGAGACTCTTTTATGAATGATCGGACACCTAAATATTTACCTAGGTTAGTAGTAATCCCAATCCCAAGGATTTGACTTAGCTCCATAGCCCTGTTGAAGTGTATTTTTTTAGAGCAGAACATTCGAGATTTGTCAAGGTTGATTCTATGCCCCGAGACTTCGCAGAAGCTTTGTAGTACATTCCGGACTTCAATCATTTGATTACTAGAAGCTTCTGTGAAAAGAATGAAGTCATCAGCAAAGAACAGAATGCATCACATGTCTGTCCCCGCACAAACTACCATGATTTGGGTCATGGCACTCGTGGGGGACCATTGGTTTTACAATTTTACCCTCTTGAACAAAAGAGTACCTAGAGATAATCGTCATCGAAATACAGACTGTTCTTCATCATTCATACCTCCGTATGCACTCTTTCGACCTAATGTAGGGTATCATACACCATAAGCCTGTAGTTTCATGTTATTTCCAATCTTAAATCAAGGATCCAATTTATGGTACAAAATACAATACAAGATATATGTTTTACATTTAGGGACTTGGGTAGTTTTTAGGGAAAATATCACTTAAGCTCATAGAAGTAAATTTTTTTTTTCTTCTAAAAGATTATAAAATTTATTCTATTTTAGGTTAAAATAAAATTAAGTTTTGTATGTGAAAAGACAATAATTACCTTGCTTTATTTTTCATAAAGATATTTACAAGATAAATATAAGCATTTATAAGATAAGTAAAGGCATTAAAAGAAAACTAAGGAGTTGTTATGGACTTGTGTGTTGAGCCCACATATGATGCGGCCCAGGAAGAACACTTTATGACAGAAGATCTCCTTAATCAGGTACAATGCTAATCACCCTATAATCTCGGCTATAACCACGGGCAATACAGGTAGTAAAGCATAAACAAGGGCTAGAGGCGCGCACAGCCTAAGGACCAAAACTTTAAAGGTAATCTTTATAAATAGAAGATTAACCTCACAGGTGCACATTCTCGATTCATCATCTTTTACTATTCAGTTTCACTGTTTACACACTCCATCCCCTTGTTGGCTAAACGTCATACTCGTGTAGCACAATAATCATCTGGTATTCTTTGATGTCTCCCTCATAGGCATCATAGAACAATCATCTTCTCTTCAGTATATAAGCCTATATATCTCAGAGATTACAACAGATCTTACATAAATCATCTACTAACCCATTGATGTTTGTTCTTACAATAGAACAGGAGTTAATAAAAGTATTTTGATCATTCACAAGAAAAATAAGGGCATTTGTAAGACAAGTCAAGGGATTTAAGAAAACCAAGGTAGTTAAGAAAATTTAGTTATTCATAAGATAAATAAGAGAATTTACAAGACAAAGAAAGAAATTTAAAAAATAATAATAAGAATATCATTATCTTTTTACACACAAAACTTAATTTTATCTTGACTTAAGGGGTATAGTGAAATTTTACAATTTTTTAAAGGTTAATTGAAATAAAATTATTTTCATAGGAACTAAGTGATATTTCCCTAATAATATATTTTTCGAGAATTAAATTGTATTTTTCATTCATTAGATTATTTGAGGCGAGGAATTGGAGTGAAGGTAGAAACGGGAAGGGGATAATAGAGGAGTCCGGCATTACAGCTTAGAGTTAGGTGTTTATTTAGTGTTTATACCTTTAATAATATTTTTTTAAAAAAATAATTTTTTATATATTGTATTTATTTATATTTAAATTATATGCTATTTTTTCGCGATGTTTTTTGCACCAAGTATCTCAAATTAATTAATTTTTATAATACTAATGTTACATACAAATGCGTAATGGACATTAATTAATTTGACATATTAGTGTAAAAAACATATAGGAAAACAATATATAATTTAAATCTAAATAAATATAATATATAAAAAAATTTAAAAATGTTTATACCTCTAATTAGAGGTATAAACCATGGTTTGTGAAACCGGACCGGATCGGTTCGCCTGCACGGAACCGGCCTAACCGCCGTGGAACCGGTCCGGTTTGGTTGAAAACCGGTGAACCGCCTCGACCCAAGAAACCGGTAACCCGGCCGGTCACCGGGTCTGACCATTTTTTTTCATTTCCCCGCCCAAGCTAAATGACGTCGTCTGGCCTTTTTTTTTTAATACATCGAAAATGGGAGGCAAAGGGACTGATTTGAGTTGATTTTCCCTGATCTTCGAACCTTCCCCGTCAAACCAATTCGCGTAGCATCATCCCTCATCCGACTCCTCATTTGTCGTTCTCAAGCCCCAGCGTTTCTTCCAACTTAATCGATGCTTTCTCCCTTCGTCCAACCACGTCTCACTCCGTCCGACAAGCCCTCCTCCGTCGCCCAAGGTTGCAGTCTCCGACAAGCCCTCTTCCGGCGCTGTCGCTGGTAAGTAACGTCTCCCTTCGTCCGATAAGTCCCATTTTAGGGTTTTTACTTTTTTTTTTTGAAAATTTGCCTCAATGTTGTTAGTTTCTTCAATTTCTTGCTGTTCTTGCCTTTACAGAGCTTTGTTCGTGCCTTTAGTCGTTTACAGAGCATCATTCCTTCCAGCTTCAGGTTTTTTAGTTATTTATTTTTTAATATTTTAGTTCTTTGTTCTTTGTTCTGCTGCTACTCTGGTGTATACATTTTTTTCTTTTGGATGTCATATTGGTTTTATTGGGTTCATTTTTTGATTTACTGAAGCTTCGTGGTTGGCTCTGTTTTGGCCTTTTCTGGTTCATATAAGCTGTTGTGCTCTGTTGGCTGTTGATTACTTGATTTGCATTATCATTTCTGTTGTGTTCTATTCAGTTGGGTTTGGATTTCTGAAGGCTTGATTTGCTTTTGGGTCTGGCTTGGTTTTGATTCTTGAAGGCATATTGGTTTGTTTTTGTGGTGCTCTGTTTGGCTTGGTTTTGATTCCTGAAGGCATATCTGTTTGGTTTGCTACTTGTGGTGCTCTGTTTGGTCTGGTTTGGATTCCTGAAGCTGTTAATGGAGGGAAATAATAACAATGAAGGTGCCCAGAATACTACCACCCCTAATCCTCCCAAGTTTAGTAATCCTCCCACACAATCTAGTTTTAAAAAAAAACTGATCCTGCTTAGGAATATGTATCTCTTAAGAAAGAGGGGAAAGTAAACGTGTTTACATGCCTATTATGTGGTTCAACTTATAGGGGAGGAGGGATAAATAAGTTGAAACAACATTTAGCTGGTGTGAGTGGGCAAGTAACTTCTTATAAAAAGGTTTCTCATGACGTATGTGCTAGAATGAAAGCATCTTTGGTAGAGGGTTCAAAGAAAAATCCTGTTCATAATGATAATGTAGATGAAGGAAATGTAGCTAGGGAAAGTGAAGAACCGATTGTATCAAAGAGGAAAGCACCTAACACTGTGGGGGTTGAAAATTATTTTGCACCTAGAACAACTCATGGTGCTCAACCAAGCATTAAGAGTGCTTGGGCAAGTCAAGAAGCTCAACATAATGCAAAAATTTTGTTTGCTCAATGGGCTTATGCGAATTGCATTCCATTTAATGCATTGACCTGTCCTTTGTTTCAAAAAGCCATCGATGCTGCTACTGCAATTGGGCCTGGGTTTAAGGTCCCTATTTATTATGAGTACAAAGTTAGCTTGTTGGGTGATTGTAAAAAAGAATGCCAACTTCTAATTGATAGCCATCGAGCGAAATGGAAAGAAAATGGTTGCACACTCATGGCTGATGGTTGGACGTATGTCAGACAACGAACTTTGATTAATTTCTTAGTCTATTCTGTACATGGCATGGTTTTTTTAAATCAGTTGATGCCTCATATTTAATTAAAGATGCCAATACACTATTCTCATTGTTTAGAGAAGTCATTGAGTGGGTGGGTCCAGAAAATATTGTTCACGTTGTGACCAACAATGCTGCAAACTATGTAGCATGTGGTAGGTTAATAAAAGAGAGATACAAAACCATCTATTGGTCACCTTGTCGCTCATTGTTTAAATCGATTTTGAAAGATATTGCATCAATGTCTAATGTTTCGAGACCTTATGAAGAAGGCATCCAAAATCACCATATTTGCTTATAATCATTTGACCTTCTTGTCATGGCTAAGAAAAAGATCTGGTTGGAAAGAAATTGTGCATCCTGGCGCTACAAGATTTGCCACCACGTTTATAACCCTTCATAGCATATATTCTCACAAGCATGACTTACAAGCTTTGGCTATTGATCAACATTTTTTGCAAAATAAGTTAGCATCCATGAAGTTTTAGGAAAAACTTCCAATGCAATTGTTCTAGATAACCGGTTTTGGGGTGATTGCTTTCAAATTGTGAGACTTTTGTCTCCATTGATCAAATTGTTGAGAATTGTTGATTCAGATGAGAAGCCTTCAATGCCATATGTCTATGAAGGCATGCAGAGGGCTAAAAATGTGATCAAGGATGTGTTTCAAAAGAAAAAGGAACTATACAAGCCTTATACAAATATTATCCAAAGTTGTTGGGATAAGCATTTGAAAACTGAACTTCATGCAACGGCGTATTTGTTGAATCCTGCATTTTTGTATAGTCCTGATTTTGTCAGAAAGCATCGATGTATGGAAGCTGTGATTGATTTGTTTGAGGCGAACTCAAACGACGATGTTGATTATTATGTAACAATGATGAAGCAAATCGGTGTATACCGCGAACGGAAAGAATCTTTTGCTAAAGTTTCATGTGAAAGAACAGCCCGTACACTAGTCCCACGTAAGTACATTGACTTTCATATTCAAAAGCACATATTGAGACATCTGAAATTAATAATACATACTAAATGTCTTTTATTTTATTTTGCAGATGATTGGTGGTTGTACTATGGGGGTGCAGACCTCAATTGCAAAAAATTGCTTTACGCATTCTTAGTCAAACTTCCACTTCTTCCGGATGTGAAAGAAACTGGAGTTTGTTTGAGCGTATTCATACTAAAAGAAGAAATAGATTGGAGCATCAAAGACTTAATGATTTGGTTTTCTCTAACTATAATTTGAGGTTAAAGTTTAGGTAAACTTGACTTTTAATTACTTGTTTTATAGTTTTATACTTTTATTACATATAGATATATATACACTTTATTATTTCTATCATTTTGGAATTATAGGAATCAACTGAAAAAGAAGAAAGACAATTATGATCCTATTGATTATGAATCAATTGATAAAGTTGACTTTTGGGTGCTTGAGGAAGATTCAACTCCCGAATTTGATGATGTAGATGCAACACATGTTCAACTTGAACAAATGGCAAGAGATTTTGGAGGTTCCTAACTATCTCTTCTATTATATAAGATTATATTCCTACACAAAATAATATGACTATGTCTTTTACATATGTATTAATAATTCTATTTGTTTCATATATAGGTGATGATGATTTTAGTATTGCGCCTCCATCTTTAGATGATGATCATGTCCCTTCTAGTGCCTTTACTTTTCCTCCTATAGCTCCACCTCCTAAAGTCTCAATACCTGGAAGTTGAGTGATGTTAATGCTGATTACAATGATGATGATTATTAGTTTATCAAAGGTAAGAATATTCTTGTTTTTGATATTTTGCTACTATAAATATTTTGTCTCAAATGATTGATTAAGCATGATATCTGAATATGTCACAAGTATTGGAGTATATGATTTATTTTGCTACTGATCCAAAGTATTGAAATTATATATAGTATGTCAAATTTAGGTTGGTGTGATGAGAAATTAAATATTTTCCATTTTTTTATACCTCACGTGCCTCGCGGTCTAGGCCCGGGTTGACTCGGTGACTTCTACCGACCCACTAACCCTTAACCCAGTACCTCGACCGGTTTAATGACCAGTCTAGGTTTCAAAACCTTGGTATAAACACCTAATAAACACCTAACTCATATAATGTGGATTCCAGAATAGAGGCGGTGCTTGATAGAAAGTGACTGATGCCGGGGCAAATATTGAGGTTGGATTTGCATCAGATTTAAGGGTCCATCCTCGCCACTCAGTGATCCACATCGGAGATATGATGTGGTTTCTATGTATGGTTGTCCTATGGTGTCAAAAAGCAGCAGCGTTGCCTTTTTTCCTTTTTTTTTTTTTTTTGGTGTTGAAATAAGGAACCATCAGTCACTCGATAACTTTAAAATCTAAGTTTTAGAAATAAAATCTAGATTTTGGTAAAAATATATTAAACACTTTAAAATTATTTAGGAACTATTTTGCATCAAAATCAAGGTTTTTTTTTTAAAAAAAAAAACTAACTTTTTTAGATTTTTCTCTCTCTTCTGTCATTATTTGTATTTTTCAATATTAGTCCGTATCCTTAAATATTTTTTAGTACCATGAAATATTTTTCAAGATTAGTTATTATCCTAAAATATTTTTTCAATATTCTAATAAAAATTTTCAAGATCATAGAGTATTTTTTTCTCGTATCCTTAAAAGCATCTTTTTAGTATCGACCTGAATTTTTTTTTTTCAAGATTAGTCAAGTACCTTGGAATATTTTTCAAGATCATAAATAAATTTTTAAGACAATGAGAAGTATTTTTTCAATACTAATCAATATTAAGTATCTTTTTAGTACGTCAAGTACTATGAAATATTTTTTTCAATATCCTAAAATAAATTTTCAAGATCATGAAGTATTTCTTTCAAGTATTCTTAAATATCTTTTTAATATCTATCAAGCATTACCCTTTAAATATTTTTTCAAGATCAGTTATCACCCTAAAATATTTTTTTAATCATAAAATAAATTTTCAAGATTATGAAGTATTTTTTGAGTATCATTAAGTATCTTTTTAGTACCCATCAATACCTTGAAATATTTTTTCAAGATCAATCATTACCTTAAAATATTTTTTAATATCCTAAAATAAATTTTTAAGATCATGAAGTATTTTTTCAGTATCAGTCAAGTACCCTTAAGTATTTTAATTTTGTACACAAACTTATGTAATTTTTGGTATTTATACAAAATACGAATGAAAAATTTAAAACTTGTAAAACTAGCACAATCCCCGTTTTAGTCTGTTCGTTGAAGTTTTAAATTCTTCATTGGTACTTTTACTCCTTTCAATTGTTCATTAGTATTTTTGCTCCTTTCAAAACATTTCTGTACCTGATGCTCATAGCATAACACTTCGTTGGCCAATTTACACCTTTCAATATTCTATTGGTAGAACATAAGTGTATAGTCTCAATGGACTAGAATATTGATATAGGATCAAGTAGCTTTATAGTCTCAATGGACCAGAATATTGATATAGGATCAAGTAGCTTTCTCCTAGGCATCCATGGATGAGATACCTAAGAGGATAGGAGATCACAGAGCACAAACACGAGGGTTTTCACCCAATGGAGTAGGGTGTGCTCTGTGTGGCTGAATAGTAAAAGAGAGAGTGTAGCGATTGTGTACCTTAAGGTTTACCATCTATTTATAAAGGGTACCTTAGGGTTAGGGTTTGATTGCCTCTTGTTGGGCCACACCTTGATTGAGCCTAATATTTAAATCCAAACAAACCCTTTATAATATTTAAAAGGGTGAAGGTGCAGATTTGTCAACCAATTAGTACCCGAGAAGAGCGGCTGGCACAAATAACAATTGAAGGGACCAAAATTGCCAATCAACAATTAAAAAGTGAAAAAAAAACCAAATAACAATTAAAAAAAACAACTATCACAATTAAGTTAAAATATGAAGCACTGGCGTAGGACGGTGGCGGAAACGCTGGAGAAAAGAGCGGTTAAGCCTTCTTGTTAGAAAAGGAAAACACCAACAGAGATGGGACCCATGGGAGTCGGCATTAGCAAAGCCGGTTCTTCGCTTGTGGCATCGGAGAGGATGGAATCAAGGTGCAAGGTGCATGCGGTCGAACCCCGTGGACTACTTTGGATGAGTTCAAGAGGATGAGTGGAACACTCAAAGAACAATAGAAGCTTTGGAAATGCCGACGTCGCCGACACGCGTGACGATCCAATGGAAGAAAGAGACACCAAGACAGTGACGGGATAATAGTTCGTTGGCGAATCTGCTCCAAATTGTGTGTTTTTTTTTCACTTTTTAATTGTTGATTGGCAATTTTGACCCTCTCAATTGTTATTTGTGCCAGACGCTCCTCGGGTAATAGTTGGTTGGCAATCTGCACCTTGACCCTATTTAAAATACAATATTATCCTTTATATACAATTATACCAAAAGTTAATGTCTTTTTGGTAAATTTAACCCTGAAAAAACTATTTTAATAACAATATCCAAACACTATCATTTTTATTAAAAAATTATTCTCCAAAAATCATTTTTACCTCCTAAATCCCAAAAACTAAATTCAAACGGATCAGATGATACAGATAATCCCTACCCGTCTCAATCTCATACTAGATTGGGTATTACTACCTTCGGTCCTAATTATAGGAGCACTTTTGTAGTGCAATTCGCACTACAAAAATGCTCCATGATTAAGACAGGAGGGAGTACAAAGAAATTTTGGTTAGATTGGATTTAATCTATAAAATATTCGATAACAAGCGAGAAGCAATAACAAGTTCCCGTGGTAGGGTGTGGAGAATAATACTCCATCTGATCCTAATTATAAGACATATTTAATTAATTTTGGGGAGATTAAGGAAATTAGTTAATTTTACTCATTTTCCTAAAATGTCCTTATATAAATTTAAAATGGCAAAAGTAAAAGTGAATCAATAACCTCTACCACATACCTCTCCATTTATAATTTTCCTTTCCACATGTTTTCTAATTGAAATAATGGTCTGGCTATAAATACATGTATGTGTGTATATATATGCACGCGCACACACACACTCATATATATATATATATGTGTGTGTGTGTGTGTGTGTGTGTGTGTGTGTGTGTGTGTTTGTGTGTGTATTTACACGCATATAAACACACACCCACACACTCACAGATATGTATATATATATGTTTGTGAGTATATATATCTACACACATATGCATATATAGACACACACATAGAAACACGCGCGCACACACACACACACACACACACACACATGTTTGTGTGTATATATATCTACACACATATGCATACACACAAACAGAGTCACACACATATATATGTTTGTGTGTGTGTATATTTACACACACACACACGCACACACACGTGTTTGTGTTTGTTTGTGTGTGTATTCTCAACAATTTAAAAATTTTATTGACTGAAAGAGTTTATGCACCTAGATATAAATATTTACCAAAAACCAAATACACTTAAAAGAATAAATGGGTATTTTAGGAAGAAATTAACAAAAATTAAAACATTGTTTTATAATTAGGACCAAAACCAACTCTCAAATATTGTTTTATAATTAGGACCGGAGGGAGTAATCAATTTGTGTCCTCACGTAACCAACTTTTTTTTGATATAATTAAATTTGATAAATATAACTTATATTAAAAAAAATTTAGTATGATCTATATTTTTTAAAATATTATAGTCATTTTAAAAAAAAAAAAAAAAATCTTTCATCTCATCTTTAATTATTGTTAAAGGAACGTCAATAGGAATAAATTTTAAAAAAAACTGACAAATATAAAAAATAAATCTTTTATTTAATAGTGAGATTAACATTTAAATACATTATATATTAAATAAGGATTGGAGGGAATATTTTGTGATTATATTATTCTGTGTCACCTTGTCGCTTTTCTTTTCATAAAGGAGTTCTTTTTGTACGTCACCAGATAGGGGTGAGCATTCGGTTTTCCATTCGGTTTTTTGGTTAAAACCGAAAAAACCGAAATATTCGGTTTGGTTTTACAATTAATTCATTTTTTGGGTTTAAGTTGGGCCTTATTGTGGGCCTTCTTATTTGAATTAATTCTGTAAAAATGGCCAATCTACTTTTTTTTTTTTGAATCAATTTACAATATTCACTATTGAGTGCAACCTGGCTATAGTATATTTTACATGAAACACCTGGTATATATCGATTTTCACTTGTATGACAATAGGTTGCAGATTTTAAAATCAAAACATGGAATAAATCCATCACAGAGCCAGCAACCAGGCAGTGACAAAATCAACAATGACAAAATTCCTGCCTCTGATTTTGTCCTAGAAATTCAATGGCAGAACAAAGTGTACAAAATTATACAAAACAATAAACATGGCATCTACTATATGTCAACAATTGCCTCCAATGCAATGAAAAATTTCAGTTTTTTCGGTTATTGGTTTTAACTGAAATAAAATTGCAAAAACCAAACCGAAAACTCAACACCGAATTAAGCTAGTTTAAAAAACCAAACCGAATCGAAAAACCAAACACCGAATTATTTGGTTCATTTTTCGGTTTTAAAACTTCCGAAAAAAAAAGTCTTTAAAACTTGTGTTGGGCCTTCAATTTTTTTTTAAAGATTGTATTAAAAAAAATCACAATATTAGGGAAAATTTCATTGAAGCCTAAGGATATATACTTAATTTCAGTTAACCTCCAAAACTTTGTGAAATTTTACTGCTTCTTCGATATATATAGGTCAAAATGAAATTAAGCTTTGTTTGTAAAAAGACAATTATACGTTTCTTTTATTTTTCTTCAGAAATTTATTTATAAGATAAATAAATATATTTACAAGACAAATAAAGGTATTCGATCGAAAGAATCTAGGGAATTAAAAACATGTTAGCTATTTAAAAGACAAATATAAAAATTTACAAGATATATATAGGTATTTACAGAACAAATAAAGATATTTACAGGACAATTAAATAGATGCAAAAAAATTAAGGAATTAAAAATATTTTAGTCATTTACGAGACAAATATGACAATTTATATGATAAATATAAACATTTACAAGATAAATAAGACAATTTATGAGATAAATAAAGTAACGCGGTGTCATTATCTGTTTACTCAAAAACTTAATTTTATTTTGAATCAAAGGAAATAATCAAGGTTATTAAAGCTGGACGGTCGGTGAACCGGTCGGGATCTTGGATTAAGGGTTAGTGGGTCGATCGGGGTCGACAAGGACCAAACCGGTGAAAATATAAAGATTTTATATTATTAATATAAAATTATAACAAAATTAACTCCCTTTAATCGCTATTATCCTCTGGTTAAAAAAAAAATCTGGTCACACTAAATATCCAATGAGCAAAAGGGGGTCACAAGGGAATTGTCTTATCACTTCTTTTACCAACTCCAGTCACGTGATGTCCTCCTTTGATAAAAAAATTCAGATTGTCAGTCACATTTTCTCTTTCTATTCTCTTATGCTTATCTCTTTTCTCCATCCCTCTGTGCTTTCTTTGTGTCTTTCGAATTTAGTTCAGCGTGCAACACTTCAACCATGGCTTTTTCGTTGGTCTCACTCCCTGTGTCTCACCGGATGTCCACCATCGTTCAGCACCTCAACGCATCGCCATCGTTGATATCGTGGCCTCCCACCTCGTCGATCTACGGCGGTTTCGAGGGGAAAGAGTTAGCGGTTGCTCGATTCTCGGTGACCTACTTCGCTCCTCTCGTTTCGTTCGTCCATCTCTATCTGTGTTCATCTTTTTCTTCTTCTTTGTCGGAGCTGTCGAACAGGCAAGCTTCAATCGACGTTAAAGGAAAAAAGAGAGGAAGAAGCTGACCCCGGTTTCTGAGCTGGACTGGATCGGTCCCAAGTCCGGTTCGACGGTTCCGTCGGAACCGCCGGTCTGGTTTCGATAACCATGGAAATAATCAAGTTTCAGAAAATTTTTATTTAGTTAAAATTATGTCACAAGGCCTAACTGAAATTCTCTTAAAATATTACAAAAATAAAGGATCATTCGTTGGAAATCACGGGAGACCCGTTGAGAGCTGAAAAGAAAGATCACCATAAACGCTGGCCCCTATCACCGCAACGGCGGCCTCATTCCGTTAACTCCATGGGACGTCCAATTTCTTACCTACGGACCCATCCAAAAAGGAATTCTTTTCCACAAGCCAACTACACTACTAGTACTTTTTAGACAATTATATTTAGGCCATTTATAGAGAATAACGTATAAAAAGTACTCCGGTTCTAATTATAAGAACGCTTTTATAATGTAATTTATATTACAAAAGTGTTTTTATAATTAAGACCGGAGGCAATATGACGATTGAGCAGTTTTGTTATTATATATAAAGAACTTCGGAAACCAATTAATGTAAGATAAGGTCTTTTTTTTTTTTTTTTTTTTTTGCTCAAAGATGTAAGATAAGGTCTAAAAGATCTTATTTAGATCAGATTTTCAAACACCCGATCTAAAAAGATTAAAAAAAAAAAAAGCATATATAATATATTTTCTAGACCGATTCTCTATATAATAGGTCTAAATATATTTTCTGCATTAAAAGCAACTAAAATGTTTATTATTTTTTAGATCAGATGCCTCTGATAACTAGTCAAAAAGATAAAACTTTTTAAACCTTGTATTTCTAATAACTGATCTAAAAAATGTGCAATCAAAAAATAATATATTCATTTTGATTTTAAGACCTGATGTTTCAAATAACTAGTCTAAAATATAAGTTTTTAGACCATATTTTGAACATAACTAATATGAAAGATCAACCCTAAATTTGTGAATCCTCTCTTCATCGTGCCTAAATTGAATCATGCTCTCTAAATCCTCTATTCTTAGCGCGATTACGTACTCTGTGAACTCGGTCGATCACTTCTACAAAACTCCTCAAAGTCACACCGCGCTCCACTTTCGCACGTCGCTCCTTTGTTATTACCAACACGATCGATGTGTGCCCTCATCGCTGTTATTTTCTTCCATCATTCCTCTGTTGTGTACCCAGTGGCGGAGCCAGGATTTGGAGTTTATGGGTGCACAATTAGCGTAAGGGTTTGGGGGTTCGGGGGCAGCGCCCCCGAAAATTTTTTTTTTAGGCTTGTCTCAAGGAAACCAATTGATCTTATTGTACAAGGCTTGTCTCGTCTAAATTGCATCATGTTAGTTATTATATGTTCCAAAACATATCTATGATAAGGCCGGTTAAAGCAAAAAGCTCAATAATGAAATTATGTGACAAGGAAGAAACAAAAGTTGGTTTCTCATCAATATACAAGAGAAAGCGGGAGTAGCGGAATAGAACCTTGCAAACGACCTAGAATAGCACCCGTTCCAAAGCCTATTGCGAGTTCAATAGGTCATCAGTCCAGTTTTTTTCTAGTTGCAGCCACAAATTCACGTGCCCCGATCAATTAGATAATTCATTCCAGCTCAATTCAGTGCATCAAATTAATTTAAGCATTGTTGTCAAGGCATCAATTTTTTCCATCATAAACGCATTTTAATCATTTAAGCCAACGACAAAAATAGTTTTCAACATGCTACTTTTCTTGACACTTCTTTTCAACATGTACTCGCCGTAATGAATTCGCAACCTTGGAATAGATCAATTTACTTAATTGTAATCAACATGGCATAAAGCTCAATCTCCTCAAAAGATCATGTAACCATTCAAATTTAACATGCGTAAATTCATAGAGAAACAACAACCAATGTTCAAAGGCTACGTAAAAGCTATTTCTCTATTACCATTTTGATCTTGAGCTCAAAACTAAACCTATGTTCCAAGACCATATCTATTTTTGCAAATCTTCCATCTAATGTACCAATCTCTATCGAAATTTGAACTACTTGCAAAGCCGAGGCGTAAACAGATCGAAGAACATTGCATTTGCTCGCCGACCTTTAGAAATCGATCAATTTCGAAAGGGCGACCAAGAAGAAATTCATTCTGGACAGAGTTCACCGAAAAACAACAAGAAATTTGGAGTTCACCAAAATGGGATGCAAGAAGAAAAATACTCACCGACTTACGCCACATAGTTCACCGACGAGCGCGTGGGTGAGAGACGGACCGATTTGGGGATCAATTACTCCGGTGAGAGATTTGGACCAGGATCGATTTGAGAGATTTGGGGATCGATTTGGACGAGGGATTTGGAGGAAGGATCGATTAGGAGTGGGGATCGATTTGGACGACGATTTGGAGTGGCCGATCGATTTGAGAGATTTGGGGATCGATTTGGATTTGGGTTGGGATGGAGACACGGCGTGACGGACATGGACGAGGTCACGAGGGTGAGAGTCTCGAGAGATTTGGCGATGGACGAGGAACGAGGTGAGAGTCTCGAGAGATGGCGATGGACGAGGAACGAGGGTGAGAGTCGAGTCCGAGAGATGGCGATGGTCGATGGACGAGACGAGATTTGGGGAAAAAAAAAAAGAAGAAGACGGTGAGAGTCGACGAGATTTGGGGGAAAAAAAGAATAAGGGTCGGGGAGCCGAGTTCAAGCCGGGACCTTTGGTCGATTCTCGAAAACACTTAACCAACTACTATAATCACATATACCGAAGTAAAAGTCCTATACTTTTTATATATTGTTTAAATTTTTTATGGGTTCACTTGACCCCATAAAAACAAGTGTGGCTCCGCCATTTGTGTACCCTCGTCGTCGCTTTTCTCTCATTGGCGTTGAGATGACTAGAGGTAAGAGGAGAAAATGATAATATTGTAGCTTGTTTTCTTACACTATTCCACTACTTCCAAGTTTGTGGTTTGAGTTTGTGACCGAGAAAGCTGAATTTGGCGCTTCATGAGGCTCCTTCGCGTTTCTCTCTGAATGAGCTAGATTTGGCAAACTCACTTTATGGCTAAGTTTTTTTTTTTTTTTTTTTTTTTTTTTTTTTTTTTTTTTTCCGATTTTGGGTTCAATATATTAAGGGTAAGTGAGAACCTGATTATTTTCATAGTCTTGTGCCCAATCCTTGTTTAGACTATTTGTGGACTAGAATTCACACTATCAATAGAAGGTCGATTTCCCTGCTAAATTTCTATTTTGTTTGTGGTTTTTGCTTCTATTTTCTCCATGTTGAGAAAACACTCACAACTAACTGGTCAGCTAATTTTGACAGCCGAGGCTTTTCTTGTTTATGGTTGATCTATAGTTGATGTGTCATGACCTTGTGCAATATTATTCTCTCAGCTGGATAATGAACACGATTTTACTGAATTCCTACTAAGCCTAGTACAGAGCAAGCTTAAGAGGAAGTCTAACACAGCACTTAAAAACCATCCAAAGGAACCCAATAGATTCATTGCCATTTGCTGACTTTGATGGGAATTTTTGTAAATTATGAATATTTCTAGTATTTAACTTGTATACAAAAGATGTCAAGGAATGTAAGCTAAGCCAATGGCCCTTCCCAAGGGGTACGTATTTCTAAAGTTACGTGCTTTCCCCTGTTAATTGTAAATTTAGTTTTTGCCATAATCATGGATTTTCAAAATTTAGACAAATTAGTGCGCTAGAGCCTTGACATCAATGTGATGCTTTTACCACATTAGATACAGTAAAACATGTGGGTAAAAACCAACTAATGAATATGGTCTTAATCAATATTGTTCTCTTATTGAGTTATTGTATGTTATTTTTGTTGAGTTATTGCTCGATTTTGCATTTTTTAGGATAATGTATGTTAACTCTTTTTGTCTATAGGAATTTTTAAATATGTATCATAATTAGATAAAAGCTGAACAAACAGATATTGAATATGATAATGGGGGTGAGAGAATTTTAGACTTTGTTAAAATAAGTGTCGATGACGATAGTGAAATGTTTTATTGCCCTTATATAGAATGTTTGAATGAGAAACAACTAATCATACTTTTTTTTTATATATTTTCTCTTTATTAAAATTTTATAATAGTGCACGTCGTATATATGGTTTCTGTGGATCGCTGTTCTATGGTTTCAAAAAGCAGGAGTGTTACTTGCTCTTTCCAATATAATGATGTGTTGCGTCTGTGTGTAATGCCACATATCTTTCGAGAAAGCGCGCATACAAACATTTTTTGGAAGCATATAACATTTGGAGGATACCTGTTATACCTGATGCTTGGGGATTGACCGCTGACCAATCCCTTGCCTCCAACTTTTTGATCCCCGCCTGCCGCTCTTCCACGTTTGATTTAATTATTTCCTCTTACGTGGTGACATTATATTGTATTTGATACACAAATAAACATTCTATGTATATATTGTGTCCGTTTAGGTTGGTGGTATAAGCTGCTTTAACAGGCGCGGAGCCACCTCATGGCTAGCTGGGGCCAAGGTCTCAGTTGGCCTTCTCTTATCTTATGTATTAATATATATGTATCGTATAATATTTGATTTTAACCACTAATTTGCCCTCAGTTAATTTTTTGTCTTTTCTATAAGTATACTCTTTTTTTGGGATGTAAAAGGAAAGTAAAATTTTTGTTTGAGATACCTATTGAAAATATTAGTATCATCTTATATCCAGTGGCGGACTCAAGAATTAATGTTTGTGGGTGGAAAATTAGTGAGGGGGTTCGAGGCGCGCCGAAAATTTTTTTAAAGGAAATTTTAAATACATTAAAAATAAAATGAATATAGACAATAAAAGAAAATAAAAATTCAACTTAACATAGAAAAAAGTTTGACAAGATTAGGGAACATGTTGCAACCTATAAGCTAGCTCATCTCAATGCTTCCTCTATCGAGACCTATAAAATTGTATTTTTTTTTTCATATAGGGACACTAAGCAACTGAAACTATAATTTACCATTCCAAAGCAACTAAACAATTCACATTCTATGTCAATTTAGTAAGTAATCAACAAGTAATCCAAAAGAAGATAAATTAACATTCAAATGATGAAAAGACAGTATTTGTAATCAATAAATTATGGATAAATAAACTAAATGAAAGGAGTCTTTTTTATATTTTTTTGCGTCTTCACCTCTCAATGAAAGGTTGCATAGCTCAACTTGCAGAGTGCATCCTCTTTAGATGCAACGCGCTTTTGTCGGGTTCAAAACCTATTGGGAGCAGGTTTTTTGTGTGCGGCGTGCGTTTCTTCACTCTTTGGAAAAAAAATACATGAAAGAAGGGGTCTGGAGGAATCGAACAGGGGTTATTACAATCAACTCTGTTGACATATTACCACTTAGGCTACTTAGAAGAGTTGAGATGGGCTTCCTTCAAAAAATATATATATTATTAAAATTTTTGTGTGTGCACTTGCCCACACTGGCACCAGTGTGGGTCCGCTAACGCTTATATCCGATGTTGTTCGTCTTCATTTTAAGGACCAAATAGATACTCAAAATCACTTCTTTTCACCTCACTCCTTTTATGAAAGTTATTCTACGTATTTTTATCTTTCTAATGAGGGTAATATTGTGTTGATTAGTGAAAAGTTTGGGATTATAATTTCTAAAAAGTCTTGAGTTTTGACAATAGATGACTATATATATGTAAAGCATGATCAATGACTAATTTTCATTGGTTTGGATTTATTATTTGATTGTCTTATGATTTTATAATGAATTTCTCTTTAAAAAATAGATTATAATAGGTTATTTGATTAGCTGAAATTGAATCAGATTTATATTTTTTTTAAAAAAAAAAATTGGGTTCATATTATATTTCCTTTATTTTCTCCAATTATTTTGTTTTGAGGTAAATGGGATACACATTTAAGTGTTAATTTTGTGGATTGAGTAGTACTATAAGAATTAATATTTAGTGACACAAGATAGTAATTAACATTGACATCAATATATATACACCAATTTTTTTGTAGGTTGAAAAAAATGAGTAAATATAAACAGAAAAACATAAATGTTTTCTTTAAGAAGAAAATAACTTCATAAAGTGATATTTCTAAGAAAATAATTTCGAAAGTGATGTACCTTCTAATAAATCTCATTTTAAACGTCATAGAATTTTTATTTACTAGGTTATCTTTTGATTTTTAATTGTGGATTATTATTTATTTGTATTTTTAATGTTATTCGATTTTATTTAGTAAATAGTTTAATATGTTTATTTTTTAGCCCGGGCTAAAATAATTTCCTGATTCCGCCACTGTGCTTTAATAACATGATTTACGACATACGGAGTAAGTATGTGAAAGAAATTTTATCTCAAGTAAACTTACTTCTCGAACACAAACCCAAACAAGAATATTAGCATTCTGCTTTTGCTGAGAAAATACAACACTTCATAGATCGATAAATACACATGTCCTTGCAAACAGACGTTAAACAAATTGAATCACCGTCAATAAAACCACAACAAAATGAATATAAATATAAGTGAAATATTTTCATTTTTATTTTCAAGAATAAAAATATAATAGTGGGGACATGCATTAATTCCACTTGTCCAAATTAAAGTGTATATATATATATATATAAAAATAGTGGGTACATACATTAATTCCACTTGTCTAAAAATATACAATGACCATCTCGTCCTTTCATAATATACACCATTCTTTCCATTACAAACAGATTATTGTTTATGGAAATTTCATTATTATTTATTGAAAATAGAACAACTTGTGTCTATTATATTCAATAGTTTTTATTATTCTACATCCATTGAAAATAGGGTTAAGGTGCAAAAGTACACATGTTTTTTTTTTTTTTTTTTTGAGGAGTGTCCTTGAGGAGTAGCAAGTGGTTTTTAGGTGCAAAAGTGCACACATGGTTATAAATTAGGTGCAAAAATACCGTTTGACCTTTAAGTTTGAATTTGACCGTTAAGTTTGACTTTTTTTGCTGACTGGAAGATGATGGGGCATTTCAAAGGTGCAAAAATACACATGTAGTTTGTCAAGAAGAACGCCCAACACCAAATTATTATTTTTAGTTTAATAATTTTACTTCAATTAAAATTATTTTAGGATCTTAAAAAAATATTTCAAGTATTGACCAATACCAAAAGGATACTAACTGATTTTGAAAAAATATTTGAGTCTTGATTGGTACTAAAAAGTATTTAGCTTTCGGGATATTGATTGGTACAGAAAAATGCTTCATCATCTTGAAAAATTATTTTAGGATCTTGAAAAAATATTTCGGTATTGATTCGGTACTAAAAGGATCTTGATCGATCTTGAGAAAAATATTTTAGGGTCTTGATCGGGTACTAAAAAGTACTTTCGGGAGACTGATCGGTACGTAAAAAATAATTCATAATCTTGAAAAATTATTTTAGGATCTTGAACAAATATTTAAGCTATTGATTGGTACTAAAAGGATACTACTTTTGAAAAATATTTCATAATCTTAAAAAATTATATTAAGATCATAAAAAAATATTTTCGTGACGGATTTGGTACTAAAAATATACTTCAGCATATTTTTTTAAGATTCTAAAATAATTTTTCAGGATCATGAAATATTTTTTTTGTACCAGGCGACAGTATTCTCAAAGTGTCTTTTTAAGACAGGTCAGTATTTTGAATACCTTTTTAGCACCCGGTAGTAATTAAAATAAAATTATTAAATAAAAAAAAAGAATTTGGTGTTCGACGCTCTTTTTGACAAATCACATGTGTATTTTTGCACATTTGAAATACCACGTCATCGTCTACAAAGCAAAAAAGTCAAACTTAATCTGTCAAAGTCAAACTTAACTTGATCAAACGGTATTTTTTGCACTTAATTTGTAACCACATAGTCACTTTTGCACCTAAAAAAAGTACTTACTACTGGGCACTCCTAAGAGAAAAGCACATATGTATTTTTACAAATTAACCCTTGAAAATAACCTAGTTTTTAATGACTCCTAAATGATGATCAACTACTGTGTCATAATATTTTTTTTACGACAATGATTGTCTCTTCGTCAAAGAACATGCAATACTAAAAACATATAGTAATTCATTTTCAACGACAAAAAGCACACTATTAGTACTGATTTTATAGATTAAAGGATATGGAGGACAGTATAATAACTTCGATTGCTTGGATGATCGAAACAAACACACAGCATTCAAACAAAAAGAAGAAAACAAACGAGCTTTAATTAATCTTATTAGTAATGACTAATCAATCATAGGAAGCAACGGAGACAGCATCCATAAACTCTGTGTCCTTTGCCATAGCCTCCAGAGTTTCATAAGAAAGGCAAACTTCCACGTCAATGCTACCGTTTTCTGCTCCGGCAAAAACAGTAATTTTCCCGTACGTCTTGTTCCCGGCGCCACTCCGGACGACCACCGGCCTTCCCCACCCAAAGTCATTACCGTACACATCAAACCTCGGGGAACTACTCGTGACCAAAGCATTCCCAGCCATGCCATACTCTGTAAGCAGCCTAGGGTTTTTGACCCAAGACTTGACGTGGCTCACGAGCCTCTCTTCAGCGTGCAGAGCAACCATCCTGTTCATCTCCAGAGCAGCCTTACCGAGTCCCTCCTGGGCTAATAGTTCCCCTGCTTTCAAGCTCACGGTACCATCCTGCACCGCGTTTCCAAAATAATTCTGAGGCAACGGCGGACGCATCCTCGGCCTTACACCTATCAGTAATCTGTAGTGGACCTCTTCTTGTGGGTCAGTACGTTGGTTCCGAACTATGGCACGCCAGAGATGTGTCAAAGTGGCTTGCAGAGAAGATATCTTATCGGAACATACCATCTTGTTGGCTTTTGCTTTGAGTTCTGCTACTTTGTCTCTTGTGAAATGAAAAACCCTCTCTTGCTGCAGCTGGGACTTGAGGCACCCATCCAAATTCTGCTTCTTCTTCGTCGCCTTGGACAGACTAATGCGTAGAGGGCGATTAATGCCGTCTAGAAACCAGCGCTCCAGCGTGGGAGGTTTGGACAACACGGTCGAACCACGTGAGATTTCAGACCAGGAGTTGAAGAAATGCCAAAACGACGTGCCGTCGCCAACCACGTGGTTGATAGTGCAGCTGATGAAAATGCCGTCTCGGAGCTCCGTGACTTGCACGCCGAGCAGCGGCTTGCTCGTGCCTTCGTGGTTTTTAACTCCGTTAAGCGGGAAGAAGGAATGGACGAAGCGAGGTGTGTAGATGGGTAGAAGGATATCTGAGATGGATAAATCATCTGCTACGGCGTAGACAAATAATGCTCCGGAGTTGTTGCAGAGCACAAAGACGGAGGAGGTATCGTCATCGTGTACGTAGACGGTGAGACGGCCGGCGAGGGGTGGGAAGAAATCGAGGGTGGATGAAAGAGAGGCTTTGAGGTGGTGGATGACCGAATCCATGTTAGCTTTGGGCTTGTGGAAAAGAAGCCCTTTCTGGATGGGGTCCACTAGTAAGAGCTGGAGATCCCAGGGAGTCAACTCGATCTTTCGAGCCGGATTATCGCCGCTTCGAGTCGCCGCTGCTCGCACATTGCTGGTTGAGACGACTCGGATCCGACTTCCCATGGCAACTAACTACTTTTAGTTGTAAATGCCAAATTAATTGTCAATATTGCTATAGGGCTTCACTTGCTCCGGCTTGGGGTGATTACCTATGACCTATTTATATATAACAATTTTCGTGATCATTTGGTGGTGTCTTTCTTCTTCTTTTGTGAGGTCTTTATTTGAAATAATTCCTCTATCACACAATAGTTTTGCACGTGTCTCGCGCTATTCTCGTGGGACACACGCAACTAATTCTCTCGTGATTTAGTGTCTTCTAGTTAGGAAATTGAGCAGTTGATGATCCTCTGAGTTCCGTGGATGTTTCAGTCAATGCGAAAAGATAGGGACAATTAGCCTGTGTGAGTCTGTAATGTGCCTCAATTATTAATCAGTTTTTTTAAAATATTTTTATCATATCCTTATTGTTTTACCTAATCGAAAATTAGGTAAAACAATAAGGGTATGATTTAAATAGCAAAGCAATAAGAAAGTTGATTAAAAATCATATAAAATTATAAGGATCAGATCATTTTTTAAAAAAAAATTATATAGATATAGCAAGCATATTTTTTGAAATGAAAGTTTTAAAATATTAAAGACAAACGTACATTCAGGTAAAAAAACAAAAGACAAATGTACATATTCGTAATAAAAATAATTTTAAATCAATTGATAAATAGTTAAAGTAGATTTTAGGTGCGTTCAGTATTAAAGTATTTTGTATTTCATTCAATATCCTAGGTATTTTTGTAAGTGCATTAAGCGTAATAAAGTATTTTTTGGTAACTTGGTAAAAGGTGCAAAAATGCACATGTGCTTTGTCTTGAAAAGCACCCAACACCATATATTTTTTTTAGGTGCAAAACTACACATGAACTTTCAAAATATGAGCAAAAATATCATCACCGTTAAATCTAACTAACACTGTTATTTTTGCAGTGGGCCCCACATTATTAAAAGAAATAAAAATGCCTAACTTTTTAAATTTACTATATTGTCCTTCTTTCCTTATTTCCTATCTCAGTCGCTTATCACCAAGCCCAGAAATACTGCTCCTCCACCGTCCACCCTGGCTATTGCAGCAGAATCAGAATGGTCCAGTTTGACGAGGAAACTCTGATCAAAACCACCTGCAAGCAAATAGTGACCTTGGGTTATTTGATAAATGGAATACCTACTAACGTCTCTGATAAATGGATTGTGATGAGATACTTGTCGATTGTGGAGGCAAGTTAGAGAGAGAAGGCGGTGATGAGTGAGAAAGAAGTACATGTATGGGGTAAGAATTGAGATGCTGAGGTAATTCTCAGACGAGCATGGCAGTGACCGGGTCAGGTCAAGCGGTCATGGAATATCGCCTGTGGAACCTATTGTAAACGAGAAAGCACAACATGTGAACGGTCAAACCCGATCCAAGGGAGTGGAACTTGGGCATTGAAGGATGTTGGTGCACGAAATAAAGTATCCGAACGGAAATTTAGAACTGATCGCCCAGGACACGCGGAAGCAAATTTGGTGTGTAGGTAAAAATTTTAAGGAGTTTAATCCTTGGAGAGTACTGGGAACTAATTGGGATATTTCTGTTCAAATTAACTTCTTGCATTTTATTTTTTTAAGGAAAACATTATTTTACTTTTTTATCAGATTAAGGAGTTTATTGTGCAACCGGACATACGGATCCAAATCTATAAATTTTGAGGGGGTCGATGTTGAAGCTGGAATTGAACGGTGAGATCATGACACATAGCATAATTACATTAGGGGCATTTTGGAATTTTCATGAAAATAGTGTGGGACCCACCACAAAAACTGACGGTGTTAGTTAGATTTAACAGTGATGGTATTTTTGCCCCTATTTTGAAAGTTCATGTGTAGTTTTGCACTTAAAAAAAGCATATGATGTTGGACGCTCCTCAGGACAAAGCACATGTGTATTTTTTCACCTTTACCATTCTTTTAAGCTAAGTGAATTGAAAGTGTATCCATTAGTTTCAAATATTTGTTTAGTAGCAATTTTATGGTGTGGAACAAGTCTGAATTTTAGGGTATTGAATACATAATAAAATACATTAGGATAGTGATAATACGTACTTGAGAATATACTTCAAAATGCTAACTAAATCACAATATTTCCCGATACTTACCACACTTGAAAAATAGTTTAAAGGTGTTGGTAGCAAAACAACGCCATTTTATGGGATGAGTATCTAATTTGGACTAAATTACAAAATATTTCATGATACTTACCACACTTGAAAAATAGTTTAAGGGTGTTGGTAGCAAAACGACGTTGTTTTGTGGGATGAGCACCTAATTTGGACCCATTATTTGATGGGTTTGAATTAGGTGATCATCACATCTATGAGCTTAGTGGCTCATCCTACAAAACTATCTGGTTTTGGTGGATGAACTTGTTATAGATTCAAATCTTAGGTCTAACCAAGGTGTGGCCTAACAAGAAACAAGCAAACCCTAATCCTAAGGTACCCTCTATAAATAGATGGTAAACCCTAAGGTACACAGGCTCTATACTCTCTCTTTTAGGATTCAGCCACACAGAGCACACACCCCACTCCATTGGGTGAAAACCCTTATGTTTGTGCTTTGTGATCTCCTATCCTCTTAGGTATCTCATCCATGGATACCTAGGAGACAGTCACTTGATCCTATATCAATATACTAGTCCTTTGACACTATACATCTATGTTTTACAAACAGAACATTTGCGCCATCCGTGGGGAGTCAGTAAATTTTTGATTCCCGCGACCAAAGATGATCATTGATTCTAATTCCCAACTTCCAGATGAACAATCATTGATCGGCTGGAGAAACTTTTGACGACGAAGGGTTGTGCAGATAAAATTTTTTATAGACTTGTACTTGAAGGATGATCCTTCCTCTTCAAAGATGGTCAATGCAAGAAACAATCAGTTTAGTAAATGCAAGACATGATGAACTAGGGTTCCTCCTCCTTGGGATGGTCGAACATCATTTATGATCAGAAGAACGATTGGGTAGAGAGTGATTCAGAGTACTTCATCGATTTCAGATCGAAGTCTATGTCCTGGTTCCTTGCCGTATCAAATCGTCATAATGATTCTGCAACGGCACACCATCTAAATCTTCCTATCACAACATTTTTGTTTAATCGGACCTGATCCCTAGAAGAATCAACCAAGAGTCTCACTTTGGGCAGCTGAAGAAATTAGGTGTTTGTTTGTTCTACAATTATCGTGCATTCCCCCACCATCAACGCATTCAATAGATGCATCGTAATCGTGGCTGGATTCTCCGAGCTTCTTCGTCGTCACCCAATTCTCGTCTGGGGGCAAAGGACGACATCTATCCCAACTGTAATAATTTGAAATCCGGGATTGCACATTGAAGTCGTCCCCGTCTAAAGTCCGGGATAAACATTTGAAATCCAAGATTATAAGTGGAAGTCGACTTGTTTTCGGGCGAGAGGAAGAAAATCCGACTCAACTTGCCATTCAGATTGGAGAGAAGCGGACATCGAGGATTATTTCAGAGAATGACAAGGTGGAGACTTGGGTATATTCATGTCATGAGCAATGATTTTACGCGGCGGGAAGTATATTCTAATTTTATGCAGGTTGAATGATGCAACTAACACACCCCTACTTGAGCACCTCGGGTTCACACCGACATACTTAGTAGGAGCCATCTCGGTCATAATTCCACATGTCGAGATGTAGGTTTCAGCGAAAAGTTTATTCAAAGAACGCCGAGGTGTGTATTCAATATCATCCTGAAAGGCCGAGATAACTAAAGCAACACGGTAACAGAGCCGAGATAGCTGAGACCAAGCAATCGGAAAGCCGAGTATATAATACTTTTCTCAATTTCCTAGAACCGACATCTGCTTGGGTGAAGTCGGCGATGATCATTTGAAGGCTAGGATTATTTTATTATCAACTTCAATTTGAAGTTCTTTCTGAAGCTGTGCCGAGAATCCATGGAATCATATATCGTGGAGGATTAAGTCGGACTAAAGACGAGCTTGGCTTCTCGGACTCTATTTCATTTTTTATTGTCAATCATCCGAGGTGGTGGAGGAGGTCTCAGCTGATCTTTTTCAAGAACTTATAGTTTAGCACCACGGCAATCGAGTTGTCAATAAACACCGCAGTATTTTCATCCGAGGTGAAGGAGGTCTTAGTTGATTGACAATCTGTCGACCAAGCTCGGAGCGAACTTCTGAGTTGCCTTTTCTGAGATTCCTTTCTCTTTGTTATTGGAGGAGAGCACAATTATTGAACATGGTGGTGAATGGTTACATAAGCTAGCGACAGATTGCACAGTTCAGAGGTCCACGAGTTCGAACCCATGCCCAAGGCTCTTTTAAATTGCTATTGCAGGGACTTAAAGAATACAAGGCACGGGTTTTTTCTTGAGAATATGAATGAACTCAAGAACTCAATTATGTCACCAGTGACCTACCCTTTAATGGTGCCATGAATTTATTTATGAGACTGAGCAAACCTGAGAAGGTGCCTCCGTTGACAAATCATGCGAGAACAGCCGAAGCGTAAGACAGGAATGTAGACCGGATAATTATCTCGGGAAAAATTGCTACGAAAGCAAGCAAGGGATCTTATTTCTTCTCACACAACCTAGATAAGCTGGATATATCTCGGCCAAGCCTACGATTCACATCAGACAATTAATACATCCCGGCAGCTCAGAGACCTGAACTATCGGACTGGGGGGCAACTGTTATGGATTCAAATATTAGGCCCAACAAGAAACAAGCAAACCCTAACCCTAAGGTACCCTCTATAAATAGATGGTAAACTCTAAGGTACACAGGCTCTACACTCTCTCTTTTACGATTCAGCCACACAGAGCACACACTCCACCCCGTTGGGTGAAAACCCTCATGTTTGTGCTCTGTGATCTCCTATCCTCTTAGGTATCTCATCCATGGATACCTAGGAGACAGTTACTTGATCCTATATCAATATACTAGTCCTTTGAGACTATACATCTATGTTCTACAAACAGAACAAAACTCATGGGCTAGGCACCTAATGTGCTCCACGTACAACCCATAGGATCATCGAAACACTGACCATGCTTCATCATTCATACCTTCATATGGGCAAGATAAATAATGCATGACATGTTTCCCTCTACTGATGTTTCGTTTTTGTTCCTTTCCTCTCCCCACTCCCTTACAAGTCTCCATTCCATGCTCATTACAGTGATTGGCACCTAATTTTTAATCATTGTGATGAGATCTTAGCTATTCAAATTTTAATCTGGACGATTTAATTTTAAATTTCATAAATGATAAACTCATTTTATAAGAAACGATAATCATAAGATTATCTTTAGTTTTAATTCATCATATAATAAGATAAACATTTATTTATAATATAAAATTAAATTAAATTTCAACCATCCAAAGTTAATAATCTAATGATAAGTATAGAGGATGAGCACATTTTTGCGTATCATGGTGATAAACATAAAATGTGTTTGGGCTCTGCCACGTCCTTGTCTTTTTTCTTTCTTTTTCAGTTTTCGCCTTCATTGTCTCTCTGTGTGTCCCTCTCCTCAGCACGCAATCGTTTGTCCTAATATAGTGTATTATACGCCATGTGCATGTTAGGAGATCCTCAAATCAATGATTTTAAAAGCCCTTATTCTCTTTAAAATTTATTTCAAACAAGAACTATACATATCATTATATGCTTGTGTCTCCAAAAATGAATAGACGTGATTTTGTAAAACTCAGCTGTGGGCTCTCTTCATCGGCCGAAAAAAGCTGTGGACTCTCTTCTTTAAATCTGTCGGCATATACGTAAGACAAATTTATACTCAACTCATATTCAATTTTGACTCATATTCAATTTTGATATGAAGTGATTAAAAAATTATATTCATTCAGAATAAGAAATTTGGGGATTTTAAGGGATTAAAGAATTTAACATCCTAATAAATTAATTGAACTAAACAGAGTAGCTTTAAAGAAACTTAGAGTGATTCTTAGTAGTTTTTGAGTCGGGCATTAATAGCCCGTCTGTGTATAAATAAAATACTTAATTTTTTATAGATTCTCTTTGAGAGCTTATCTTTTTTAGAGTAATTCTTTTGTGATTGTTAGTAAACTGACAGGTAAGAGGTAAGAATGTAAAAAAAAATTATATACATGCGAATTGCTCATGATGCATTGTTGTTGATGGTAATTCTACGCTAAATTATGCAGTTCAATGATAATTGCAAGTACATTTGAAAGTGCGTCTTATAATAACCTTGTTATATAGTTTTCCTTCTAACAACTAAACATTAATTTATATAGATTAAAAAATTAATTAAATTAGCTATGTGTAAAAATATAAATATATTTGATTTTCAAGGAACCACTTTAATGGTTTATATTGAAAATAAATTACTCATCAAATGATAAAAATTAAAAGCTCTTCTAATATATATAATTAATAGAGACAGTGGGCCAATAGCTGAAGACTTGAAGTTACATTACAAATTTATGTTTTCCATTGAGGGTGGGAGGTAGCTTTTATTATGTGGTCATTATGGAATACTAGTACGTAATATTTATTTTTGGAAAAATAAAAAATGTATCTTTCACTGATGGCATTATTTTGATGTGGAATTGGAGTGAAGATCGAAACGGAAAGGGGAGAACAGGATCGGTGATTTGAAAGAAAGTGACTGAAGCAACCATGGATCTCGATGATCCCCGCCCGTCTCAATTTCATATTACAAACAAATTTGAATAAAGTTCTAATCAGTGGTGGGTTTTGAAGAAATATTTGGAGGGCCAAATGTATACCCATTAACTAATTAAAAAAATTATTTGGAGGGCTAAATGTATACACAGTAACTAATTAAAAAAATATTTAGGGGCTAAATGTATAATAAAAATATTTTAACATGTTTAATACATAAGATAACATAGCTTTTTACATTATATTAATTTTTTTAAAAAAAATCTTATCACATTTTGTGTTTTGGGACCATGTTTCCCATTGTCTACGCTAAGCTCCGACTCTGGTTCTAATGGAGGAATTTAATTTCTGAAAAGTCTGATAATAATTAAGGTGTAATGACAAAGCTAAGCTCCGACTCTGGTTCTAATGGAAGAATTTAATTTCTGAAAAGTCTGATAATAATTAAGGTGTAATGACAAGTTTCCGTGCACGATGTGGAAAATAATAGTAATTAATAATTTTTTGCTACTCTGCTTGTCTTTAAAAAAAAATTTAACAATTAAATTTCTTTATGAGAACCTTATAATAATTCTCATGGCATGCTGGCTCATGGCCTATATCTTTTATTCTGTGATTACATTATTCTGTGTCGCCTTGCCACTTTTCTTTTCATCAAGAAATCTTTTTTTGTTTTTTTTCACCTGATGAACTTGATGACAAAAATACAAAAAATAAAATAAGAAGAAGAAGAAAGGTGTCATAGCTTGTTGCTGATCCCTTAAGCTTTTTAATAATAGTTCTCTCTCTTATTTGATCTCATATATAACCTATTACTTCATGTGTTTAATGCCTATGTGGAATCTTGTTAGTTTAATAATAGCATTTTTATTGGCGCTTTTTAAGTTTGAATATTTTTTGTTTGACCCAAAAAATGATTTTCTGGACTCAAATCACTTAAAAAAATTTCTATAAAATAATCCTACCTCCAGTACTGTATATGAAAAGTTACACTATAAATTGAGTCATTGAAACTAATGAGGCATTGTTGATTAGTGAGTCTTCTGTGCCTCAAACTGATCTGGCATCAAGGGCAATTGAGGAGACAACACCAATTGTGGGGATAAAAAGGAGTGATACATAATATGAAAAGTGCAGCAGCAGATAAATGTTTATGGTAAGAAATCTCAGTTGAACACACAACTCACACTATAACACAAATGAAATGTCAAATGAATAGCTGTAATTTTCCCCAAAGCAAAACACACACTCTCACACTTCTGAAAGAATTTGCCTCCCAAATCTGGCTCTGAAATTATGCATCAGCGATCAAGCTTGCCTCTGAAACAGTTTTATATCACGCCCAATGGATAATGCTCTGGGTCTTCTTTTGAATATGATCAGCTCACCGCTCTATCACCATGAAAAATGAAGTTAACAAAATATTTTCTTTCTTGGATGAATCTGGATTCTCTCAAGTACTTCATAGGGTAAAGCAAAGAAACAAAATTGTAGATCCTATTTTGACACATACAAACCCATACAAGTAGAACCTGATATACTGTTCCTATTTCTCTCTATCTCACCTTATGAAGTACTTCAGGGGATCCAAATTCAGGCAACAAAAGACAACAAAAAAGTAAATGTAACATAAACTCAAGGCCTTGTAACAATTTGTGTTGACACATTACAGCAGAAGGTAAATCTTCAACTCTCTCCACTTGCCACAGATTTAACAAATCTTTGATCTTATCTCAGGCTATTTATCCTCAATTAAAGTCATTGCTCAAGATTCAGTGGATAGATCTCAAAGAATACCATATTTCTAGAGAGGTTGAGAAAGGAGGAATTGGAAGTTTGAGTTTAATCGATATGCTTAGATCATATTTCTGTCAAATCAAAGTATTGATCATAGTGGTAGGTATAGATCTTCAGATGTAGTTAAAGACAAAATGCATAGTTGATCAATTATTCAGAAGCATGGTGTTCAAAATCTTACAATTCACCATTTGAATCTTGCAAGTCTTAACAAGTCACAAAGTAAATGGTTCAAATTGATGGTTGAACTAAAACTAGTTTTAGATCTTTAAATTCATAATCCCAATCCTAGGATCAGTAAAAAGTCACAAAATATTGTTCTCACCTTATCTGATCTCTCATCGGCTTAGAAAGTCAAAAATTCCACAGCAACTACTCCAAGACGAGTATTCTCTTGGAGCCTGATTTACAGTGGTTTGTTGCACAGTAAAAATCATTGGAACATTATAGAAACAAAGGTGGAAAATATTAAATAATCAGAAAAGCATAACACTGTCAATGATATCAAACACATTAGACAAAATGTGAAGTAACCAAGTCTAATTTGAAGCATCTCAAATGTATCTTGATATTTGTAATACCTGAGATTCAGTGCCTGCAGCAATTTCAGTCTTTTCCTGCATTGTGGTACTGGTGGTTTCAGCAGCAGCTACATCTGAAGGTGGCAATGATTCTTCTTCTTCTTCTTCTTATTTTGATGATTCTTTGACAACTGTTGATTCCTCTACTTTCTGTTCTTCACCTGGTAACTTTGTTTCTCCAGATTCTTCTGGTTTCACAATTGGTGTTGTCTCCTCAATTGCCCTTGATGCCAGATCAGTTTGAGGCACAGAAGACTCACTAATCAACAATGCCTCATTAGTTTCAATGGATGATGATTCCTTTTTCTCCTCGGAAGAATCAACAATGCCTCACTAATCAACGGCCGGAGGAGCATGCGTAAAGGAAACTCAACTTATCAGTTTCAAGCAACTGAATAGTGGGGATAACCTTAAAAACCGATCAGCCTGAGATCCGACAATTCCTTCGCTGGCAAGCTCCAATCTTGGCTCTCGGACTAAGCTCTTGATAAATATATACTACCTCATCCCCCTGTCTTAATTATAAGATATAGTTGGACTTGTTTTCACTCATGATCAATTATATGTTACCTTGTCAAGCTCAAACAAAAGGATGGTGAAAAAATTCTAATAATTGACTCGAAAAAGAAGCCCACAAATGTAACAACAAATGTGGTGTACAAGGACATATTTCAGAATATCATATTATGGGTCTTGGTAAGCACTTTTAACCCTTACACCTTGTATTGATTATTCCAAAATTTTACATTCTCATTCTCCATGTTCGGTTTCACAGTGACTTAAATTAGGCTTCTTCTTTTTCCAGGCAACGAGAATCCGTCGTGTCTTTCATCCAGCTATCAGAAGTTCTCCCTGATTTTAACAACATATATGAAGACTTAATTGTTGACTTCTGCTGCTAATGGCTTTTTACTGTTTCAGTTTTATTCTACAGTCATTTTTATCCTTAAATGTTTTGTTCCTCCGCTGACTTTTGAACATATTTTAAGATGCAAAATATGTTTACATGCGAAATTGGCGATCTTCTATACAACAAATTTATATGGTCTAATATATCTTCAGGTTAATATGCATGCAACTATATGTAGTACGTACATTATTTTATATGCTCAAATAAGGATTTTAAACAATTAGACTTAATCTTCTCCGTGCATCACGGCGATGTCACTAGTTCGTTCTATATGTAATTTGTAAACTTTGGTTGCTTTAATTTCATTTTGTATTTTTATTAAAAGAAAAAAAGGAAGATGAGCTAGTATGTTTTACAAAATATAAATCATATTAACTAGCTTAATAACTTTCTTAATTTAATTTAATAAGGTAAATATGTACTCTTTCTAGTTCTTAATATAAGACATATTTAGAGTTAATATAGGTTCTAAATATAAGACATAGTTTTAATATTTATTAATCTTTTTTCTGATTTTCCCATATCGGTGCTACCTTAACAATAATTAACGAAGAGAGGAAATGCAAGAATTAAGCAAGATGACTAGAGTGTTTTAAAAATACATCTTATATTAACTACGTTAACTAATTTTCCCAAGATAATCAAATTAAGTAAATATGTTTTATATTAAAGATTGGAGGAGTATTATGTTATTGAGGGGGTATAATTTGTTCTTTTATAAAAAAAATTATTGCATGAATATGAGGTGGAGTGGTAGAGACTGATGAGAGATAATGAGAAACAAGGATGAAAAGAGGATCTACTTCCAAGGGGCAGGGTTGAGGGGTTTGCTACAAACCAACTGCTAATAAATTTAAATATGCTAAATTATACAAAACCCCTTGAACTTTAAATTAGTCGTATATAAAGGTTGACATTTTAAAGTATAAAATTAACCTCCGACGTTTCATTTTTTAACTCATAACATCATACCGTTAAATGATCGTTATCTTTTTAACGAAAAATTGCAACATCAGATGATGAAATGACATGTGGCATCCTACATGTTATCCACTGTAAATTACTAATTTCATAGTCTCCCTAAACTTTGAACAGTTGCAGATAACCCCTTGAACTTTTGATAAGTTATAAATAATGTCCTTGATATTTCAAAATTTAAATTTAACTCCCTTAAAATTTTGATTTATAATATTAAACCCCATGTTGTTATTTTTATCATTTTAAAAAAATAAGTTTTTTACTATCATTTCTCAATTAAAATATTTTTCATGCATTGTAAAAACTAGAAGAATAATACTTAAAAAGATATTTAAAAAAATCATCATCATTTGTATAACATTTACTTATTTTATTAGGATAATTGAGCATTGATAATATAAAAACGTCATCATTTACGTTAAATATATTCTTGAAATGATTGAGTATTGATAATTTAAATATTACATTTGCATTAAAGGATAACGTTTGCCCTCATTATTTTTTATTAGTAATACATATTTTGTCTTGAATCAGAGGTTCAATGTTTATTTTTATATTTTTCTAATTCTTTTAATTTTTGTCATTCAAAAGAACTACTAGTATTTTAATTGACCAATGATAGCAAAAATCATAGTATAATTTATAAAAATTATGAAAAAGTAATGGCATGTGGTTTAACATGATAAATAAAAATTTGAAGGAAGTTAAATTTAAATTTTAAAATGTCAGGGACTATTTCTAATTGATAAAAGCTCATAGGGTTATCTACAATTGTTCAAAGTTTGAGGGTTCTTATGGAATTAGTAATTTACACAGGATATTATGTAGGATACCACATGTCATCTTATAATTTCAAGTAACATTTTCCATTAAAAAGATAATGGTTACTTAACAACAGGGGTTAATAGTTAATAAATTAAATGTCTAAGGGGTCAAATTAAAATTTAAACCTTAAAATGTCAGGAGATTATATGCAACAGATCTAAAATTCTATGGAGTTTTATATAATTTAGCTATTTAACATTAATAAAGAAATGCAACATTATATTATGATCCAAAAAGGAAAAAAGAGAAAAAGAAATACAACCCATCAAAGACAGATAAATACACATGACCTTGCAAACAGATATTTAAAAAAAAAAAAAAAAAAAAAAAAGAATCGGGATCAAGCAAGCCACAACAAAATGAAAAGAAAAACTATGAATGAAATATTTTTCATTTTTATTTCCAAAAATAAAAATATAGCATTTCAAGTAAAAAATAGTGAAGAGAAAGTAATCTTATACATAAATACATATATATTTAGTGGTGAATGCTTCTCCCCATCGCCACACCAAGAGAAGGCTTCATTCCTTGTCTAAATATATATAATGACTTTCTCGTGTTTTCAAAGAATACACCATTATTTTCATTAAAACTATATTATTTTTTATGGAAATTTCATTATTATTTAATTGGAAAAAAAAACTTGGCAATTTCATTATTATTTCATAACTTATATTTTTAAGAGTTATTATAAAAATTACTACTATTGTCTATATATGGCAATTAACTATACTGTTCGTTATATTTTTCAGGACAATTTATTGTCTCATTGTCAAAGAACATATAGTAACTCATTTTTCACGACAAAAGCAAACCACTGATTTTATAGATTAAAGGTTACCGAGGACAGTTACAATAACTAATTCGATTGCCTGCATGGTCGAACAAATTAAACAGAGAGTACTATTCCAATATACGAGCTTTAATTAATTTAATTAATATTAATGAGTAATTAATCATAGGAAGCAACGAAGACAGCATCCATAAACTCAAGGTCTCTTTTGCCATAGCCTCCAAAAGTTTCATAAGAAAGGCAAACTTCCACATCAATGCTACTGTTTTCTGCTCCGGCAAACACAGTAATTATCCCGTACTTCTTGTTCTCAGCGCTACTCCAGACCACCACCGGCTTACCCCACCCAAAATCATTACCGTACACATTAAACCACAGTGAACTACTCGTAACTAATGCATTCCTGGCCATTCCATCCTCTATAAGCAGCCTAGGGTTTTTGACCCTAGCCTTGACGTGGCTCACGAGCTTCTATACAGCGTGTAGAGCAACCATCCTCTTCATCTCCAAAGCAGCCTTACTGATCGCTCTTGGGAGTGACTGTTTGTTTTGGCAGTTTATATGTGATTTTACAATGGTAAATATGTGAAAGAATTTTGAGATATTATCAATATCAACTTAATAGTAATAGTAGCCAAGCACTGTAGCAGCCAAGCCGTTCACTGTAGCACCTCTCACAAATCACTATTGAATGTAATAGTGCCGGCTAAACATTGCAAGTTTGTCAATTTTTGGGGCTCCGTGCGAGTAGTTGTATGTAGCAGGCAGAGGATGCTACTTCACCGTGCATTTTGCCCGATTTTGAATTTGAAATTCCTCTCGTGCCGTTTATTATTTCACCCTTTCCGATCGTCATACCTCACAATCACTCTAACCTTCCCATTCTTCTCCATTTTCATTCGATAGCTTTGCCCTAGAACGGAGGACGGTTAGGAGGCAGAAAAGAGGATGTGACGATGATGCTTCCATCGTCATTGATGATTCTTCTTTTTGTGTGTATCGGGAGGCGAAGATTGCTGCTGTGACCTCTGCCATCTTGGATATGAATCTGTGATTTTTGGATCGCGGATATGCCTAACAAAACTCCGGAAGTGTCTTAGGTCAGAAATTGAAAATCTTCGTTCACAGGAATAAAATGATCATTTCCATTCATTAACCTTTTTGCGCAAATGGAGGAAGAGCTTCAATCCGAGAAACTGTGTGCAAGCGTTGTCTTCTTCTTCTCATGCGGAAGGTGCAGTTAATGGGCCAAATCTAAGGAGGTTCTACTTGCTTAGGTGATAATGCTATTCTATTAAATCAATTGACTAACATAAAAGCTATAACAATACCAAGTTTAACTAATTTTTTCAAACAAATTGTTGGACTTTGTGACAAATTTTAACATTAAGCTTTCTGTGTTGGTCCACGTCTAACTGGAGGAAGGGGGTTTTAGTTGCGTTATTGTTTTTGAAAACTAAGAGAAGTGTATCCAACAGGTTCAGGTATTGTGGGCAACTGATCCAAACTTGTGCGTGATGAGATACCTTTAAGCAAACATGGAAGAAAGGGTCGTGGTCAAAACTTGTGCGTGCTGAGATACCTTTAAGCAAACGTGGAAGAGGTAATAAACTCGCCTCAGCTATAGTTAATCCCAAAAACAATGAGCCTACGACGTGCCTTTCCGGGCCAGAGAAATCGTCGCTTATGATGACATTCTGTAGCTTATCTGGTGCAGAAATTCATGACAACTTATGGTATATTTCCTTTCTTAAAGATGAAGCCAGTGAAGAAAAAGGAGAGCGGGTCAGGATGGTAAGCTTTTTAAGTTTGGAATAGTGGTTTCTTAATTGATGAAGTTGGTATGGAACAACTTCTGTTGTTGTGTTGGCAAGGGAGCTGTTGAGGGAGGCATAAAACCTTGTCGCAGCAAAAATTCATCCGATCACAATAATATCAGGTTCATTTATTTGATTACTGTGTTGGTCTTATTGCCCTTATGATGCCAATCTCGATTTTGTGTTTCCAAGGGAACAACCATTTGGTTGTACTTCATCTGCTTGCATTCTATGAGCTTTTAGGCTATATTCCATTTGTTTGGTAAAATACTTTAGTAAGTAACCACATATATAACGAAAGCAACTTTTCTTTTGTCCATCATTAATCTTCATTTGACATAGTAGACCTCTACCATATGTCTAATGTACTCCAGTTTACCTTTTGGTATGATATATTCATAGTGATATCCTTGACAAAGTTTCCTCTCTTTTTTCATCTTCCGTTAAGATCTCTGCTTCAGTTAAAATATTGCAATGACATGAATGTTTTCTTTTTGGCATTTTGCTATATGCACATTAAATTGGCCTGTTCACCACTAATGAAGATTACGTCGCCATTGATGTTGTATGCTTCTAATTGTTTTGCCATTTTACATCGAACTATGGATTAGTGGATTACTCTGAGTAGTCCTTGGTGCATGCAATCTATCATCTAATTTGAAATTTGTAGTTGTTCTGTCTCTCGTCTCTTAAGACTCCATTATGTATTCTGAAGGGTTAAGCATGTTGATTTCCCCACTTGGTAGCATGTGTTGTACTTTGACGTCATGAAATTATTGTGGGGTTTTTATCATTTATTTTCTAGTGATGCTTTTGTGATTAGTTATGACTTATGAGAGCCTGTGGTGTCATTGGTGGTGTTCAGGTTTCCGAATGGCAAATTTGAATGTGCTCGTAATGCTTTGTTGCGTAAGGTTGTGGATAACAAAGTCGATCTTTGGTACTTGTCTTTATCTATAATACCCTTTTTTTTTCCAACTTAGCTTCATATGGTTAATTTTTTCAATCTTGATTAATGGAGCTAATTGGCAGGAGCGTTGCGTCTAGGTCGTCCTTTTTATATTAATGGAGCTAATAGATAGAAGTATGATATTTGGTCAATCTGTTAATATTGTTAAAAAGTTAAGAAGTCCTAATTGCATCTCTGTTAGTATGACTGAAAATATGTGGATGTGATTTGCATCTCTGGCAGATGAAAGTGTAAAATTTTCATCCCTCAGTTCTTGACTATCGCTGTTTTATTTGGTTGTTTTCCTCCATTTCTTATATTTTTCTTACAGTTTTATCATCGTTTATGCAGCTTCTTGAGTAGCAGGATTGTTTTAGTCAATATGGGAAGGTCTTGAAAGTGTCAATGTCTCGAACTGCTGCTGGTGTTATTCAACAGTTTCCAAACAGTACATGTAGTATGTATGTTTATGTTCTTATCAAGCTCATGGAGGTCCTCTCCTTAACGATTTTATGGTTTTTCTCTATAAAGTTAGCTTGTCATGGCAAAGTTGCCTCTTGAAATTATACCCATTCTTTTTTGGTCGTGACTTGAATAAATTAGTTAAACATTTGTGGAGCTTATGCTTCTTTAACATTTCGTTCTTCGATTGGAAGGTAAGGAAATGTCGGCTATCAAGCCAAGACTAGATACAATTTTCTCCATTATATGCCCTAGTGTATCTCTTATTATAATATCGGTTCTATTTTTAACTTATTCAAAGGAAGATAAAGCAATTCGGTGTATTCAAAGTGTTCATGGATTTGTCTTGGAGGGTAGACCTTTAAGGTATTGATACCTATTCTTATTCACCTTTGATGCTTGGGAAGTTTAGCCCGACTCTTAATAGTTTTTATATGATCATTGCCATTTGCTGGGCATGTTTTGGAACCACAAAATATTGTCATGCATGGCTTTGAAATGAGGTATGAAAATCACAATATTTATATTGATTTCTAAATTGTGCTTATGTTAATAGAAGGCTATAATACAAAAAACCCCGTCGCCTTTGACTTTATGATATCGAACCCGTAGTTTCAGCTTTGTCAAATAATCCATGTGGTTTTATCAACCTTTCAACCTATGGATATTAGCCCTTTGTATTTGCTGAAAGGTCAAAGAAAGCTAGGAAAGGGATGGAAAGTTGAAAGCGAATGAGTTTGTTTGCTAGGATACAAATTGAGCAAGTTATTTCATTTTGTTTTTAGATGCGATGAGCAAGTTATTTCAGATTCAAGCTTAATTGATTATGCTTTTAATTGTGGAGATATCTTTTAGACTAGCCTTGCAGCAGTCTTGATTGTTTATATCTGCATGAAGTTGGTTCTCAATAAAGATCGTCTTACGACAGATGAAGTTATTTCAGCATACACTAGGTACTTTCTTATCTCAACGAACCTTCATATGAGACTTCATAAGTTGTTGTCTTTATATTCTGAAGCATATGTGTTGGATAGTGTTGGCTCTGCAGTTTCGTAGACTTAGGTTTTTCCGTTGATCGAGATTTTAGAAAAAAATCCTGTGAAATGGATTTTGTTTGGGTTTATTTTTATTGTAGTCTTTCCGTGTTTGCAGAATTTGTGCGTTTTTGTTTGGTGGTTTCTTTTCTGCAGTTTTTGGAATTTGAAACATTAAAATCCCTATAGCATTAACCCGTATCTACAACAACTCATGAATATTCTGTGATTTTCGTTCCATACTAAACTACCTTTTAGCAATGGTAGTATTCGAGGTGTTACAACACCAAAGAGCTTCTCTACAACCACTTGAAAGCTACGGTGGGAGTGTTTTGACTCGCTTTCCACCCGAGCCAAATGGATACTTACATATTGGTCATGCCAAGGTACATACTTACATATTGGCCAGAATATTTTATGTGCAACTTCATTCAATTGAGCATGCTTATGGATTATTTGGTTTCAATGGATTACATATATACCTCAAAGTAATTGTGGGTCATCCTGATGTCTTTTCCTTTCTCACACATTAATGAGGTCCCAAAACTGACATCTGCAGAGCAAATTTGGGGGAAGAGGAAGATGAATCAAACAATGCTAACCAATCAAAGTACTTTTCTTGATTTGCTGGAAATTCCTCAATTGATAGATGCGTAAGTGTTTTTTTTTTCTCTTTTCTTTTTTTATTTATAAAATACATTTGCAGTACTTGAATTGCCCACATCGTCTTAATTTTCTTTTTTCAATTTTCCCTTCTTAATTATAATAGGTTGCTAAATGCAGATTCACAGCATTCATGAGACATCAGGAGTTGGAATTGACGTTCAGCGGATGGCAACCATCTGTATTCCCCATAAAGTCAGTACCAACGTTTTTATTCAGCTCCAAATTATACTATTACTGTTAAGTTGTATATGTAGATGATTTTTGGTGAGTAATACCTTAGATAATTATTTTCTACAACAAGAGGTTGCACACAATATAGAATGATTCCATCTACCCTCTTTATAATATAAAGCCTTATGTATAATGCCTTCTCATTTGCTTTTCCTTTTTAAAATTCAAATTACGCTTTACTTAAACATATGAAGAGTTAATGGATTTCTTTATTACCGATTAAATGAAGTCAATTCAACTATATTTATGTTAAGAAAATTAATGAAAGTATTTTTTTTGTTACTTAGCTCCAGATGTTTTATGTCCCATAGTTTTTACATTGAAAAATGTTGTATTCTCATGATGTCTGTGCACCTGTAGGTGGGAATATGGGATTGCAGTTTCCAACATGGTAGCTTAGTCGAGGAGGTGGATGGGCACACGGCAGTTCTTTATCATAGACTTTAGCTGGATTGGTTTCCGATAAACTGGCTTCCCGATAAGCCAAGTACAAGCCTGGGGTAAATTAATTTAAGTTGTTGCTTTTTGTGAATACCTGAATTTCTTCCGTGTTCCTTACCTTTTTTTGGAATTTTTTGTTGTCAAAAAAGTCTTTTTATTTATTTAAGTAGAAAATTTTCATTGTTGTTGGAAGATGGGGATTGATAATTAAATTTAATTTAACCTGCAGAGTGTTCTTGGCTTTATTCCTTTGTACTTTGCAAAACAACACAGAGGATGAGTTGGCACAAGAAGTGAACTGCTCCTACCAATTGGAAATAAAAATGTTAATGCATCGGGTGTAGTACAGGGCCTAAACTATTTGTCCCCTTTTTCTAAGATATAGCTTTGGATCTACATATTGTGGTTACTTTATTTTTCCCCATAAGATAAAGCCTAGGGTCCAATGCTTTCAAAGATCAAAAATCACGAAGTGCATAAGCTTTTTTTTCTCTCCTTTATGCGTTCATTTTTGGTGGAAAGTTGTGTTGCGTAAAAGCTTGTTGATCGAAGAAATGTAGCTTTTGGCAAGTGCAACTATAGGAACTTGAGCATTCACAAATAATTAGATTTGGGCAATAAAAATAAGAAAGTAATGAAATATTTATGGTCATTTATTTCTTTTTGGTTTTCTTACAGCAAGTTAAGTTTCTCAAAGTTTTCTACTTGACAATATTGGATGAGTAAATTAAATAATGGCTCAAAGATATTTAACTACCTTTTTTTAAGTTGGAGTTGAATCATGTGTTATCACCTTTTCATTATCCATTTCAAGTTATCAAAATTTCTACACAAGTTAATAGCTCTAGCCTTTAATTAATTAGTCTTTTCCTTTTTCTTTTGGAATGATAATGATTTTACCTTTCATTATTATTTAATTAAAATCAACAAAACTTTCCCCACATCATCGTACTAACCATCCTAGGTTGCATATTTATCTTAATTCAAAAAATTTATTGTACGAGTGTCAATCAAGGAGAATAACACAGAATATGAAAATAAGTAGATGCCTCTCACGCAACATGCAAGTTTTTTTTTTTGGGGGGGGGGGGTTCGTGTTTGATATATTCGAAGGAATTTTAGTTGGACGATCGTATGTAAGAGTAGACTATTTGACTGATAAAATATATTGATATAAATTCACATGACACCGCCTCTTGCATTGATAGATATTATTTTCAACTAAAGGCTAATAATATGTATCAACTACTTGGCACTGATGAATTAAGTCATGATTTTTTTGGTATAATCAATGATATATCAAATTACGTTAGGTCACGAAGTACTAAAGAGTATGGCTTTGTTTTACGGAACCATACAAAAATATGATTTGAAAGCCTGAAGCTGCATATTTAGGGACATTCAAAACGCATGTCTGGAGAAGGTGAAGAGAACTGCAAGGAATGAAATATGAAATGAAGTAAATGCATCCCATGGAACACATGGGGAGTGCATGGTTGAATGCTTTTGAGGGAGGCCATGCTTTTGAATGCGTCGGGGTGTCAAGGAAGTACCCAATTAATAAGATCTTTAAAAATGTTTAGCAACATATGTGAGATGTTGTCAATTCATGTTACATATAGGAATATTTATGTACTATGATAGCTAGCATTTTGATGTAATTGCCTTTTTTTTTTTTTTTTTTTTTTTTTTTTTTTTTTTTGCTTTTGGCCGAGGCGGAAGTTGCTAAACATATAAGAATATAACTACTAATGTGGTTGCGGTTGTGTTTCATGTTGTGTTTTTGGTAGTGACTATTTTTTGTTAGTTGATTTGAAACTCAAATATGTTCTTTATTTTCCTTTGTGTTTTATTCAATTTCTTAATAATTTGGATGAGTGAAAAGTTAGAATGTACTTTCATGTTGTAAAACTGTTGCACCAGCACATCGCGCGGGGGGAGTTTTTGCTTGTTATATCAACCTGGTTTGCCACGTTATTTGTGGTCTACTCAATTAAAATATAATAACTCATGAAATGATTAGACACTTCCTAATTATTAACTGGCATATTAATAAAGTTAAAAGATTTCAAAACATTTACTTTGACATTGCTTGAGAAATCTTAATTAAGTGATTCGATTTATTTAAGAAAAATAAAAATATGAAATACACATAAGCAATCAATTATGATTTATATTAGTTGGGTTGTTGTATTTTAACTAATTAAACCACAAATAACATGACAAACCAAGTTTAGTTAGACCATAAATAACATGACAAACCAAGTTCATACAAGAATTTCTCAAAAAGTTGTCTCCAGTTAAAAAATGTTTATAAAACAACCATTTAGAGTTACCCTAACAAGCATTAACAGTTCATCTACGTTCGAGTCCACAGTACCATCTTGCACCGTGTTTCCAAGAGTTAAGAGTGAGGATTAACAGTGGTGCGCAATCGATTAGGTCAGAATAGGGGTGAGCATGGGTAGGGTTGGGCAGGGCGAGACTCCTGCCTGATGCCCAGCCCGAAGAATGAATGGACTGCATTTTGCAGCCCGATGCCCAGCCCTGCCCAATAAAAGCCCTAATCATTTTTGGGCTGGGCAGGGCGGGCTTCCCCTACCCAAGTAGTGACGCCCTGCTCTACTTTATGAAGATTCTAGTTCTTACTTTACACAATTTCAAAGCTTTAGAGATACCTGAAGTATAATATAATATATTTAGACATAATAATATAATATATTTTAAATAAAATAGTATATATATATATATATAATAATATTTATTTAAATATATTTAATTTTCCACGGGCAGGCCCCCTACCCGATGCCCGGCCTTGTCCAGTTATTGGCCCAGCCCAAAACTGCCCAAATGTTTTTCGGGCCACCTTTTTAGGGCTGGGCAGGGCAATTTTTTATTGGGCTTGGGCAAGCGTATAGGGCTTCTGGACACCATGCTCACCTCTAGGTCAGAACCAAAATAACCAAAATAAAATGTTTTATCAAAACCGAATCGAAACTGAACTGTATTAGATATCGAACTGAATTTACCAAATTATTTCAGTTCGGTTTTTCTGATTAATTCTATTATTGGGTTATAATTAAAAGCGTCAAGCTATAAACTCAAATACCCATTCTTTAGAAGAAGAAAAAAAATTACATCAGAAAAAAGGGTCTCGATAAATATAATGGTCAAAGAAATAATGTCCCCGTTCCCGAGAATATAAATCATCCGACAAAGAGAAATGAAAGCCTCCTTTAAAGAAAATAATGTGATTCGCATATTCACGACAAGCATAGTTATTTGGTTAAAACCAAATTTTTTCTTCCCTAACCAATCTGAACAACGAAAACTAAAAGATCCGCATATAAAAACTGAAAACCGATTTAACCGAAAAAAATCAAATTGATTTGAATAATTTAAGTATAGCAAAGAGTATATAATCGTATTTAATATTTTACCAGTGCATCGAATTTTCATAATTGTTAAAGAAAGAGTGACGACATTTAAGGCAACGACTGAGCATCCCGATTTTCTCACAATTTTTAATTACTTGACCGGGCATGAGAAATCCTCATGGACCGATCCATTAATTATGCTTAACAGCAGACTTTTAATTGGTGGAATCCAACATATATATATTAAAAGAACAATAATGTGTCCTTAGGCTTTGTTTGGTTTGAGGTGAGGGAGGGAAAAAGTTTAATGAAGAGGAAAAGAATCGTGGGCCCCACTACATTAAATTTTTGTCAAAATTTCCCTTCCCTTTCCTTCCCCTTAAACTAAACACAGTCTTAGGACCCGTTTGATACGAAGAAGGTAGGCCGAAGGAAAGGGAAGATTACATATCTTCCATCACAGAACGTGTTTGGTAGCAGCGCCTTCCCGGAAATCATCTTCCAGCAACCTTTGGTCTTCCCTTAAACGTAGGAACCTCCATTCCATCCGAAAATGGAGGGAAAGTTCAAATCTTCCTGGGAGACTAAAAAATTGGACAGAAATGCCCTATAAAAAATCACATCTCTTGCGCCACCGTTGCAGATTTCATCACATCTTCGATTTAGTTGCCCCATCTTATGGGTTATACATCGAGCTTCACAGAACTTTTTGTTACTGAGCATAAATTTTTCTCTTCTAGACTCTCAAAGGTGTGCCTGCTATGTAATTTTCTCCTCTGGGATGGAGATTCGGCATTGTTGTCAACAAATGGTTGTTAAAGAGAATTTTACAGGCCTGGGTGTTTCTGTTTTTGGTTGTATGTATGCTTTTTTGTCTACACTTGTGTCCTCTTTTGTTGATTAAGATTATTCTTTTAATTTTTTTCCTTCTTTTCGGATTCAAAGCTGGTTTAATACATTATTCATCTTTTGATCTTCTTATTTGGACCCTCCCTGGGGTTCTGGGCATTCGGGTTCTGATGTTTCAGGTGCTTGTGTCTGATTCTAGGTGGTTTTTAAGAGGCTGTACATTGAGGATTTCTGCCTATGGAAAATAGTTACTTCTAGTTGGGTTCAAACAGACGAAAATTGCGTTAGAACAATTTTTAAGGGGTCTGTGTGAATGGGTATTTTTGTGGGTTGAGTTTTGGTGAGTTTGAAGATGTAGTGACAGAGGCAGCTGGAATACTAGGTTGAGGAAAATTGATTGTTTTGATATGTAATGATATATATGGAATGAAAATGACTGTTGTTGTCCTGTTCCGATATGAACTGATGCAGAAATTTGGTTACTGTCAAAATTTTGGTTCGAACGCGTTTTCACTTTAATTAGTGCATTACGTTCGAACTTAACACCATCATTCGAACGTATGTTTGAATCAGTCAAATCATTTTCTCCATTTTTTATTATAGGGGCATAATGGGAAGAAGTGAAGGTCGCAATGAAGGAGATGGCGCCAGTGACCATTGACAGAAGTGAAGGTCACAGATGAGAGTGAGGGAGAAGGTCGTAGATGAGAGTGAGGGAGATGGTGTGGTTGTTTTATTTTTTAGGGGCATTATTGGTATTTTACCTCTCCTTCCCACTTAACCAACTTCCTATTCTTCCTACCAAACATTTTATTTTCCTTTAACTTAAGTTCCATTCCCATGTCTACCAAACAGCTCAACCTTTTAATTCCCTCTCAATCTTCCTTTCCATTCCTTTCCCTCCTCTAAGTTCATTTCCCTCCTTAAATCTTCCCCGTACCAAACGGGGCCTTAGGCTTTAATTGGTTTGAGGGGAGGGGGAGGGGAGGGGAGGACAAATGAGGAGAAAATTTTACCAAAATTTAATGTGGTGGGACTCACAAGAGTTTTCCTCCCCCATTTAAATTTTTCCCTCCCTCCCCTCCCCCTTAAACCAATCAAAGCCTTAGTCTTAGTTTTATAGTCGGTTCCGTGCTCTTTGCTTCCATGCTCTTCAGTTAATTAGCGCATCTAATTGAGTTATGGGTTCAAATTTATATAATTTGGGTAGCTTGTGTTGCGTGCAAGGCAAGGGTGCGAGGGGGTTAGGGGTGACCCCCTAAAATTATAGAATTGGACCCAAAATTTTAAGAAATCATGTTTAAGCCTGATTAAAATTTCAATATTTTCAATTTAGTCCCTATTAATAGGCTCATAGAAGAACTAAAATGAAAATATTGAAATTTTTATGAAGCTTAAACATAATTTCCTAAAATTTTGGGTCCAATTCTCGTAATTTTAGCCCCTAATTTCAAATATTGACTCCACTATGTTCTATTATGTAATTTTCGCCCCTAATTTCAAATCCAGGCTCCGCCCCTGGTGCAAGGGCAATGGATATATTGGCCTTTGATGGATCCAATGCGTTATAATGCCATAATGGTAAAAGGGTGCAATGGCATTCAGTTTCCTTGACGAGCAGGGGGAGCACCTTGGAGATCTGGATGATCTAGATCTGTTCTAGCGATCATCTAGAACGTCCATATTTCTTTTCTTTTTTCTTTTTTAATTTTAAAATTTTTTTAGTACCACTCAATATATTTAAGTATATTTTTAGTACCATTCAGTACTTTGGAATAATTTTTCAAAATCATGAAGAATTTTTTAGTACCCTGAAGTATCTTGGAAAATATTTTTTTAACCTCCTCCCTTTTGGAGTGAAGACTGATACTTTAGCCAATTGTGACATTCTTTATTGGCGCATCTAATTGAGTTATGGGTTCAAATTTATATAATTTGTGTTGCAAATTTGGGCAGCTTGGGTCGTGTGCAAGGGCAATGGATGGATCCAGTTTCCCTGCTCGGCCAAAGGGCGCTTGTCCAACGCCTCTGGAGATCTGGACTGTCCATATTTCGTTTTTTTATAGGATTTTTTTAAAAAAAAAAAATTGACCTTTTTTTTCTCAGTATCCTGAAATATATTTTTAGTACCACTCAGTACTCTGAAATATTTTTTCAAGATCCTCAAATAATTTTTCAAGATCATAAAGTATTTTTGAGTAGCAGTCAGTACCCTAAAGTATCTCTTTTGTACCAGTCAGTATCCTGAAATATCTTTTTCAGGACACTGAAAAAATATTTGAGGGTACTGATAGGTACTGAAAAGAAGCAGTCAATACGTTGAAGTATCTTTTTAGTACATTCGGTACCTTAAAATATTTTTTTGGATCTTGAAAAACTATTTTAGGGTACTAAGAAGATACTTCAAAGTACTAAAAAAATTCTTCATGATCTTAAAAAATTATTTCAGGATACCAAATGATACTAAAAAGATATTCAGGGTACTGACTAGTACTAAAAATATATTTCAGGATACTAACTGATACTGGAAAAAAAAAACTTCAAAAATCCTATATAAAAAAAAAAAAGAGGAGATCTGGACCGCCCAAATCTCCTAAGCACTGGATGAGCGCACCCTGCTCGGCGGCTGAGTAGGGAAACTGGATCCAGCAATGGATATATTGGCCTTTGATGGATCCAATGCATTATAATGCCATAATGGAAAATGGGTGCACTGGCTGTAAGGCAACCTCGCATGACTAGTGGCAGAACCAGGAAATTGTTTTAGCCCGAGCCAAAAAATAAACATATTGATGGTATGACATAACATTGAAAATATAAATAAATACTAAACGACAATTCTTTTAGTACTACTTAATCCACAAAACTAAAGTAAATCATAACAGGAAAGAGGACCAAAAAGTAGTTGACATTTAGTGCTAGTTGTCTCCTATATTTGGCTTTACAAATATCAAAAGTAAATGTCACATATATATAAATCCATGGTCTCAAGAAACTAACATTAAAAAATTGATAAGCAAGTATAACAAAATTTAGTCAAACGGAGCAACTAACTGCTGACATTTGCCTACATAACAACATCTACCTACAAAGAACAAGAATCTGTAGATGAATAACCGAGAACACTTACCAGCATTGTTGTGAAAACGTCGTGCTAAAACGTAGAAACGTCCGTTTCTACGTTTTTTTGCTGGAAAACGAGTCGACACGGTGGTTTGGACGGCTTTGGGGTGGAAACGGCTAGAACGCCGTCTGGACTCGGTGAACTCATAAAATCATCGATTTTACCGAGTTCACTAATCTTTCTTTTAAAAAAAATTTAGAATCCCCAATTAAAACGAAAACTGACCAGGGAACCCTATTTTGGTGTGTCAGCCGCGGGTTCAGTCTTCACTGCTTCTTCTCTCACAAGTCACGACGGACTTCTTCCACTAATCTTCTTCTTAGCATCGACGATTCGGCTGTTGCAGTGCTGCTTCTTCTTCTTCGACATCATTGGTCTCTTAGTTCTCGGCGCTTGCTGGCTTCTTCTCCTTAATCGTCGACCGCTGCTGCTTCTTCTTCACCGACGCTGGACGCTGGAGTGCCGCCTGCCTGAATCTGATCGTCAGTTCATCACCCACTCACCCTCACTCAAAGTATGCCTATGCCCTTTCCTTTCGAAGTTTTGGGTTAATTTTTATTTGCTTGCTAGCTTGCTGTGCTCTGGTTTGTATTTTATATACGTATATTGAGGTATAGCTCCACTGAATATATTAATTAGAATAATGAAGGTAAGGATCATACATATACAACTTTAGGGATCTTAGGATGTGGGTGTGCAAGAAATTTCATGATAGCACATACTTTAACACAAGTTTAGGTCCACATTAAGATACTCAATTTGATTGATATCCTCTCGTGTTTATAGAAGGTTATTGGTTTATCACTTTGTTGGTACTTATTGACTATATTCCTAAATCCTAATCCTAATTCCTGTCCATGATTTAGTCTCATATAGTCATATGGAATGTCATGTTTGTTAATTCTTAGTCTGAAATTCTAAATATTTGGTTGCTGAATCTGAATCTGTTTGCTTCTTTATTTGAATTTTCTGAAAATTGAAAGCCTTAAATAATTAAATTAAATAGTTAAATTGAGATAATTTGTTTGAATTTTGATTAAATATAGTTTGAAATCACATGGCTTCATCAAGTGGAAATGATAGTAGTAGCACTTCGGCTTCTGCAAGTGTAAGCAACACTAGTATTGCTGTTGGGGGAAGAGATTGAGTAAAAATGCTCCTAGAAATAGGTCAGACCCTGCATGGAAGCATTGTCTTGAAGTTCCAGGAACAAAAAAAGCTTAATAAATGCAAGTATTGTCCGAAAGTAATGTTTGCTAGAGTTTTTCGTGTGAAGCACCATTTGGTAGGAACATCTAAAGATGTTGAACCATGTATATTAGTGCCTGAGGAAATAAAAATAGAGATGTTGAATCTTCTTGTTGGAGCACAACGAAAACCATCTCAAATACAAGAGGAAGCTGTCAGTGGTGCTAGTAGTGCTACTGCCTCTGCCTCCAATATGTTTAAGAAAAGTAGATTATCCGTTCCTGTAACCCTCAACACCATATTGAAGAAGAACTTGAGGGAGGAGGCATGTCTTGACATTTGCACTGCTATTTATAACAATGGAATTCCTTTCAATTTTGTGAATAGAGATAATTTCAAAAAGATGTGTGAATCAATTGCTAAGCATGGACCTGGTTTCAAGCCACCATCTTATCATGAGTGTAGAGTAAAATACTTGAAGCAAAAATATGATATGACAATGGAAGTTGTTGAAAAACACAAGGCTTTTTAGAAGAAAACTGGATGCACAATAATGAGTGATGGGTGGACTGATACAAGAAGAAGACCAATAATCAATTTCTGTGTGCATAGCTCTATGGGAATTGTATTTCTCAAGTCCATTGATGCATCTCATACCGCCAAAACAGCTGACAAGATTTTTAACATGATTGATGGAGTGGTGGAAAAGGTTGGGGAAGAAAATGGTGCCCAAGTTGTAACAGACAATGCTGCAAATTATAAAGCTGCTGGGGCTTTGTTGATGGAGAAAAGAAAGAAAATATATTGGACACCTTGTGCTGCTCATTGTATTGATTTGATGTTGGAAGATTTAGAGAAGAAAATACCCCTTCATAAAGACACAATTTTCAAGGGGAAAACAATTACAACTTATATCTATTCAAGAGCTTCTCTCATTCTAATATTGCACACCTTCACCAATGGCAAAGAATTGATTAGACCGGCCATGACTCGCTTTGCCACATCCTATTTGACTTTGAAATGCCTCCATGACAACAAAAATCCAGTGAAAAGAATGTTCTTGTCAGAAGAATGGAAAAAAAAAACAAATATGCAAAGTCAACAGATGGAAAGCTCATTGAAAATGTAGTGATAGATGCACAATTTTGGAAAAAGGTTGAGATTTGTTTGATAGGGGCACTTCCTTTGGTTGAAGTGCTTAAGATGGTTGATTCAGATGATGCAGCAATGGGCTCCATTTATGAGGCAATGGATCGTGCCAAGGAGAAAATTGAAAAGGATTTCAAAAACAAACCTACATTGTAAGTTGTCATTTAATTTATTTAACTCAGAGTTATAGACATTTTAACTCAAAATTAATTCAATTGTTTTACCTTTTCTTTTCTTTTTAGTTATCAACCTATTTGGGATATCATTGATGCAAGATGGGAGAGACAACTCCATAGGCCTTTGCATACTGCAGCCTATTATCTTAACCCAAAACAACATTATTCTCCTACATTTAAAGTTGATTATGAAGTCAAGGTTGGATTATATGATTGTATAAAAAGGATGGTGGCGTATAAGGCTCTTCAAAGACTTATTGATGGGCAACTTGAGGAATTCAAGCATCGTGGAGGCCTTTTTGGGAGTACCTTTGCTATGGATGCAATTGAAACCAAGAGTCCAGCAGCATGGTGGGAATCTTATGGTGATGGTGTTCCTGAACTCCAAAAATTCGCTATCCGTGTGTTTGGCTTGACATGTAGTTCCTCTGGGTGTGAGCAGAATCTGAGTGCTTTTGATATGGTATATTTTTAATATGAATTGCATTTCATTTCAAAAATATGATATTAGTCTAGTATTAACTTATTTTCTTGTATTTGTGTAGGTCCACACAAAGAAAATAAATCGTTTGAAGCAAGAGACAATGAATAATGTTGTTTTTGTGATGGCTAACTCAAGATTAGGCAACACAAAACATAGAGTGTCTCCTCAAATTGATTATAACTTTGATGACATTGAGTCGGATGATGATTGGATTGTAGAACCAACATGTGAAGATGTTTCAGAAGATGTTGGAGTTGGAGAAGATCAAGATCCCTATGGCTTGGATGATCATGATCTGAATGAAGAAGAGGGAAACTTGAATGATTTGGAAATTCCCGAATTTCTTAGTGGGGGAGGGGATCAAGAAGATGATATTGAGATTGACTTTGACTCTGATGACTTAAATTAGAGATGTTAATCTCTTTTATAATTTTATTGCCTTGGTGTTTTGATTTTAATATATATTGGACTAAAATTTGTGATGATTTTAATGTATTGGTGTGTTTTGGTTTTACATATGTTTGATTTTTTTTTTTTAGTCCGTAGTAAACTCTTACGTTTCGTTTACGTTTTCCGATTTTACGTTTTTGCTCACCCCTACCGTTTCTACGTAGGCTCTACGTTTTCACAACATTGCTTACCAGTAGGCCGAGACAACCTTGGTTCACCATATATTGTCGTAAAAACAAAAGATTATTGGTTTGTTCCCTATCTTGAATAACGAGAGAAAACAAAATCATATTTCAAAATGTAGAAGAGCACCCCAAAAACATATTACCAGCAAGTATCATCGAGAAAACAGGTTCACATACCTGATACTTCCGCTTTGCTGTAGGTTTCAAAGGACACTCCAGCAACCCGCCAAAAACAGCACCTTGCTTATCTCCCACGATCTAAAAGTTGTGCCAAATAGTTAATACCTTTCATAGCTTGATTTACTACTAGTAAAGTCCAGATAAACACCATATGCAGAGACATGTATTGAGCTCAGGAAAACTGACATACTAGTAATCCAGGACCAGGAAGTTCAGCACTCTTGCGAATTAGTGTACGAAGTGATATTCCATGTTTCAAAGTACTGCCCTTCATTTGAATGAACCAATACTTAATATTTCAATGCAACAGAACAATAACGTTTGGTGTACATACTAAGAAGTAGAAGGAAAAGTTACCTATAAAGTAAGACCCATTGACATCCTTTAACTATATTAGATATGAAAATGACCCAAATGTACCTAACTAACTCCATCGGCTAAGCAAAGAACCCGTTCCTTATAATGACTTAATCACATGGCCTATTTAATTTGAATAGACTATGGTGGGTATAAAAGAGCGCAACTGGCGGAATTAAAAAAATGTAGTAAGTCACCATTCGTTTAAAAAATCGTGTCTGCCTCCACAAAAAGAGACTATGGGGGAAAACGCATCAACTTCAAACAGCTTCCTAACAAGCAATTATCATCTCTAAATTCTAAAACAAAAACACAAATCGTTGCGAAAGACGTGGAGGAAGAAGAGTCTTCTCCATTAAAGAAGTCTAGAATTGTGAAGGAGTCGCTTCCATTATCTATAAAAATCTTCTTAAGCAATCTTTGACCGTTATGACGAGGTGTAGTGGCGGTGACATCCTCCAAGCGTGTGGAGACAAAAGACAAAGACGAGATAACCTCTTTCAAGGAAAATGTAAAAACAAAGGAAAAGAGAGGGGGAGAGACTAAAATTATAGAGAAGATAAGAGATTAATTAGAAATCAAATTCGGGATCCGCTAGCCGGCGTGGTCGTTCTACTTTTTTCATAATAAAATATTATATAATGAACTCCTCCGCTTGTCCCGTGGTGCATGGCTTACGACCGACTTCTTCATCGTACATATATTTTTTAAAAATTTAGAAGGTCAGTTCGGGGGCTTGATAAGAGATTTGTTGAGGCTAAATTAGTGGCTTAAAATAAAATATCATATAATAAGTATATATCCAAATTTTAACAAATTTTAGAAGACCATGATTTTGAAATTGCCCACATGCACTTCACAAGGGTCCAGTTCCATCGTATTTGAAATCTTTGGTGTCTAGGCCTTTTTGGATAAGCGCGGCCATTATTTTGGCCGTGAATGGAGTCGCAACTAGCCACAAGCTAGTCCCACGACCGACGATCGTTCCTTTCGAGTGTTGTCGGTGTTGTCGTGATTGCGCATGACTACATTTTTGGAGAACTTCAAACTTCCACTTGATTTTAGTGGTTGTACCAACATTTTGCTATGATAGGTTCGTGGCTTTTGTATGGGATAGGCCGAATAAATATGGAACACAAATGTTCCACTCGAGGTCGGTTAACTTAGGGTTATGGTTCTATTTATAGGGTAGAAAAAGGAGAAACTTTGTTGTCCTATTTATAGGAAAGAGAGAGAAATAACTATATGTATGAAGAATTTTACCTTCATTTATTATTGTATTGGTTTTGTTTTTATGTGATATAATGTACTACCTTCAATCTTAAATATAATACCATAACAGTTTTCATGTGATATAATGTACTACCTTCAATCTTACATATAATACCAAGTTTATAGTACAATTTGCATTATAAATTTTATTCTATATTTAAGAGCGGATGAAGAATATGTGCTAGAGATTTCTCTTTTTTAATTAGAGGGACTATCACTCACAGGTTACAGATAAGAACAAACATGCTCCCTTCACTTACGGTGGAACCCCTTTTTGTTTCCTCCTTATTTTACAAAGGAAAGGGAAGAGTCTAGGTGCCCAAAGACTGATGAATGATTGCAATTTGCAAACACGCATGGTGTATGATCGTTTTGCGTTACATGTATCCATTTTGTGGGATATCTATATATGTATAGAAATAGTCTTTCTTGATCTTTCTGCATTATTTGGGAAGTTAATCTTGATCCTAAATATAAAACACAGTTTTTATATTTATTAATTTTTCTTCATTTACCTCTATTGATACTTCTTCAACAATAATCAAGGAAAAAAAAGAATGAGTAAATAAAGAAAGACAGTTAAGCTATTTTAAAAAATACATGTCATATTATTTAAACCAACTTACTTAATCAAATCAAATTAAGTAAATATGCTTTATATTGAGGATCGTAGGAGTAATTAGTAAAATAAAAATAAATAAATAAAACATGCAACACTCTAACTATGTTCTTCAATTCATCATAATGATGTATCCTATTCGTTAAAGGAATTAGCGATGGATGATTGGGAAATAGCATGATGGAGAATCGTTTTCTCTGTTGGCAAAAAAAAAAAAAAAAAAAAGAATCGTTTTCTATGGGCAAGTCGGGTATCTTCATGTGAGGTGTTGGGATAATTCCTGATGATAATATTATCAGCCAATTATTAATTTGATTATTTCACGTCCACAAAAATGCTATCATGCACAACCCCGACCCCCTCCAATGTAATGATGTGTTGTGAGTGTGTGTGTGTGTGTATGAGCGAGTGGTGTGTTTGTGCGTGGGGGCTTCTGGAAAAAAAAATGTGCGCATGATGATATTGAAACATGCCATACACCTTTGAGCAAAAAAAAAAAAAAAACATGCCATACACCTTTCGAGAAAGCGCGCGGACAAACAAACATATTTGGAAGCATATAGAATTTGGAGGATCCCTATTTACCTGATTCATGGGGATTGACTGCTGACCAATCCCTTGCCTCCAACTGTTTCATCCTCGCCCGTCGCTCTTCCACGTTTAAATCATTTGCTCCTACGTGTCGGCGTTGTCCCTATTTGATCCACATGTCGACGGATACATACAGATACACATGTCAAATTGCAAGAATAAATCACACAACAAAATGGAAAACTATAAAAATGATTTTTTTTTTCATTTTTAAGAATAAGAATATAACATTTTTAAGTAAAAAAATAGGGAGCCAATGCATGCTTCTCCTTGAATGTCGCCACACCAAAAGAAGGCAAAATTCCTTTTGTTAAATATAATGACTGTCTCGTATTTTCAAAAAATATTCCATTATTATTTCCATTAAAAAACATATTATTGTTTATGGAAATTTCATTATTATTAATTTACTGAAAATATATAAAACAACTTGTGTCTATTATTCAATATAATTTTATTATACTGCGAGCATCAATTACATGAAAATAACCTACTTTTTTTTTAATGATCCGTAATTATTTCAAAAACTTATACTTTTATGAGTTATTTAATTAAAATTACTACTATTATCTTTGATTATATCTTTTTAGGACAATATATTGTCTCATTGTCAAAGAACGTGCATTGGTATAAAAAATATCGTAACTCATTGGTATAAAAAATTGTCTCACTGTCAACGTGCATGGGTATGTATGTATACGTATATAATAGTGGGGACATGCATTATCCCCCTGTCTAAAAATATACAAGGACCATCTCGTCTTTTCAAAATATACATCATTCTTTCCATTAAAAACAGATTATTGTTTATGAAATTTCATTGTTATTTATCGAAAATAGAACAACTTGTGTCTATTATTCAATAGTTTTTATTATTCTACCTCCATTGAAAATAACCTATATTTTAATGACTCCGAATTACTTCATAAATTTATATTTTTACGAGTTATTTAATAAAAGTTAGTAGTATCATCTATATATGATGATCAACTACTGTGTCATTATTTTTATTTTATTTTTTACGACAGTGATTGTCTCATCGTCAAAGAACATGCAACGCTAAAAACATATAGTAACTCATTTTCAACGACAAAAGCACACCATTAGTACTGATTTAATAGATTAAAGAATATGGAGGACAGAATAATAACTTCGATTGCTTGCATGATCGAAACAAACACAGAACATTCAAACAAAACGAAGAAAATAAACGAGCTTTAATTAATCTTATTAATAATGACCAATCAATCATAGGAAGCAACGGAGACAGCATCCATAAACTCTGTGTCCTTTGCCATAGCCTCCAAAGTTTCATAAGAAAGGCAAACTTCCACGTCAATGCTACCGTTCTCTGCTCCCGCAAAAACAGTAATTTTCCCGTACGTCTTGTTCCCGGCGCCGCTCCGGACGGCCACCGGCCTTCCCCACCCAAAGTCATTACCGTACACATCAAACCTCGGGGAACTACTCGTAACCAAAGCATTCCCAGCCATGCCATCCTCTGTAAACAGCCTAGGGTTTTTGACCCAAGACTTGACGTGGCTCACGAGCCTCTCTTCAGCGTGCAGAGCAACCATCCTGTTCATCTCCAGAGCAGCCTTACCGAGTCCCTCTTCGGCTAACAGTTCTTCAGCTTTCAAGCTAACGGTACCATCCTGCACCGCGTTTCCAAAATAATTCTGAGGCAACGGCGGACGCATCCTCGGCCTTACACCTATTAGTAATCTGTAGTGGACCTCTTCTTGTGGGTAAGTACGTTGGTTCCGAACTATGGCACGCCAGAGATGTGTCAAAGTTGCTTGCAGAGAAGATATCTTATCGGAACATACCATCTTGTTGGCTTTTTCTTTGAGTTCTGCTACTTTGTCTCTTGTGAAATGAAAAACCCTCTCTTGCTGCAGCTGCGACTTGAGGCACCCATCCAAATTCTGCTTCTTCTTCGTCGCCTTGGACAAATTAATTCGTAGAGGGCGAATGATGCCGTCCAGAAACCAGCGCTCCAGCGTGGGAGGTTTGGATAACACGGTCGAACCACGTGAGAGTTCAGACCAGGAATTGAAGAAATGCCAAAACGACGTGCCGTCGCCAACCACGTGGTTCATAGTGCAGCCGATGAAAATGCCGTCTCGGAGCTCCGTGACTTGCACGCCGAGCAGCGGCTTGCTCGTGCCTTCGTGGTTTTTAACTCCGTTAAGCGGGAAGAAGGAATGGACGAAGCGAGGTGTGTAGATGGGTAGAAGGATATCTGAGATGGATAAATCATCTGCTACGGCGTAGACAAATAATGCTCCGGAGTTGTTGCAGAGCACAAAGACGGAGGAGGTATCGTCGTCGTGTACGTAGACGGTGAGACGGCCGGCGAGGAGTGGGAAGAAATCGAGGGTGGATGAAAGAGAGGCTTTGAGGTGGTGGATGACGGAATCCATGTTAGCTTTGGGCTTGTGGAAAAGAAGCCCTTTCTGGATGGGGTCCACTAGTAAGAGCTGGAGATCCCAGGGAGTCAACTCGATCTTTCGAGCCGGATTATTGCCGCTTCGAGTCGCCGCTGCTCGCACATTGCTGGTTGAGACGACTCGGATCCGACTTCCCATGGCAACTAACTACTTATATTTTAGTTGTAAATGCCAATATTGGTATATGGTTTCACTTGCTCCGGCTTGGGGTGATTAGCTATGACCTGTCTTTATATAGGAACCATTTTTGGTGCCTATCCTTTTGCCTATCTAATCTGGACCATCCAGATCTGATCTGGACGGTTCAGATTTTATTTTTTTTAACTATTACTTTTTAAATAAAAAAATCATTTTTAAAAAAATGTTAGTTGAGAGATTATCTTTATTTTAGATTTTCAGATCTATTAAAATAATTTTTTAAAAAAATAAAAAAAAAAAAATAAGATGGACCATCCAAATCTAATCTCGACGGCCCAAAGGAGATAAGCTCTCCCTACCTATCCAAAGGATAGGCAGGGAAACTCGTTCCCTTTATATAACAATTTTCGTGATCATTTGGTTTTGTCTTTCTTCTTTTTTCGTGAGGTCTTTATTTGAAATAATTCCTCTCATCACACAATAGTTTTGCACGTGTCTCGTGCTATTCGATCTCGTGGGAGATACGCAACGAATTCTCTCGTGATTTAGTGTCTTCTAGTTAAAGGAAATTGAGCAGTTGATGATCCTCTGAGTTCCGTGGATGTTTCAGTTACTGCGAATAAATAGGGACAGTTAGCCTGTGTTAGTCTATAATATGCCTCAATTATTAATCAGTTTTTTTAATATTTTTATCATATCCTTATTGTTTTACCTAAATTAGGTAAAACAATAAAGATATGATTTAAATTGTCCAAACAATAAGAAAGTTGATTAAAAATCATATAAAATTATAAGGATCAGATAAATTTCTTTAAAAAAATTATAAAGATAAATATAGCAAGCATATTTTTTGAAATGAAAGTTTTAAAATATTAAAGACAAACGTACATCCAGGTAAAAAAACAAAAGACAAATGTATATATTCGTAATAAAAATAATTTTACATTAATTGATAAAGAGTTAACATGGATGCAAAGTCTTAAAGTGTTTATGTTAGGTGCCTTCAGTATTAAAGTATTTTGTATTTCATTCAACATCCTGAGTATTTTTGTAAGTGAATTAAGCACAGTAAAGTATTTTGTGGTGCAATCTTTTGCTGAATTTTTTTTTTTTTTTTTTTTTTTTTTTTTTTTTTGTGAATTTTTACCCATGGAGTGCTTTTTTTATGAGCAATTTTAACCTGGTCATTCGTTTAAGCTAAGTGAAAGTGTATCCATTAGTTTCAAATATTTTTTTAGTAGCAATTTTATGGCATGGAACATGTGTGAAAAAATATTTTATGATGTTGAATACATCATAAAATACATTTTGATAGTGATAGTACTTGAGAATATACTTCAAAATGCTAACTAAATCACAAAATATTTCCCGATACTTAACATACTTGAAAAATAGTTTAAAGGTGTTATGGTAGCAAAATGACGTCGTCTTACAGGATGAGTACCTAATTTGGACTAAATTACAAAATATTCCACAATACTTAACACACTTGAAAAATAGTTTAAGAGTGTTGGTAGCAAAACGATGTCGTTTTGTGGGATGAGCACTTAATTCAGACCCGTTATTTGATGGGTTTGAATTAGGTGCTCATCATATCTATGAGCTTAGTGGCTCATCCCACAAAACGATTTGGTTTTGGTGGATGAACTCATGGACTGGGCACCTAATGTGCTCTGCGTACAACCCATAGTATCATCGAAACACTGACCATACTTCATCATTCATACCTTCATATGGGCAAGATAAATAATGCATCACATGTTTCCCTCTGCTGATGTTTCGTTTTTGTTCCTTTTCTCTCCCCACTCCTTTACGGTCCCCATTCCATGCTCACTACAGTGATTGGCACCTAATTTTTTATCATTATGATATGGGATCTTAGCTATTCAAATTTTAATCTAGACAATCTAATTTTAAATTTTATAAATGATAAACTCATTTTTATAAGAAACGATAATTATAGGATTATCTTTAGTTTTAATTCAGCATATAATAAGATAAACATTTATTTAAAATATAAATTTAAACTAAATTTGAACCATCCAAAATTAATAATCTAATGATGAAAATAGATTATGAGCACATTTTTGCTTATCATGGTGATAACTGATAAGCATAAAATGTGTTTGCCTCCCTCACTGCCACGTCCTTCTCTTTTTTCTTTCTTTTTCAGTTTTCGCCTTCATTGTCTCTCTGTGTCTCTCTCTCTCCTCAGTATACAATCGTTTGTCCTAATATAGTGTATTATACGCCATGTGCATGTTAGGATATCTTCAAATCAGGATTTTAAAAGCACTTATTCTCTTTAAAAGTTATTTCAAACAAAAACTATACATATCATTATATGCGTGTGTCCCCAAAAATGAATAGACGTGATTTTGTAAAACTCAGCTGTGGGCTCTCTTCATTGAATTGGCCAAAAAAAGCTGTGGACTTTCTTCTTTAAATCTGTCGGCATATACGTAAGACAAATTTATACTCGACTCATATTCAATTTTGATATGGAACATTTTGATATGAAGTGATTAAAAACTCATATTCATTCAGAATAGGAAATTTGGGAATTTTAAGGAATTAGAGAATCTAACATCCTAATAAAGTAATTGATCAACTAAACATAGTAGCTTTAGAGAAACTTAGAGTGATTCTTAGTAGTTTTTGAGACGGGCATTGATAGCCGTCTGTGTATAATACTCTTCCGATCCTAAATAGACGACATAGTTTGTAGTACAATTTGTACTACAAACTATATTATATATTTAAGATTGGAGATAGTACTTAATTTTTTATAGATTCTCTTTAAGAGCTTATCTTTTTTAGAGTAATTCTTTTGTGGTTGTTAGTAAACTGACAAGAATGTAAAATTTTTTTTATATACATGCGAATTGAGCATGATGCATTGTTGTTGATGGTAATTCTACGCTAAATTATGCAGTTCAATGATAATTGCAAGTACCTTTGAAAGTGCGTCTTACTATAACCTTGTTATATAGTTTTTCTATATATTTATATATAACAACTAAATATTAATTTACAGGGGTGGAATTAGGGGGGGTTAGGGGTGGCCCCCCTAAAATTATAGATTTTGACCCAAAAATATAGGAAATTGTGATTTAGGCATATAAAATTTTTAACATTTTATTTAGTCCCTATTGAAAAGTGTTATAAAGGGACTAAAGTAAAAATATTGAAATATTTATGAGGCTGAAGCATAATTTTCTAAAATTTTGGGTCTAATTCTTTAATTTTCACCCCTAATTTTAAATACTTAACTCCCTTGGGTTCTATTCTGTAATTTTCTCCGCCCCTATTTTCAAATCCTAACACCGCCCCTGTTAATTTATATAGATTAAAAATTAATTAAATTAGCTATTTGTGAAAAATATTATATATAGTTATGATTTTCAAGAAACTACTTTAGTGGTTTATATTCAAAATAAATTACTCAATTGATCGAAATTTAAAGCTCTTATAATATATATAATTAATAGAGACGGTGGGCTAATATTTGAAATTGCATTACAAATTAAATTTATGTTTTCCATTGAGGGTGGGAGGTAGCTTTTATTATGTGGTCATTATGGAATACTAGTACGTAATATTTATTTTTGGAAAAATAAAAAATGTATTTTTCATTGATTGTATTATTTGAGGCGCGGAATTGGAGTGAAGATAGAAACGGAAGGCGGTGATTTGAAAGAACGAGGATCATTAGGTGATTTGAAAGAATTTGACTGAAGCAACTATGGATCTCGATGATCCCCGCCCGTCTCAATTTCATATTACAAACAAATTTGAATAAAGTTCTAACGGAAGAATTTAATTTCTGAAAAGTCCGATTATAATACAAAAAAAATAAGAAGAAGAAGAAGGCGTCATAGTTTGTTGCTGATCCCTTCAGCTTTTTAATAATTGATCCCATATATAACCTATTACGTCATGTGTTTAATGCCTATGTGGAATCTTGTTAGTTTAATAATAGCATTTTTATTGGCGTTTTTTAAGGTTTGACCCAAACAATGATTTTCCGGACTCAAATCACTTAAATTGTTTCTATAAAATAATCCTACCTCTAGTACTGTATAAATTAAGTCATATACTGAGCACGAGGACAGGAGGAGAATGGGTAAAGGCAACTCAACTTATCAGTTTCAGGCAACTGATCAGCCATGAGATCCGACAATTCCTTCGCTGGCAAGCTCCAACCGTGGCTCTCGGACTAAGCTTGCTTGATAAATACTATATACTACCTCCTCTAATCTTAAATATAAGCTATAGTTTTTTTTTTTTTTTTTTAAAGATTAAGAAAAATAAATAAATTATTTTAGAATATTTATATTTATCATCTTTATTTCAAACTAATTTGTGTAACTTATAAACTAATATATAATTTAATGATAGTTATCATATATTATAATTAAGTCATTTATTTGATTTTCTAATCTCTCCAAAAAGAAAAATCGCTATGCCTTCTATTAAGGACCAGGGAAGGAGTATTTTATAATTAAATAAGTGTAAATTATGAGATATATTTGATTAAATCTATTAATATTTTATATTTATTTAATCATCTTCTATACATTTTTCTGTCCTTCAATTAATTATAGGATAAAAGAATATTTCGATATAAAATTTATTTATATCCTATTTTATTTTGCAAGAAATATTATTATGATGGAAGGCGTGTGAAGATTGGAGAAGAATAACATACATCCATATATAGTAAGTGACAGAAGAATAACATACTCCCTCTCCCTTCTGATCCTTATTATATGGTACCAACTCTCACAAATTAGATAAAAACAGTTAAAGTCAATAAAGTTAACCTATAATTTATGTAACTCTCAATATTACACCTACTAATTACACTAAACTCTAATGTCATATTAATTATTCCTCTCACCCACTACCTTTATTTATTAGGGATATACATGAAAAAGAATAATTAATGCTCCTTAAGAACATATAAATGCCTTATAAAAAGGACCAAATAAATTTATTAGTTAATATATTATAATAAAGACCAAGGGAGTACATATACAGATATATATTATACGAAGAAAATCACAAGGGATATACATATCAGGTCTGAGAAGTACGGGGAGTACACAAGGTAGGACCTACTGCTACAACTACAACTATCACAACAACAACAACCACTACAACTACCGTTACAATTACAACGACAACTACAACCATAATTACAACTATTACTACAACAACAACTACTACTATAAATACAACTACAACAACCACCACAACTAGAACTACAACAACCACTACAACTACCATTACAACTACAACTACAACTACAATGACAATGACAACCATACGACCACAATTACAACTACAACGACTCTAAAATTTTACAGACGTATAGTGCAAAGCCTTGACGTGAGCATTCAAATGGCTCCATTTGAAGCATTGTATGGAAGAAAATGCCAGTCACCCCTATGTTACACAGTGATGTCAGAAAGGAGGTTGTTTGGGCTAGATATAATAGACCAAACTTCCAAACATATGAAGTTAATCAAGAAGAGACTCCTGGCAACACAAAGTCAATGAAAAAGTTATGATGACAAAAGAAGGAGACCTCTAGAATTTCAAAATTGGAGACAACATTTTCCTAAAGGTATCTCCAATTATGGGAATTGGTAGGGCAATAAAGAGAAAGAAGTAGAGACCTTGGTACATTGGTCCTTTTAAATTTTTGACGAGAATCGGACCAGTGGCATACAAAATAGCTTTACCCCCAAACTTGGGCAGGCTTCATAATGTCTTCCATGTATCTCAATTGAAGAAATACCAACCACACCCTGGACATGTCATCGAGTACGAAGATGTTGATGTACAAGATGATCACACCTATATGGTTGAGCCTGAGCGGAACATTGATCGCCAAGAGAAGCAGCTTATACATAGGAGTAATTTTTGACAAAATTGGAGAATGAGTAATTTTTGTCCATAAAAATCTATACAAGTAGTATTGAATAATGAAAATTGAGAAAAAAATTTATTTAATTTAATGAAATTTAGAATTTTGTGCTAGGCACTCCTCGGTAAAAAAATTTATGTTGGGCGCTTCTGAAGTAAAAGTTCATTAGCCAATCTGCACCTTAGATAACGGACGTTATCTTTTTCTAACTGACATTGTCTTGTTGTACATTTTTAAAAAGTTTGTTGGTATTTTTGATCCACTTAAAAGTTATTTGTGATGAGCGCTCCTGAGGTAAAAGTTTGTTGGCCAATTTACTCCTTAACCCATAAATAAATAAATAAAACAAAATTTTAAAACGTCAATACGTACAACAAAATTCTAACGATATTTTTTTAATATTAAGTGAGTATTGTTTAAAAGTATCGTTAGAGATTGGTATCATTTATTTTTTAACATATTCTGTGTGTCATCCAAATCTATATTTATATAAATAACTCGATTTCATAAAAAATATAATTATATGCCCTGTGCCTTGTGTGATCATTATATGCCTTGTGCCTGTTAAAAATAGAATTATCTGTGGTTCTTCCAAATATGCTATTGTTGATGTGAGAAGAGAATTGGAGAGATAATGAGCATAAAATATAAGAGAGAATGAGTAATAAATGATTAAATGGAAAAGAATTTGTGGTGGGTGAATGATAATTAATACTACTACTTTTGACCTTTTTATAAATCACTTTTGTAGTTGTACTCAAAAAAGTTTTGCTCAAAATGAAACATTATAAGTCACTTGTAAGATAATAAATAAAATTTTGCCAGTTTTCCTCCTATTCACAATTGGTTAGAGGTCTAAATACATAAAGATAAAAGGATGTGACAAAAAATATGCACCGATGAATAAGGGCAAATATGAAGAAAAAAAAAAAAAAAAAAAAAAAAATTATTCATTTAATAAATTTTTTTTGTTTGTGAGAATGATGTACAAGTGACTTATAAAAAGATATAGAGTAATATAAATATATGTATTTAATCGAGGTAAAATTAAAGTATAGATTAAACGAGACAAAAAAAGTCCCTTACATTAAAGACCAGCTAAAAAAAATCCTTATAAAAAAGACAGGAGGTAACTCCCTCTTAAGTGCACAAATTAAAGATTCCAACAACTAAAAGTCCTGAGAAAGGGGGGCTGAGTTTTTGGTAGGGAGCCTGACGGCAAGCATATTTTGGGGTAAAATTAAGATTGGTACTAAGTTAGAAATAAAGTTACAATCCACGGAGGCTACATATAGATTTTATAACTTATTGGTTAATGATTGATAATAACGGTAAGTATTAAGATTGGAAAATACTAACACTCCATGACTAAATAAGGATGTCAATAACACCTCAACATCGTGAAATTGTAAAAGTCTAATTGAATATCTTGGTTAAGCAAGCAGACAACACAATTTTAGATCCCAAAAGGCGCACTAGTTAGGATAAATGAGAACCCTTTATCCTCTAATTCTCGAAAGAGAAAACTTTTAATCAAATAAAGAAATTTAAGATCTTGGTTTAGTGTAACTTTTAAAAATGTTTAACTTGCTTCAGCTTATTTCAAAGAAAGTTCCATATTAGGCCCAAAATCCATGTTTCCATGATTTTATCCATTTTGTGAAGCCTGGCTCTAATTGTTCGAGCTTTAAGGCCAGACCTATAAGACCAGATAATATCCATTAATTGAAAAGATTATTTTCTCCTACATGCCCAAAGATTTGCAAGAATCAATTTCGGGGCTGTCATCATGCAAAAAGTCAATGTCGAAGTCCTCATGCCTTGGGCTCGCTAGCCTCGAGGAATCTGGGTCCAGAAAAGATGACGGCGCTCCGTCAAGCGGTCGGGCGAAGAAGCCTGCTTAATTTGAAGATTTTTATAAAAGAAGTCAATATTTATTGTTTTAAATAAAACAGAGTTGACTTTTTTTTATAAAAAGTTACTTAATCATATTATGTATCTTTAAATTATATATTCAGAAAAAATAATATGAAAAAAATAAATACACATATTTTAAAATAATTTAATTTTTTTTTTAATATCTTAAAAAAAAAAAAATTAAACACCCAACAGTATTTAATTCTTTTGTTATTCTTTAACAGGTAGAGGAAGCAATCTAATGGATAGCGGAAAGCAATGTTCTTTTTGTAGAGGCCGCGCCATTGTTTCTGCAACAGGTAACCTTATAAACCAATTCATTTTCATATTTGCGCTTACTGAACTCGCCAAACTAACCCATGTGAAAGTTATAAATATGCTGTCTGAATCAAAATGCCCTGAATTCTGTACCCAATTCCCAAGTTTAATGGTCAAGTGCATTCTGGGGCGTTCTCAGCTCCAATAGTTTAGTTTTTTACGATCACTGGGGGAGGGGGCACGACATGGTTTGGAGATTTCGATTGTTTAAATGATAATGACTTTGATCATTACTGTTAAAATTAAGATAGCTGGGGCAGGTTTAATTCAGTTTCGATTTAGAGGAAGATGAAATGATCTTAATATTAGAGCTAGGGGATGATAACTTGAGTGGCTGAAGGAGGGCCTGCAACCTAAGAAGCAAACAAAGAAGATGGCGTCAGGACCGTTGCCTTCAGTATTCTGGTGAAAGTGGAGTAGATCAACGGGGAGGAACATTGAATCACGATCTTCCCTCAATAAAGATGGAATTGAAGCTTAGTGGCTTTAGGTGTGCTTGTGGTATCCTGGAAATCATGCTAACTTAATTTCAATGGGTGGTTGTTTTTGTTCTGCCAACCTAATTGTTTTTCATACTTTGTTCATTTTCTGATTGATGATCATTGATGATGAATTTTTAAGAGTGAAGAGGATGAATTAGAGGTTCTGACTTGCAAAAAAGGTTGAGGGTTGGGAGCATTTTGGTCATTTCAAGTTCTAATAAACAGATGATAGTGGTATTGTGATTTTTGCTCCAATTACTTCTGCATCTCAAGAAAAACATTTGGCCTTCAGTGTATTTGGGAAAAAACTTACGTATATTTTCGTAACCTTAGCTTACAAAAAATGATGGTCTTAATTTTTTTTTTGGCCTTGTATTCATTACATTCACCAACTCAAAGGTACAAAGTGTTAGCCGTAACTGGAACAAAACATGTTCTTCTACCTCAAGTAAAGGGGAATGCCCAAGGCTCGAATAGTAGAAAATTAAGTCACTCTAGTTTATTGGGAAAAAAAAAAAAAAAAAAAAAGAATTTAGATCTTGATTGTTGAGTTGAAGGGTTTTTTAAATTGTTATTAAATTAAGGGTATGTTTGGTTGGGGGGGGGGAGGGGAGGGAAGGGGAGGAAAATGGAGGGAAAATATTAAAAGGGGAGAAAATCTTTATGGGCCCTACCACAAATAACTTTTATCCCTCTCCATTTTCTCTCCCCTTCCTTCCCCTCCCCCAACCAAACATACCCGAGGGAAGTATTTATAGGTGCCAAAAAGAAAGGGAGAATCACTGTTAGGGCCTTTTTAATCACAATTAGCCCAAAAAGGGCCCAAGAATCTAATTCTCCGATCAGGCCCTTGGCCCTTCTCTTACCATTTAAAAACTGCATTTAAAAAAACGCGATTAAAATTTAACAACTAAATCATCACGATTTACAAAGTATTGAAGAAAGAAGAAGCATTTCCATGTCAGTAATCCCTGAAGGTACCCCACCACGTTGAAAGCATATGAAGAGTGATCGTCCGTCTTGTTGGGTCCCAACTCCCAAAAACTGGAAAATTACCAAAATAATGCACTATTCAAAGTAATTTCGACTAATGCTACGCCATCCATGGCGTTCCCGAGGGTTAACGTAGCAGGAATGGCGGCGGCGGGGTGGCGGGGAGCGTGATGTGGCGTGGGTGAGTTGGCCGGAGTCGGTGGCGTGACACGAGTCACGCCAGCGAATCGTGACACGTGGTCACGCCTACAAGGTGGCGTGAACACGTGTCACGCCACGAGGGCAACAACTGCTCCCCTACCCGGCTTCCCATCCCAACCGGCCCTCCCATCTATCATAAATTTTTTTCCCACACCTCACGCCTCCCTCCCAATTCTCTCATCACTTTTCACTCTTCACTTCCATTTTCACACGCCTCCCTCCCAAACTCTTCACTCATTTTCACTCTTACCCCCTCCTCCATTTTCACTCTCTCTCTCTCTCTCCCTCATACGCACCCCACTCCTCCATTTTCACTCTCTCTCTCGCACCCCTCTCCATTTTCCTTCCTTCTTTTTCACTCTAACTTTCACTCCTTTCGTCTTTTTTCATTTGTTTTCACTTCATCCATTATCATTTCCCTACTTCATCTTTTTTCATATTTTTTCTCTTCATCTTTTATCATTTCCCTACTTCATCTTTGTTCATTTTTTTTTTCACTTCATATTTTATCATTTTTTCACTCCTTACCTCTCCCACATTCACCCACATATCTCCTCAACCTTCCAATCTCCCGAAAGAAGGCTGAGAAATTGCTAGAGAAGAGGAAGAAGAAGGAGAAAAAAATTCTCTGTGACTTCACGTTCGGGTAAAATTTTAATTTTTTGTTATGTTTATTGTTTAATAATCTGAAGTAACTTTTAATTATTTTACATGCAAATTATTATAGATGCTTAATAAATTCACGATTTGGCCCAATAGTATTGTGCATCATACCTATTATGACTTGAGCAATAAATCCGGAATCAAGTTGTTTGTGATCTTGGGAGAGATTTTGGTTCACACAACTATGATTTCCCACCCATTTAGTTACCACCCAAGCGTTCTTTTTGGACCCTCAATAATGAATACTTGTTTGTAGTGCTTTCAACTACTTCAAATTCATGATGTTGCTTCATGCAATAATGTTTTATTGCGTTTTGCAAATCATTTTTTGACGAACTCTTGTTTCAAATATAATTCATCCCTCTTGCCCACGGAAAGAAATAAATGCGGGTAATCTTCAAGGCCTCAAAATGTTGTAGGGTAAGAGATAGAGCCACAGAGGGATTGAAGAAAGAAGAAGCATTTCCATGTCAGTGAGCATTGCAGATTTGCAGTTTACCGTCCTTTGAAGATATTACTTGATGCCAATCTTTTCCTGTAAATCTTCACGGAAGGAACAATAAACACATCGAAGCTCCCCTATATTTTTCGAACCATTAAAATATACAAATGACGAATTTCACTCATTTTTTTCTTATGTAATATTTGAAAGATTAAACAAATAATAACAACACATATGAAGAGTATAAATGAATTAAACAAAAACAAAAACAATCGTCCGTCTTGAATAATGGGTCCCAACTCACCAATTATATAGGAGGTGAAGGAAGTGAAAAAACTGGAAAGGAAGAACCCTTGAGTTGATGCGTGATTGACTGTAAAATTACTTTGGCAAAGTAAAAGAAAAATAGTAAAAATATTTATTATTTTTAAAAGTTACCCTCCTATTCTACTGTCTTTCCTATTTTTCTTTTCATCCAACCTTAGGAGAAGAGTTGATGTCCTCCATTTTGTCCTTGTTAGTTGATACCTCCACCTCACAACAGAGGGCGAATGGGGTAGGAGATCCTTTCATTATTTCAATCTTTTATAAGTATATATAGATTGTTGATTGGAAAGATGAGTCAATTTGTATCGTTAATTGAAAAGATAAGAGAAAAGTTAAAGGAATGATAATTTGTTCACGTCATTTTTTACCTTTTAAATTTAATTGGACGGACATAATTTAGATATCATGAGAAATGATAGAAAATAGACAATGAGAGGAATCAGACTCGGGTGAATGGCTACCGTCAACTATGGATGAGTGCTTTGCTTTGCAAGAGTCTCTCTCTAAGTGAGTGCTTAGTAACTTCTAAAACCGTAGTTTCAGATATCCTTTTCCGTAAGTTAAAATAAAATTCATCTCACAAATTTATTTCATAAATTATGAAGTTATTATCCAAAATCCAAAAGCTGATCCAAAAAAGATGGCTTTAGGGGTTTCTAGAGGCTTTGTTTACGAGTTTCATTTTGGAGGGGAAGGAAAGGGAAGGGAGGGTTTTGGTAGCCCCCTTCCTTTGGGGGCTACCAAAACCCTCCTTCCCTTTCCTTCCCTCTAACTGTCTATGCAAACACTCATTGCTACCAACAGAAATTCCAACCCTTCACATCAAAATTACACAAACTACATTTAATATTATATATCTAATATCTAATGCACATCTTGCCAAGCTTTACTTTAGTGGGATGAATTTATTTATTGGTTTAACAGAGTCATTTTATTCGAAATCTAAGCTTAAGATTTTGTTTTCCCCCTGTGTAAGCAATGCTTACGAGGACAACTAAAGAGGAAAGACATTAATCAGAAAATAAAATAAAATAAAGATGGCATGGTAACTTTAGAAATGGAGTGACTCTATGAAAGTGGCGTGCCTCAAAATGAGAGAAATTTAAAGGCGATAAAGTCCTCGGCCAATACCCAAAACTATGATTGATCGACTTCCTCTTTGCACTTTGCTTCCACCCTCTTCTCTCCTCTCTGCGCCGGGTGGCTTCCACCGTCTTCACACTTTCTTCATGTACGGTGCAAAATGCAGAGCTCCTCTCATTGGCTCCCTCTTCCTATCTCTCCCCTCCCTCTTCATCGCCTTTTCCACCGCCTGCTCTAATGGCAATTGTCAGGTTCTCTTTCTCCTCTTTTCTTCTATGAGCTCCGTGCTCTCTCCCTTTTTTCCCCTTTTCTTTTCTTCTTTTTCCCCACAGTTTGAGCTGAATTTCACAGGAATTCACAGCTTCTGGAATCATGCTCAGCATCCACGGATTGCGGACCAGGTCTCTACTGTGGCAACTGCCCTGCTTTGGGCAGGACGCAACTTATCTGCACTAGAGGTCTAGCCACCGTTCCGTCATCGATTGTAAGCTTCTTTACTTATGAAGCTGGAAATTAGAGTCTGTTTCTTTCTTTTGTCTTCCGAATTTGGCTGTCGATGGTGGGAGCTTCCTTTAATTTTGTGGCGACATGACGAGTTGAACCGTTAACTTTACTTGTTTCATATGCAGATTAATGTATTGCCCTTCAACAAGTATACGTGGATAGTGACCCATAATTCATTCAGCATCGTTGATGCACCATCGTTGCCTGGCGTGCAGAGGCTAACATTTTACAATCAAGAAGACACTGTGACCAACCAATTGAGAGTATGTGTTTGCTTTCTTCTTTCCATATTATGAGATGCCGGAGAGGAAGAGACGGAGTTAACATCACACTTTTTTCTTGTCAATGTTGTTCTTGTCCGTTGCTTGTTTCATACTTTTTTCCCTCTCTCCCTTTATGGTTCGAGTTGGATTCTCACTCAGCTTCAAGATGAACGACAGAGAATGATCTTCTTTCCTTCCTCTCGGTCTTTGACAACTCTACGCAAGCTTACAAAATCCTATTAACTTTTTTTTTTTTTTTTTTTTTTTTTTTTTTAATATTATCATTTCATCAGAGAATCTTATTCATGTGTTTTGATGGCTATGATATGTAGAATGGAGTGAGGGGACTGATGTTGGATATGTACGACTTCGAGAACGATATCTGGCTCTGCCATTCCTTCCGGGGACAATGCTTTTCCTTCACCGCATTTGTACTCTAACCCATGTTCCCACCCTTTTTTTCCTTACAATTTAAATGTACTTTTATGATTGCACTTTCATGGAGCGTCTTCTAATATGTCCATTGAAATATTCTCAGCAACCTGCGATAAATACTCTGAACGAAGTCGAAGCATTCTTGACAGAAAACCCGACAGAGATTATCACCATAATAATTGAAGACTACGTGCATTCTCCTAAAGGATTGACTAATCTATTTACCAGAGCTGGACTGGATAAATTTTGGTTTCCTGTGTCTAAGATGCCGAAAAGGGGTCAAGATTGGCCCACTATAATGGAGATGGTTCAAGCAAATTACCGTCTTCTTGTGTTTACTTCCATTGCTTCAAAGGAAGCTGAAGAAGGAATAGCTTATCAGTGGAGGTACATGGTAGAAAATGAGTGTAAGTACAATATCATAGTGACATGCATATGTCTGGTATATGAAGATTGAGATAAAATATTCATAATCTCGTGTCTTTTTTCAGCTGGAGATCCTGGAGTTCAACAGGGATCTTGCTCACATAGAAAAGAATCAAAGCCATTAAATTCTAGAAGCTCTTCACTTTTCTTGCAGAATTACTTTCCAACCTATCCAGTTGAATCTGATTCATGCAAAGAGCATTCTGCTCCACTTGCAGCAATGGTGAATACTTGTTACAAAGCTGCAGGAAACATGCTGCCCAACTTTATAGCCGTTAATTTCTACATGGTATTTCTATTTGTTTAGGGTTTTTACTTGGTATGTGCTAGTTTTTGTATAATCATGACCTTGCATTTTTGCCATAACATTGAGTGCAATTTAATGCAGAGAAGTGATGGAGGCGGTGTTTTTGATGTAGTGGATAAAATGAATGGCCACTCATTGTGTGGGTGTAGTACCATCACAGCTTGCCAGGTTTACCTTCATTGCTTTATTAATTCGTCGGTCATGACCTGATTTGAATCGTTTTGTTTTGAACCTCCTCCTTTATCTTAAAACTTTCCTTTCTTTTCTATAATAACGATTTGCTTTATTAACTGCATCTCTTGGTGGGCACATCCTGGATGTGGATGGCTTTTATCTTGCCAGTTTCTACTTGAACATTTTTAGTGAAAGAAAGTCTACCTCATTAGTTACATCATTATTGGTGATTTGCAGGCTGGAGTGCCTTTTGGTAACCGCAAGAACATTGCGGTACCCAGTGCTAGTCCAATGACCAATACTTCTGGAAGCTTTACTGGATCTGTTCAGTTTACCAGATCTGCTTCACCCGATCATCCTCTAAATTATATGCTACTCTTGTTTTCCTTCTCACTTGTAGCAGTTTTGCTACTACTTTGATATTAGTATTACTGTATATCATATCAGAGGTAATTTTCAGGATTCTCTTAGAATGTTGTATATGTGCTGCTGTCTTTCTTCAACCTGTGAAATTTCATCAGACAAATATTTGGGATTGATGAAGCTATATACATGGATCTGTGCTGTCTTCTAAGGAATACAGTGATGAGGAGAGAGTAAATCGTTGCTGGAGCTGGAAGTGTTGTAGGTACGTTTTATGGTTGGCAAGTAGTTTGGTATCTGGGTGTTTCACTCTTAGTGATTACATTCGCTTCTTTCTCTTATTTTCCTTTAGGCAAATCAATTCCATAAATCTGGACTAGTGTGGATCTTAAGAAAGTTGTCTGATAATGATTGTGACTTGATATTTGCATATGCATCAAGTCTGGTCTTTTTGACCAAGTTCTGGTTAGATGCTTTAAATGTTAAGTTTCCCATAATTTATCATTATTTCACTCAAGTGAAAATGTTCAGATGCTATAACTTAACAAGCGAGATCGGGAATTTTTAACTTGTGGGAAGCTTGTGATTCAACTTAATATAATTGAACTATGGAAGGTTTTTGCATTACGGAGATCTAGTTCACTTGTCTAGCCTATTGTTGATTCACTCTCGATCTCACGCACTTGAAACTTTCCTGGTTAGTCTTGAGCTTGATGGCTTAGTGTGGTCTGATTTAATTTATGGTTCTACGCGTTAAGAAATTTTACCCCTTCCCGATTATGAAAGATGTGCTTTACGCGCTGAACACTGGAAATCCGCTATTACTTTATAATGATTGTAGTTATTGGAGATTTATTTCTTCCATTCTAACCAATGGATATCTCTCAAAAATTTCGTATGCTTGAAAATAGAAATAAATATATATATGTTCCTTTTGCTGACAATGTGCTTAATCATTAGCGCACGAATGTACAATCCGTTGTCTGCCGTGCATTTTAATCATCTGCCAACAACTTGTTTATGCTAATATTTGTCATTTTTCTTCCAGTTATGTTTCAGGTTCAATACCTAGCCATCATTGATGAAACGACAGAATATACATGGGATAAGTTTAGGACGGGTAGCTCTCGGTCATTGTCCAATTGTGATTCTAATATCCTAACAAACTTGTTTCTCGTTTCTTTCCCCTCCGATGAATGGGGTCTTCCATTTTCCCTAAAGTCGGAAGTCAATACTCGTGAGGTGTAAAGACCATATAACGAATTTAGAACACAGACCTCTACGCTTAGCAGAGGAACTTGTATGAGGTTTGCCATGGTGATTTGTGTTTAGCAGAGGAACTTGTATGAGTTCAGTTATCGACTAATTCTTGTAATTTAAGGGTTAAACATCAAATTATGTTCATCATGTGAAGCTTCATAGCCGCTCCAAGCAGAATTTCCGTGTTCACCAACTTAAGTGCGGTTTGAATTAGCGTTTGAAAAACACGTTCATGCAGATGGAGACAACTCTTTTTATATTTTTACTTCTTGCATGTTAAATTATGTTGAAAAAATAGCTTCTACCTGTCCATCCAAATGGACACTTGAATTGGACGACTGTGTTTTGATATTAAGCCCTTAAGTTTTTGCCTAATAATAATAATAAGCGCTCCCAAGTCACAGCCGCAAAACACAATCTTTTCATTGCTTAGTCATAGTACGCCGCAAAATACAATCCAGACTTTTAAGCAAGTTCTTTTGTTCTTCATAGCCTTTCTTCAGTCTCTATATATTCTTCAATTTTTTATCTCTTGAAACAAAACTTTAATTGCCCAATCTTCGATGTCGTCCCCACCACTCCAAACAACAAATAACTTCCTTTTCACTTTTCAGTCATGAAATATTGAAATGTAATCATGTATCCCTTCCTTCATTTCCGATTTTCTCTTTTCCGTAACCTCACTTAATCTCCAATCAATCTTGATTTCTACTGATGAACAATATGGTAATAGTTTGAATAGGAAACCATGTACAAATTAAAATTTTAATATTTGTCTTCATTAAAAAGTTGTTCTAAATTCTAACTAATTCCATGATTATTATACCCAAAAGAACTAAACTTGAGAATCATAGTGCCAACACATTCAAAGAGGGGAGAAAAAGAAATAGAATCACAAGAGGATAGTTCCTATACAATACATAGAAGAAGGGGTCCATGAAAATTACTGGCAAGAATCAAAGTCTTGAAAACCAAGGGCATAGGAGAGGCCCAGACCAGTTCTTAAGCTTTTATGAGAAGATGTGGACATCTGATAAGCAAGTTGCTGAGACAGAAATTAGGAACTCCTGTTCCCCATACATTCATGGATTTGAGCTTCCCACATTTATCAACTAATACCACAAGCCCGCTCTCAGTAACATGACGGCAGCCCCACAGTAGAATGGACTGAAATAAACAGTAAGTTATCAGGAACATAGAAATATCAGACGTCGTCCTCTTCAGCCAGTGATGAATTATATCAACCGACAATTATTGAGACCTTATGAATGACTTTCGTTATCTCCATTTGACTTATTGGGAGGAGAAGAAAACAAGAAAAGTGGATAACTTCAGACTCTTGCAGTTGCTCATCAGACAAAACCTAGAGTTCAGTTTCTATACAATATAGTACTCCCTCCGTTCCTAATTATAAGACAACATTTAGGAGTTGGTTTTGGTCCTAATTATAAGACAACATTCTAATTTTTGTCAATTTTTTCCTAAAATACCCCTCTTTTATTCTCTTAAGTGTGTTTGACTTTTGGTAATTATATGCATGTAGGTGTTTAGACTCTTCCCGTTATTGAAACTCTTAAATTGTTAGATTTTAATTTATTTATCGATCAACTATTTACCAATATATATACATACATACATACATACATATATATATATGTGTGTGTGTATCTATATACAAATATACATACATATATACACAGACAAATATATATAGACACACAAATATATAAGTACACACACACATATATATCTATGAATGTGTGTGTGTGTGCCTGTCAATATATGTGTGTGTGTGTGTGTGCGCGCGTCTGTCAATATATATGTGTGTAGATATATATATATATATATATATCTGGGTGTACATATATAAACACACAAACATATATATACATATATATGTGTATGTGTGTCTATATATATATTTTTGTGTACATGTGTAGATATATGTATGTGTGTGTGTGTGTGTGTCTCTATCTATATGTATACATACACACACATATATATATGTATATATAACAAGACCATTATTTCAATTAAAAAGCGTGTGGAAAAGAAAATTTTAAGTCGGAGAGGTATATGGTAGGGATTGTTAATTCATTTTTACTTATGTCATTTTAAATTTATATAAGAGCATTTTAGGAAAATGAGTAAAATTAACTAATTTAACTTCTCTCCTTAATCTACCCAAAATCAATTAAATATGTCTTATAATTAGGAGCGGAGGGAGTAATAATGTACCTCCAACTTTGGACAACTCCTTGCGACAGCAAATAAGGTTTCGTCCGTGATAATTGTACCACCAACATTCAGATGTTCCAAGGATTTGGTTCTCGACATCTGTTAGAGTAACGGTTAAAAAGAAAAAACATTATCAGTGATTTGGCAACCCCATCGGAACTGACGTCTAAGAGTCCAACATTCCAAAAATGTTTCATGAAGGTATCACTTTTAAGTCCAAGTTTCTTTCAATTTTGTCTTTTTGGCTCTTGAAGTCAAAATCATTTTTTTTCTTTTGAGACACTGCATATAGTCATGTTGTAAATAATACATAACATAGAGATCAGATCCACGTATTAGCTCAAAAGTACCATCCAAGTAACACGAGACTATGTATTAATTACCAGTTGGACAACACCTTCATCTGTGATCCCTGTTAAACCCCACAAAGATATGGACGTGAGATTGCCGACGCACTTTGCCATAGATATCTTGAGAAGTCCATTATCAGTGATTTGGCAACCCCATCGGCTCCTTGGGCTGAAAACACTAGAAATATTAAGATAGTACACTTTATTTTATGCATTGCATGCTAAGAGCATACGGTAGTGTAACAAGTTATCTGCTCCCACCGAGTAAAAAAATGGATCAAAATATTAGCAGTAGGTTGTTTGTTTTTTCGCAACAGTTTTTACAAGTCAGTGCCCCCTTTGGATGTCTCGTCTATTCATCAAAGGTTAAAATAAGCAAATCCAAACAAGCCCGCTTAGGATTTCGGGCCATTTAACGCAAGCTTCTGATGATTGTTTCAAATAATTAAAACCATCATTTACTCAATGTCCATCAATGCAACAAACATGTTATCAAACTTTTCCAGATAACATTTTCTCCTTGACCTTGAAATAGCAGGAGGACCGTTAAAAATAGTCAATTCAATTGCTCATACTGTCATACAATGTCAATTAATCATCTTCAGAAAATACTAAAAAGCAAAACGGTATCCAGAGGACAGAGCAGCGATCACGTAAGTATCATATAATGAAGAAATCTAGACAGATATACATACATGTCGAGTTCTCTAAGGTTGTACGCATGGCAAACGAGGCGAGAGGCAGAGTCATCGTCCATTTTCCAACCAGCAAAGCTCAAATTTCTTCTGTGAGCCAGAGATTCCCTTGCCCCTCGCTTCCATTTTTTGCACACAATACTGGCCCTTGTAATAATTTTTCCGCAATCGATAACATCAAGAAGAGAATGAGGAACTGGATATATTTTATATAGAGCATCATAGGCTTGGCGAACATGAGAATTGAGAATAGATCGAGAGCAAACTTACTGGGCTAAATCAGTGAAGGAAGTGAAGGAAAGAAATATGTGAGCCAACACGTCAATGGGTAACTCATCAATCCGGGCTTCTTGCATTAGTTGCTCCATTTGTTCGTATCAAAGCTGAAAGCTTTTGTTCCTTTTGGAATTTTGATCATCTTAATTGGTAAGCAGCCAGCCAGCCACATGTGAAAGAAGTGTCCTCATGTGTCGTCATTGTGTCACCAGATGCCATGCATTTACACTTCCTTTTCTTTTTTTTTTTTTTTTTTTTTTTTTTTTTGGGGGGGGGGGGGGGGGGGGGGGGGGGGGGGATGCCACGTAAGTAAATGGCAGGAGTCAGGGTAGAAGACCAGCGTACTACCCGCGGTTAGAATCAGTGTCAAGTAAATTTTCTTTCTATTGAAAATTATTAATTTAAAATATTTACTAATTAAACAAATATTTCTAATATATCTTTTTCATCTTTTAAAAAATACAAAATATTAAAATATAGACGCCTCGGGGACAAATTTGGAAAGGGCTCTTGCATGCGAGTAATGAAGTAATGAAGTAAGTAACCTTGTAAGTTTGTAACTATGCTGATTCACCTTTTTTTTTTTTTTCCATTTTTGGCAATACATGTGGTATTATGAACTCAGAGAGTCAGAGACTCAGATTTTAAGAAAATATACATATTTTCATATTATTTCAAGCCTGTATATAACATCGATATAAAATATTTAAAAAAAAAAAAAAAAAAAAGGAAGTCGGACTTTTCATAATTAGTAATTTTTGCAGGCTGATTTTATATTTTGTGCGTGGGTTGGGTGAATTGGGTCGGTTTAACATTATGTGGCCTCACTGTTACTTGAATATAGATAATTATTCCTTCTGTTGTATTTATAATAGCTTAATAATTGAATTTTGGGTTTAAAAAATGGTTAAAATTAGTTACAAATAATAAGTACTTCCTTTGGTTTTTATTATAAGGCATTAACTAATAAATGTATTTGGTTCTTTTTATAAGACATTTAATTGTTTCCAAAGAGCATTAAATTTTTTTCATGTTGCCCATAATCAATAACTAATAAAGGTAGTGAATGAGAGTAATAATTAAAATGATATTAGAATTTAGTGTAATTAGTAGAGGTAATACTGGAAATTATTTGAATTTTATGACAAATTTAATAACTTTAACCGTTTTTATTAGTTTATGAGAATTGTTAATTGATATCTTATAATAAGGACCAAAAAGAATATGTCTGAAATAAATTTTGCTTTCCAAGTATGCCTTTATTTATTAGGCGCAAATAAGAGAAAGAAATAAAATAAATATAAGTATTATCAACTTTTTAATCAATGCAATAGATATGATTAATAAGGGATAAACCTGAAAAAAAAAAATTCATTAAATGTTCAGACAATTCTTACCGGGTTTTTATAAAAAAGACCACCGCAATTCAAAATTTTTTTGCTCTTATAAAGTGGACTGGAGGGAGTATTTAAATAATAAATTCCATACACAACAATTGTTTTGTGTTATTTTTTCAAGCTAAAGTATATATTTGGTCTTTCATGTTTACCTATTGTATCATTTTAGTCCCTTAAGTTTGTAAAGTACATGTTTAGTCTTTTAATGTTAACACCGTTAGTTTAGTTTTCAACGGAAAATACTGACTTAACAATTTTAAACGATGACTATGCAATTAAATGCTAATCAAGCATGTGTATATGTTAGTATTTTAATAAATTAATATTTTAAATCCTATCAATTGAAAAATATTTAATCTTCTTTGACAAAAAATATATGCTAGTATATATTTAATCTTCACAAACTGTGAAAAATCGTAAAACATTCCGTAAAGATTAAATATTTTTTAATTGATAGGATTTTAAAATTTTAATTTATTAAAATGCAAATATATAAACATGTTTTGTTAGCATTTAATTACACAGTCATCATTTAAAATTATTGAGTCAGTATTTTCTGTTAATCGGACTAACGGTATTAACATTAAAAGATTAAACGTGCATTTTAAAAATTTAAGAGACTAAAATAATACTGTAGACAAATATAAAAGACCAAACATATACTTTAATCTTTTTTTTTTTCATGATGCATGAATGCATAGCATTTATTTTTCTGAAATCAAAAGCTTTCGCATTTAATGGTACTTTAGCATTCAATAGTACTTTAGCATTCGATAGTTTAAACAGTAGGCCCTTTTACGTTCATTGAACTTATGTTCTTATTAGATACTACCTCCAGTCTTAATCATAAGAATAATTTTATAGTATAAATTATAGGTTTTAAATTTCTCATGTTGCATGAGAAGAAGAAGATTTCTACACACACATGAAATGGTGGGACCCACATATATATAATGCTCATTGTATATATATGCGGGTCCCACCATTTCATGTGTGTGTGACATGAGAATACACTTCTCCTACAACATGAGAAGTGTTTTTCCCATAAATTATACTCCTTCCGGTCCTAATTATAAGAGCAAATTACCAAAATTTGGAGGGATTAAGGAAGAAAGTTAAATTAGGTAATTATGTGTATTTTCTTAAAATATCCTTACCCAAAATTAGGGAAAATTAATGTGGAAGATACATCGGAGTGGGGGCCACGTTTTCAGTTTCTTCGTTTTCTCTGACTTCCTAATACGTATAAACTTCCATGGCTGCAAAAGCTTCACATCAAAATCCAAGTACTTTCAAAACAAAATTCGGATAAATTTGTTTTTTCCCTTCAAAAACATTGCATGATTTTTATTTTTTTAAAAATCATTAATTTTTGTAACTAAATAATTTCAGCACACATGTATACCCAAACATTCGCATACACCCGTACAAGCACAGATTTTTTATGTGACTCCCAAAAAAAGAAAAAGAAAAAGAAAAGAGTTTTGTGTCGCAATATCCAAGTGTTTTTGGCTAAAAAAATTATTAACTTATGAAATAATAATGAAATTGATCGATATAACTAACTTCATAAATTACATTAGTTTTGTAAAATATTAATTTTAGTGGTAATTATATATGTAAATAAATTCACACTTGTAAATCAAGTAAGCCAACATATAGAATTAGCGATCTAAAATATATGTGGAGCACGCTTAATTTAAAATTTGAAAATAAAAAATAAAGTAAAATATCTCACTTGATAGAATATAAATGTGTTGTTAAATTAATTATTGTGGAAGAAGTATTAGTAGGGGTGATATGGGAAAAATATGACAAAAATTGCTCAAAATTATTTTATATAAAAAAGTATAATTTAGGTGTATATGACATTAATGAGTTGCAAACATCATTTACTTTATAAAATATATAGGTGTATTATTAAATTATTGTTGTTTTAATTATTATTGAGAAAGTATAAATAATGGTATTATAGGAAAAAATTGATAAAAGTTAAAACTTGTTCTTATAATTAGGACCAAAAGTAAATCTAAAATTTGCTCTTATAATTAGGACCGGAGGAATACTATAAAAGTGTTCCTATAATTAGGACCGGAGGAATACTTCCTACGATCCTAATTATAAAATCAAATTGATTTTTTTTTTTAGAAATTAAGGAAGTTAATTAAATTATTTTAGAGTATTTTTATTTTATTTTTTCTCCAAGTTAATTAGTTTGACTAATAAACTAATATATTATCTAAGAATACATAACATATGATATGATTAAATAACTTATTTAGCTTCCTTAATCTCTCTAAAAAAACCAACTCGGTCTTATAATTAAGACCAAAGATAGTATTAGATATCTGATGTGAAAATTTTCAATTACTAATGCATTTGCTTTCGTAATAAATTGTAGAAATTCAATGCACCTTTTTTTGGGGGCCGGTTTGGGGGAGCCTAAATAACTCATACAAATCGCATACAAGAACATCCAGCCCAATAAATATACATTTGGGTTAGCAATAGAAGTTATTTTTTTCCAACATAATTTTACGGTGGTTCATGACTCATGAGGTTGTTGTGTGATGAGAATTTTATCTCAATTTACGTTTATATACTTTTCTAACATAAACTCAAGCAAGCACTAAAAACCCGTACGGCATGGAAGCCATGGCGATGCATGGCAGTATGAGGGGAGTAAGATTAAATTGATGGTTGAAAATCATTATGCTGTTAAGCTGTGTTTATATTGAGAGCATCAACTTCTTCTCCCTTTCATCCTACGGTAGACGGATTTTCCATTGTAGACTGCATGTGGAGCACCATCTTGGAAAATGCAGGATTCTCGGAATATCCGTTCTTAGTTCATTGACTAGCTAATTAAAAATACAATATGAGTAAGCATTGTTATCAAACTTACGAGTTAACTCTCCGAGTTTAACATTTTTGACTTGCAAAATCGAGTTGAGTTTTTGGTAAACTCAATTAAACTCCAAAAATTTTATACCGAGTTTACTGTTTTTAAATTTTCAGTTTAATTACAAAATCATGTTAACTCGTCCTTAAACTCGTATTAACTTATTTGATTTGATTTTGCTCAGCAACTTTAAATATAAATTTTATAGAAATTTATTTATTAAATATGATAAATTATGAATGCTTATGGATTTAATTTCAATTATTTAGATTTTAAAAATATTTAAATCAAATTGTTGTGATTTATTATAGGGTTAAGGTGCATTTTTGCCCTTTAAGTATGCGTTCAAGAGCAATTTTTCCCCTAATAAAGTTTTCGGCGTAGCAATGTTGCCTCTAAAGTTTCAAAACGGATCAATGTTGCCCCTCTGTTAAAAACCCTAACGGTCAACGTTAACGAAAGGCAACATTGCTCCGTTTTGAAACTTCAAGAGCAAAATTGCTACTTTCTGTGGGAGCAATATTGCCCCTAAAGTTTCAAAACGGAGCAATGTTGCCCCTCCGTTAAAAACCCTAACGATCAACGTTAGGGTTTTTAACGGAGGGGCAACATTGCACTGTTTTGAAACTTCAGGGGCAACATTGCTACGCTTGAAACTTCAGGAGCAAAATTGCTCCTGAGCGCATACTTTAAGAGCAAAAATGCATCTTAACCCTTTATTATATTTTAATTATTCAATCATATATATTTATTTATTTATTTAATAGTAAAAAAAACTCTTACACGGTATAATTTGAGTGTGCTTAATCTTGCGAGTTTAACAACCTGGAGCAAGTAATATATAAACTTTATTGAAGCTAACTTAAACATTTTAAAAGCACTAATTAATTTTAACTATGGGAAGTGATCAGTTTAGTTAAGGACTTCCCTCATCCCATCAACTGCCATGATTGCATTTATATGTCAAGTACGATTATTAGTTTAAATTAAAATATAATTAAATTCTATTGGCCAACAAAATGTAATTAAACTATGTTCTTTTTGGCCAGATATGACCTCTTGCATATGTAGTTAATTATCGATGGTTGATTGTGTATTTATAATCTATCCATACCTATCACCAAAACATAGAGAAATGAATTATTTGTATGTTTTATATGGTACATTTACCTTCCCTGAAGAGAAAAAAAATGTTAACTCATATTCATTAGTTATCCAAGTCCGCTATTCCTGAGATTTCGCCTTCAACTATGCATCAAATGTATAAATTTGAAATGTAATACACCACAAAATTATATGTGAAAAATTGTACAATAGCGACCATTTAAGTCCAAAAACACCAACTTGAGTCATTGTCTTGCAAGATCCTTCCTGCAATTGCTAGATTCTTGTAACATGGATAAAATAAATGCCTAACAATTGGTGGGATCTTTTTCCCCCATCCCTGCTTGCTTATATATATAATCATCATTGACTACTGTTTTAAGCTAAATTATTTGCCATAAATTTCTGAAAACAGGTAATACTATGTTTATGATTAATATATTACAGGCTTTATTATATATCTTGTCATTCGCAATATAATTGACTGATTTGTAAAGAAAATGAAGAATTAATGGATATGTAATTAAAAACCGGCAAAAAGGAAAGGATACGTAAAAATATCGAGAAAGAAGCATGCATGGCCCATAAAAATATATAGCGGAAGCTGAAAACCCAGCGTGGTAAGCAAGGGCGGGAGGTTTCAACTTCTCGCTCCAGTGAGCATAGCTGGTGATGACACGGAAAAGGGACAAAAACAAAAGGGAAGGATCTGGAAGCAATAAAAGGAAGCTTGAGATGCAAGGAGGTGGAAAAATCGAGGGAGAAACTGCCTGTATGCAGATAATCGGGGATTCATGCCACGGGGCGTCCTGGATTAAGCCTTCTAGCAGCGTTACGAACCCTTTGGCAGAATCCAATGCATTATTACCCGGTTTTCTGGTTCATCTGTGCCATTATGAAACCCTTTCATCGATCGAAACCTGGCATTGGAATTCAATGCCCATCCGAACTGTTTTACCAATTCAGCACTTCAGTTCGATCCATAAAAGGTCCCATCTCTGCCTTCGGACTGCTCATACTTCCCAGAGACGCTGAAAGTATTCGGCATTGGAGACTGAGTAAGATCGTCGCAGAAGCCGTCTGCTTTGAGCCACCTCACTGGCGATTACTTTTCTCTACTGGGTATACACTCAATTCTTCGTCTTACTTTTGCAGTTTTATCGGTTGGTGGGTTTTATCTATCTCACGAGTAGATGTTCTACGTTTTTGGGAGTTTTGGGATTCATCAAATTTTTTATACTGGTTGTGTATCTTGTCTTCGGATTTTATGTTCTTCTTCAGCTTGTCAGTTGGGTATCTCATTATCAGTTTTTAGCGTATATGTTTGGGAGAACTGTAACCCAACCATATGAGCATAGTAGATTTCATGATTGACGATGCTAGGGTCATGTTCTCCTTTATATGCGTTATAACTTTTTCCCAATCTCAGATTTTGCTTGTAATTTATTTGTAACCCTTATTACAAAAATTATATAATTTTTTCCTACTTTGGGATTGGGAATTTAGCAACATTTTCTAGTAGATTCTGCATTATTGGAACTCAATTGTGTGGTGGAACTTACAAAAAAAACAGAGGTGGCAGTGGATTCAGAACAGTTGCTTGCATTTGAGGAAAGTGTATTGCAGGTGGTGGTGATTTTGTTTTTTTTTTTTTTTTTTTTTTTTTTTTTTTGGGGGGGGGGGGGTGTTGTGTGTTGGTGAGGAAGGTCTGAATCTGGGGAGAAGAAAAGAGGAAGAAGAGATCAGGCTTGCCAAACTTTAGTGCCTTCAGGTGATAGTCAGTGGCTAGCTGCAAGAAGACGAAAATGCGCCAATGGTGAAGGTTGCTAGGTTTCAGCCTCTCATGGTGATCGAAGTTAGGGTTGTGGCCCTGTTAGCTGCTCTGCGCATACTAAGCACTTCAGCTACAGCAAGAATAGCTACATGAAACTTGCAAAGCTATAAATCTTCCATAGTGCACAGAACTGCCCAACAAGCTTTAGTGCCTCATGAACCTTGCTAGGCAATACATGTTTTAAGTTACAGCCAAACATGTTTAGTAAGAGATCCTTAATGTATTCTCTCAATGCACCAGGGGCATAGTTGGTGATTAGAAGTAGGATGGGTTGCGAGCTTTTGAGGTGACAATTAGGCCTCTAAATATGATGCAAGACCTATACTTTTTTATTTTGTTTTGTCTGGAGATGGTCAATGGTCAATTAGATGGCTTATTTATTTGCGGTTTAAAATTGATTTTATTTGTGGATCCTGATCCTGATCCAAATATGATAATCAACACATCTATAATGCCATTCATTTTTCTCAAAGTGAATTGTGATGCTTCTGGCCCTTATGGTTTCTATCATTATAATATTCTGTAGCTTGAGTACTTCTGCAATTTTTGCTACTCATGGTATCAAATACTAATCCTAATTAGTTATTGGTAATATTTTGATATTAGTTCGAAGGGAATGGCATTATGTATTTTATGTCTCTCATTCAACTGCTTAGTTCTTTTGCAGACTGAATGACTTTGCTGGAAAGCCGCATTATATGATCTGGTGTTACATTTTGGTATACTTTCCTAGGAGGCAATTTATAAGCAATGATGAACCGTCAAGGTAACTCGGCGTACCCTATCCTATAATCTTTTAATATGGACATGATTTTATGGGATTATTAAGGATATATTCATCCTTTATTTGCTGGCATTACCACAACTGAGTTCTCACTGTTACTGGCGGTTTAGGTCAAAACAATTCTAATGAAAGCATCCAAAGTGAGGCCAACCATTCGGAATCAACTGAAGCCCTGGGAGTTGTGTCTTCACCAAGCTCTTGTAATGGAAGCATCCAAAGTCTCTCAAATAGTCTTAATGGGCTAAATTTTCTCCCTTATCAAGAGCATCTTAATAGTGTTCAAAGCAATGATCATGGTGCGGGTGTTATCCATCATAACCAAGACTTAAATGCAGAATATGTGGAAAATGGTCATCACTCCAATCAGAATGTGTCAGTAGGTTTGTGCCTACATCCATTTGAACCTGATGCACCAGACAATCAGAATGACAGTAATTTATCTGGTTTATTGGCAAGTGACAGTGGAACATCTTATGTATTAGATGAACAAGGAGAAGATAATAGCTTAGTGAATATGAGTTATTTGTCCAATAGTTCTCCTGAACATGCTTCTAGAGAATTGTTAACAGGTGAAAGTTCTAGATCAGCTGTGCAAGTTAGGACCCCCATATCGCAGGCTGCTGCTGTCCAAGTCAATACCAGTAACAGCTTGAGCGTAGCAGCTCCTTATATTGGTGCTACAAATATCCGCCCACAACAGTCTGATGATGAATTTGGTCATCGGACTATAACGCCAGTTTCTAACATGCAACAATTAAATGAAGCCAGGCCTCGTCCTGCTAATGGTTCTCGATTTTCATTTGAGGCTGGAAGTGATCATGTTACTACCAGGCCAAGTTATGACATGCTACACTTCAGTCACGCTGGACAACTTGGACAATTTCAAAGAAATAATCAGACAGATGCTAGTCCAACAGCTTTTGTACCATGGAGCAATTTGTCAATGAGGCATGCAAGTAACTTTTATGCTCCTTTTCCCAGACAAACACCCCTTCATCAGCCAGAAAATCATCCTCATTTCTTTAGCCAAGCACAAGCTTCAGTTGGTGCAATTCCCTATGGGCAAACATTTGTGCCGTTTCCTAATTTTCATGATATCCTGCTGCCAGCCCCTTGGGTTAATGTTATGGGGCTGACAAATTTTGCAACTCCCTTTTCACCTGTTTATGCTGTGCCAGGAGGCGGAAACCCTGATAACATTCCAAGAAATATCATGCTTGGTTCTCAAACTGGAGCTCAGTCAACTTATCCAGCAAACTGGAATTTTGACCAGGGAACTGCAAACTTTCTTGGAAATTTTGCTTTCCCGTCCCATTATGGTCCTTTTCTAGGTAATGATTTATTGATTGCTCCTACCGGTGTCCATTGGTTCAATGCTTTCGAACAGCATATGCCAACGTTATTTGGAGTTGTCTCTGAAGCTGCACCTATTGGTTACCCGGGGCCAAGTAGAAATAACCAATTAGATTTAAACCCTCCAGCAATGTCTCAAGAAAGGGACCTGCCTACTGTAATTAATAGTGCTGGGGTTCAGAATCAGCTCAGGGCGTCACGAAGATCGGAGAATCAATCTTTTCTTAATATGGGACCTCCTGTTACTGATGGAGCTAGAAACAATTTGTTAAGTGAGGTATGCTAATATGGGACCTCCTTTAAGGTTTCGACTTTTGTATAGCGTGATTTTTTTTGTTAACACCAACTAAATATTAATATTTGCTTTATTCTGAAGGTCAAAGAAGGAATATTGGATGATTTAACTTTAATTGCTTGGCAGAATAATTGATGTGTTTTCTGAAAATTTCAAACTTAAACGTGGAGGGGGTGTTTTACAAATGCATAATTTTGATGGAAAGGTTTTTTCGTACAATGAATAGAAAAAGGCAAGAGAACTGATACAGCTGCAGTGAATCGTTTGGATGGGCCATAAAATGATTGAAGATTGTATAGAAAAGTGGTTCAGGTTTGTGTTTTGCTGGGCAATTGGAGTCTCTGATGAAAGTAGATTTATGTCTTAAGATTCTGCAAGCTGAAGATGATGCCCCGGCTTGTACCTAATTTTGAACTTTAGTTTTTAATGTAAGACCTATTTACCTAATTTGACTATATTAAAAAAGTTAGTTAATATGATATGTATTTTCTAAAACATCCGAATCATCTTCTCTAATCCCTCCTCCCCTCTCGTCCTTGATTATTGTTGAGGGAACATCAATAAAGATAAACCAAGAAAAAATTAACAAAAATGAAAAATAGATATTATATTTAGAGTTAAAATCAACTCCCCAAATAGGTCTTATATTAAATATTAGAGGGAGTATCGGTTAATGCAAAGCAGAAGTTCTGCACATCCCATATTCCCATAGGGCAGAAGAGCCTCCCCCAATTTCAAGCTTCATATCCTGTAACTCCTTAATATCTTTGAAGTTTGAAAATCCTTACGATGATTAGTGGCATTGATGTCTTAAGTCTTAACCCGCCTACCCAAAAAGGATAGTTTACTTTCTGCATTTAGCTTCATTCATGAAAATATGGCGATGGTTTATATTTTGCAGAGAGTATCGTAGATGCTGGATCTGTATGTATTTTTCGCTTTAGGGTATTTGATGGAAATTTTAACTTGACTAGAAATTAAGTCCTTTAGGAGTAATAGTGGTTTCTTAAGAAGGACGAAACAAATTGTTCAACTTATGCGAGTCCTGATAGTGTATTCCTTTGCTTTGATATGGAAGATCAAAGGCCCTTGTACTGTGTGAGCACCGTATCAACTGTCATAAATACTTTCATGTAGCATATGTTGGGATACTAACTATACGAGACTAGGTTGGTGGAGAGGCTTTGTTTTGAGTGTAATTTCCTTCTTTGGTTATATTAATTGATAATTGATTTGATAATTAGTATAATTTTCACCCAGTCTAACACCTTTTATTTCTGCATGTGCAAAAGGTTCGAAACGTCGCGCAACATCGGCGCAATGGTGTACCCAGGCGGAGAGAGGTTGGTTCTTACTGAAAGGATGCCTATTTTATCTGTGGGAAATAACCTGTGTGTTATCCTAGAGTAGCCAGGCCTCCAATCCATACATACTCTTAAAACTTCCCCTAAATCCAGAGCCGTAATAGTAATTGTTCAAAAATGCTACGACCCTGACTTAGAGACGTTTAAATCTCTATAACCTTGATCCAAATGAGTAGACTTTGCAGATACCAATGGGGGATGCTCATCTAAACATTTTCTATTGCGTTAGTAGTATGGGACTCACACTCGTAAAAAGCTGCTCACCTTAAGGATTACATGTAGGTTGGAATGTAATTTCACTGTTGTCACGTTAACAATATCAAGACAACAACACATAAGTCCTACGACTAATATCACCATAAGACTTACAACTAAGAATTCTAGGCAAACGAGACACACAAAATATAAATAATGAAAGTCCTGACAATACAAAGGAGGAAAAAAAAGGCAAACAAAAAATAAATGATGAGTTGATTGATTTTCATTTTCGTTGGAAGTATCCTGTTCTTCAGTTATAAACCTCTAACCTATAATTACTGATGGTTCCACAGGAATTACTAATCCTTGATTATTCACTTATACTTTATAAGGCCCTAACTAACAAGCGTATTTGGTTTTTTTTATAACGCATTTGCTTATTTTCAAAGAGTATTAATTATTATTATTTTATGTATACCCATAATTAATAAGGGTAGTGTGTGAAAGTAATAATTAATGTGAAATTAGAATTTAATGTAATTAGTAGGGATAATATTAAAAATTGAGTAATTTTAAGATAACTTTATTGACTTTAACTTTTTTTTTTTTTTTTGAAAATTGTTAGTTTATGCCTTATAATAAAGATTAGAAGAGTATTACATTTACCTAAACATAATGATAATGAAGAGGAAAATGAATGGGATGAGGCAAAACTTTAGTAAACCTGAAAAGCAAAGACAAATTTCTCGTCTAGTAAGGTCTTGCTAGTAACTCTGAGCATAAAGAAAAAGAAAAGGTCTTGCTGGTAACGATAAACTCCCTTGATATTGCCACGTTGAAAATAAATAATTTGACCTTAGCATTATCATTATTTTTGGGGGAACATTAATGCGAAAATATTTATCTGGAGCTGCAGTTGTTTAGGCAACCTGTACGTGGATTGAGTGAAGAAGATATTACCGCACGCCTTAGGCTTGAAGTGTTCCAATCGCCTCCAGGGGTAACTCCAGAAAATCTTGATTGCTGCTGCATATGTCAGGTGAGGTCTGCTACATTTTGATTCACGCAAAGAAAACCAAGATGTGGTCGTGAAAATTATTATTATTATTTTCTGTTAGCTCACATGATCCGTCACTAATGTAAAGAGAGCTTCCTAGTTGGTTTCTCCTCCTTATAATTATTGTCATTGATGATATTTAATCTTTAGTCAATACCATTGCTATTGCCCATTGTATACTCCTGCGTCCTGCCAATTATTGTTGTACCTTCTATAATTGCTTTTGGGGCCTCAGGCTCACACATCTCGTAATGTATATGCTCTTGGAACCATTTGCAGGAAAACTATGCTGATGGGGAGGACATTGGGTTGTTAGATTGCGGGCACAAGTTTCACTCTGACTGTGTCAAAAAATGGCTTCGCACCAAGAACACCTGCCCCATCTGCGTACGGACAGCACTAGCTGCGTAATGGACCTTCATTTACCTGTCCTGGGCTCTTAGCCGTGATTTCATGAATCCATTATCTATATTTTCTCTTTTATGAGTTTTATCTATAAGTAAGTTAAAAAAAAAACAAACAAACAAAGGAATTCCTGCATAGATCTGATCTCTGTTTCAGTTAGTGAGCAAGTAAACATGAATAAACTGATGTTACTTGGAATATAATAGGAGAAACCTATTGGCGGGTTAACTTCCAATCTAGGGCCTGTTTGGTTTCCAATCTAGTGCTTGTTTGCATTGGATTAGCGGTAGAAATTATCTTTTCAATATGATTTATCAAATGAGTTTTCTCTCGATAATGTGTCGATTGAATAAGCTCCAAATCTTCAAATCTCATATATATCAGGTAAGATATGGGCATGCTTGAAAGTTGAAACGTTTCTAAATCAGGTATAGGTGGGCTATTAAATTCCCCACGGTCCCGCACCCTCCTTTACACGGTTCCATTGCGACTATGCTTCCCATGATCAGTTTCCGTTTTCGCGGGAGCCAGAAGAGTCAAAAAGCTGCCCAAGAAGACGTTGACGGGAAAATGAAGAGTCCGCCGTCTTCCGCTCATCGCCGTTGGATCTTCATCGCAGATTACAAACGCCGCATCTTGAATTTTAATATCAAGCTATGATGAGATGCAACGTAATAGGAGGCTGGGGGACAAATTTTCAAGGGTCGCCTTCTCCCAATCAAATCATATCCAGTAATCCACTAATGAGAGAAGAGCCTCCGGTACGTATCTCGAGGCATCTTCGTCTGGTGACGAAAGGGATGGGCCCCACCTGTTTGGCATGGATGTGAGAGAGAAGTGTTGTGTTGGTGTTGCCGGTTTGCTTGCCGTGTAGTGTGATGGTTTATCCCTCTGAGGGTGAGCATGACGTACGGTGATAGTGACGCAGATACTCTGGTGGACTCTTCCTCAGGACAGAAATTATGTGGTTGGATTCTGAGATCCTCCTAGCCAATCAGAATCAGACACGTATGCGGTCGGGCATTAACCACAGTTGGCTAAAGATTTATGATATTACTTACTAAACATTTTTGAAGCACTATTTTATGTCGGGTTAAGGTGACGTTGGGTCGGAGATGACACGGATATGTCTGAATCGGATCAGCGGCTCATCCCATCTATACACAATGCATGATTATATATATTGAGACTATATCCTATCCTACTTATTTTTATTATAGTTATTTTTATTATAAAGTATCAATTAATAAATGTCTATAGTATTTTTTATAAGGTATTTGTTTGTTTCTAAGAAGCATCAATTATCTTTTTCTATGTATCCCATAATTAATAATGGTAATAGGTGAGAGTAATAATTAATATGATATTAGAGTTTAGTAAAATTAGTAGGGATAGTATTGAAAATTACGTAATTTTAAGATAACTTTATTAACTTTAACTTTTTTTTTTGTAAAGATTGTTAGTTAATAACTTATAATAAAAACTAGAGGAAGTATACTTTTTTTTTTTTTTTTTGATATAAGGAAGTACACTTTTACATGCTAATGAAATTGCGTCTTATGGAAAGGTCTAATCCTCACTAGCTCGTATTCCAACCTTATCTTGTTAGGCCCATTTGGATAGGAATGAAAAAAAACAAAAAAGAATGGAATGAGACGGAAAATATTTTGTCTCGATATATTCGGTTTGCACTAAAAAAGAAAAATGAGTTGATAAAAAAAAAAATTGTTTGGTTAGAAGAAAATAATGTAGGAAAATAAGACAAAATATCTTTTACCCTAATCATATATTATTATTTTAAACCAGAAAAGCAAAGCAATGCACTCAAGTGTGCACTGTGCGCAAAAAAATCTCAGAACTTCGACTCAACAAGTCGAAGAATGCATCCCATCCCATGCAAATCTCATCAAGTCGTAGATCGCATATCATCCCAAAATCAATTATAGTGAAAATCATCACCGTCTTCAACATCTCTGAATCTGGAATTAGAGGCTGAAAGGAAGACCAGAGAAGTAAACTGCACAAGACAATGGCGGATCTTGGGACAAATGTTTGAGGGGGTAAATATATACTTATTAACTAATTAAGAAAAAAAATCGGGAGGCCAAATGTATGAATTTTTGGGCCAAATGTATAAATTTTGTATAAAAAAAATCCATTTTATATTAAGTATTTAGGACAATTTTATTTTTTTGGGGCGTGGCCCCCTCTGGCCCTTGAGAAGCTTCACCACTAGCACAAGGGACTTCTTCTTCTTCTTCCAGCCTCAACTAGAGACTAGAGAGGAGGGCACCAACAAACCAAGGGACGCCACATTTATGGTCGATTCGAAGGGGAATAAAGAAGGTGTCGTTGGTGATGATTGATGCTATGAGGATGAAGGAAGAAGATGAAGGGACTATTTGGGAATTTATCACGATGGAAAATCGGATACCACCTATTATGGAAGGAACCCATTCTCCCACATTTAAAGAAAAATCGTCTGTTGTCGAGAAAATGTTTTATGAGAAGTAGAAGCAACCAAACAAGATCGCCAATAGAAAATGAGGATTTTCTATTTTCTTCCTCCAATTTTCTTTGATCCAAACGAGGCCTTAGTATCATCTAATATTTAAAAAAAAAAAAAAAAAATATATATATATATATATTAAAATATAGATGTGTTAATATGATATTTCAATTTATATTTTATTTCTGAACTAGAAAAAACAAAATGGAGAATTGTACTAAGTAGACCCAGAATATTTATAGTAAGATGATGTGTATTTGGCATGCACCTTAACTCATAATTAACATGATAATTCATCAATTGGTATATCTCCATTGCAGGTGTTCCTTCATGTATTAAGATTATTTTTTCAGAAAATAAACATAATAAGAAGCATGTAATTTAAAAGCGTCTCTTTAGATTTCCAACCTCAACTGGTAAGTTTCATTAATAAAAAATGTCGATTTTTAATAAAAACATTTTTTAATACCACCATATTAAGTTTTATTTTTATAAAATAATAATAATGGGTATAAAAATATCATTAAAGGTTAACAAAAGATGATAAGACTAAAAATATACTATTTTTATTTTTTAATATAAGAGCTAGATAACTAATTTATTGATATTAACTTACTATAGAAAATAATTAGATTACAAATAAACATGTGGTATTTCAATAAAATACCCTCTTTAAGTGTGTGTTAAAACTACTTTTGATGATAATCTTCTTAACAATATGTGCAATCAATAGGTAATTTGAGGAAAAATCAAATTTCAGAAATAAGATGAATTGAAGTATCATATTGAGGATTAAAATAAATTAGATGTGAGACTTATACATTTGACATTGTTACGTACTGATTTATGAATAGTGCAGATTGTCTTTTTAAAAATATTGATGTCACTGGTTACCACTTATGAATGATATATTTGTTAGATATACCGATATTAACATAGGTGATAATTTATTTTATCTTCATATGACGAAAAGGTACAATATGATTCATGTTTTATATTGGAAGTAAAATATAATATAACGTGTCAATCTTATTAATTGATATAGTTAACAGTAAAATAAGAAAATATATACCCTCCATTAGCAACTTTTTCTTCTTTTTCCTTTTTATAAGTCACTTTCTTTATGTCTCAAAATTTAAACTATTTTTTCATTTTCTACCTCTATTAAATTCATATTTTTATATTAATTTCCCATCACTTACCACTAATTCTCTTTCATTTAATCATTTATCACACATTTTCTCACAGATTTACTCTTTTATATTTGTTATTCATTCAATCTCCTATACTCATTTCATAAATAAGGGCATATTTAAAAGAAATATGACATTTTGACTAATCTTAACAGCTAGTTTGTTTTACACAATAAAGATAAAAGTTGCTTATAGAAAAAGACTAGAGGAAGTAACTCTCAAAATTTAAGTGCCTATTTGAATTAACGATGAAAACTACTTTTTCAACGTGATTTATAGTATATGAGGTAAAGGGTTTTGTCTCGACTTGTATAAACATATTTTTAAACATATACATTGTCTTAATTACTTATTTAGTTCCTAAACTTAAAATGAATTTTTGAATAAAAAACAATAAAAGTTGAGTGATGAAAAATTTGAAAATTGTAAGAACTGAATTATTACTCATAAAAATACACATGTAAATTAATAATTTAAAAAAAAAAAAAAAAAAGTTAAAAGGTATATAGAATCTCAAAGTAAAAAATGTTTATTATTTTAAGTGTTAAGGAGCAATTTTTGCCTCCAAAAAACTGGAGAAATTTTGTCTCCACTATTATCTCAATTAATTTTAATCGTTAGTTGATCAAATATGCTAAACTGACAGTACACATGTTATTACGACATTTTTACTAATATGTAAATTTATGCGAAAGTTCATACTCATGTACTTCATTTTTTTTAAAGTTATATTTAAAAATTTTGGGGCAAATTTACACCTTAATAAAAATAATATGAATGATATGTAGATCATTAATTAATATATTTTGTCAATTAAAATTAATTGAAACAATAGCCAGAACAAAATTGCTCCATTTGTTTACACTTTTAGGACAAAATTTTATTAGTGAGTGTCTGGGTAACACACAAAACACGGTTTTAAAACAATAGTAAGAACAAAATTGCTCCATTTGTTTACACTTTTAGGACAAAATTTTATTAGTGAGTGTCTGGGTAACACATAAAACACGGTTTTAAAAGCTTTTTTTTATAAATCGAGATAAAATTTTTTTCACATTCTAATCTCATGATACATCATAAAAACTACTTCTTCCGGTCATAATTATAATAACACTTTTATAATATAATTTATATTATTAAAGTATTTATATAATTAAAAGTGTTGGTAGTATTATCTTCTAAAAATTAATCCAAATAAAAACTTCCGGCAAAAATACCTCTAGCCCTCATTTCAATAAAATGGTGGGGACTGAACTCTGAAGACTGATTGAGAAGAAAAGAGAAGAGAAATGAGAATTCAGTCATTGGAGGGTGTACGGTTCTAATAAAGAAAAGAAAGATGGGAAATGGCACGAACTACGAATACAGCTGAAGAGGATCAAATGTTTAATGCCTGAAAATTGCCGCTCGTGCGACATCTCCACCTCCCTCACACTTTCACTCTCCAAATTCCTCAGTCCTCGCCCATTCCACCCAACCAACCAACTCCTTCGTTTTCCTTGGCCTTCATAGCCTTGTTCACCATTTTCACTTCCTTTTCAATCTCTCCCCACTCGCTCTTCACACGCGTGCATTAGATTTTGATACGAAACCCCGCTCACAATTCCCCGTATCCTCTTCCTCACTGGTTTTATAATGACAAAGCTAGCTTCCCACAGAAACTAAATCCCCTTCTACACAAGTCCTGCACCCAACTCTGCGTACAAGAATGGGGGATATTTATAGCTATGATGATACTGATGATCATGATTTCCTTGCGTCTTCAACCTCATCTTCACCTCAAGACGAGATCTCGCTTTTCCTGCGCCAGATTCTCCTTCGTTCATCCTCCTCCTCGTCAGCTTCATCGTCGCTGCTTGTGACCGACACGGTGAAAAACGCCCACACCTCGACGGCTGGACTCTGCAGTTCCCACGCCACGCTGGAGAATGCTCACGCTTCTGACCGATCATCACTTTTCCAAGATGGGATCTCCCTCGTCGCTGGTTCCTCTGTTGGAGTAGGCGATCCTAACGATGGTTTTCTTTCCTCCTCGGGGACTTGTACGTTGGCCAATATGAAGGGTGCTTCTGCTGTAAACTTGTCTTCGTCTTATTTTGGAGTAAGTGAGAATGAGTTCGATGAGTACGATTGCGAGAGCGAGGTAATGCTTCTGGGCTTAAAGTTTAAAGCTTTGGTTTAAATGTCTCTCTTTCTTTATTTCTTTCTGGTTTTTCCGTCTTCTGGGTTGCTAAGATTAAAGAAAACGGTAGGTGGTATATTTTGCTCCTCAGCTACATATGTTTGGTATCATAATATTTCAGATGCATGTGTTGTATAATTTTTTTTTTTTTTTCCCAGATGCATGCCTAATGTTACCTCGTAAGGTTCAAGTCCTAGCATGGGTCTTAACTCTGAGATCACTGATTAATTTTCTCGATTTATATACACATTGAAGAACGATATAATGTTGAATTTCGCTTAGCTCTCTGTTTGGGAACTGAGAGTATGGGACATTTAAAATGGCATTTTGATTCTTGATCTCTCCTAAACCCGGATCTTTGTGCAACCTTTGCTTTGAATGTAGGAGGGGATCGAAGCATTGGTGGAACAGCAGCTGGTGAGGTCAGTTCCTCCGAGGAGTTCATCAAAGAGAAGCAGAGCTGCGGAAGTTCATAATTTGTCTGAAAAGGTTAGTGACTTGACTTGTCGATTTCCCTACACAGGTTCCGTTTGTTATACATGTGCCTGTCGCTTATGTATAAAATCTGGTGTGGGATTTCTCATCAGAGAAGGAGAAGCAGGATCAACGAAAAAATGAAGGCATTGCAAAATCTGATTCCAAATTCAAACAAGGTCCATAAGTTTCTTTTTACTCAATTTTATTGGTGACTGTACTTTTAGTCGTTGCTTTAAGAGTGGTAAATTGGTTTATGCCTGATGCAGACAGACAAGGCTTCGATGCTGGATGAAGCAATTGAATACCTCAAACAACTTCAGCTCCAAGTACAGGTGTGCGTCTTAAGTTTCATTATTATACTATATACGTAAGTTTTAGCCTTGTCTGTCATGTATAAAATTGTACGTTATACCTTGAAATAGCCCATTTGATAAGATTGACTATTAATAGCCAGATTAGGTTCTAACGACGAGACTTTAATTTGGGGTTTGCTATCTTATTACTAAAGAACATTTTTTTTTTTTGGTTGCTTAGTTTGGTTATTGATGAAAGATTCTGACACCCTGTTGCTGAAGTATATTGTGTTTAGATTCTGGCACTTTATCCTGGAGTGAATCCTCACCCTTCTCTCATATCACCCTGCCCCTATCAGATGCGAGACTATCAAAATGTAGTAATGTTGTTTAAATGACACTGGCTAGATACCAGCTTTGAAAATTCCTATTCCAAAACTCCCAAGCGAGGTCTTAAAACACAGTCGATTAGCCGAACGCACCATTGAAGTTCACAATTTGAACAAAAACATCTACTCTGCTCTCCTTGTTTCTGATGTGTTTTCATGATTAACATTTCAGATGCTGTCAATGAGAAATGGGTTGAGTTTGCGTGCTATGTGCTTTTCAGAAGACTTGCAGACTCAGCAATTTTGTCAGATGATATCTGAGCTCAATGAAGAAAACAGTTCTTTGCCTTCAAACATGGAAATTAATCTGCCTTTGACCCAAGAAAACCCCTTGCAATATGAGTCCAAATCCAGTCTACCTGACAAACCCAATTCACAGGACCAACCGTTAGTGCCCTCTCCATCATATACAATCAACCCAGAAACTTCTTTTGTTCTAGATTCCCCAGTTCTGCCACATATAAGATTTCTTCCACAGAAAAGAACTGAGGTAAGCTTGATTGTGAGTAACACTTAACACATACGTATTTGAAGAGCTCACTTGTGACGTTAGTTTCAATTATAAAGCAGATGCGTAGCAATGAGATATTGCGGCACCAGCACTCAAATGCGAGCCATTCAGATACCAATCCTTTAGGTGCTTCTCAAGGTGTGCATGTTCTAAAACTCTGCTACTCTATGATCTTTAGGTTATTGTTATTCTTTTGCCTTAATTATCCCAATTTGATTTACAGTATCACACACCTTTGATATGCAAACACCCGAGCAGAAGGGCAAGGGCTTTGAAACTGGCTTTGTGGAAAAAGATCAATTGGCATCGATCTCAAGAAATAGCGTAAACAACGTTAATATTACGTCACGGTTTCGGAGGTAATTTTTGGAATATGATATCATTATTATGCATGCCACCCAAGTGTTGCATGTTGGTATAAGCATTTCATTTAACCAGATTACAGGCGGGAGAAAGTATATGCGAAGACGATATCAAGACAGAAAAACCTAGTTTGTGAAGTTTTTGAGGTTTCCACTTCTTTTTGAATTGTCGGGGGAATCATGGGCCCGTCACATGCCAATGCACACGTGGGAACAAGAATTGATATCCACCATCTCATGTTAAATATATTGCAGGCATCGATGCATATTATCGTACGGACTGGTGAACATATGCACTACTTAAAAGTCTGTTGATTTCAACTTATGGATAATATTGCTGGTTTATTACCTCGTGCGGGACAGTTTTGCTTTTTGGTAAGCATTGTAACTTGATTCCTGGGCTGAAACCTTTTTCAATTCTTTAGGAAGGGATCGGACTCTTGTCAATAAATTAAAGAAACAACTGCTCAGAAGTCAGACATGCTGGGTAAAGAAATACATCGGACCTGATTCTATTGAAAATATATTCAAGTATATAAAAAGTTCTAATTGAAACAAGCATATAACGCTTCAAGTAGCTATGTATTTCTGGAAAAAAAAAAAAAAAAGTATAGTATGTATTTACCGACCGTTACGCATGACGAGAAATCAGCAAAGTTTATGGGGTAATTGTGTAAGGTATACGCTTAAAATGTTGACCCAAAAGCTAAAAATATTTTGGCATCCCTGTTGGTGGGTATAGTATTTGTTTACAGATTGCTTGGGCGATGTGGAGAACTCTGGCTTGAACCTTGGGCAGGCCAGCAAGTGCGAAGCTGTAGATGATTTTATTTCATGTGGCTTCAGAAGCACATGAGCGCTTCTATTATTAGGTTATAGAACGACTTGCTTGAAGCCCTAATGACTGACGAATGAGATGCGCAGAAAAAGTTGCAACTCTTTGATTCAATTTTTTTAAATGATGGAACTCTATATCATTACTTTAAAACAAAGTGCAGAGCCACTAGAACAAACAAGAGTAACCACCTTCCATCATCAAACTCTTTCGATTTACAAAGCATTCAAAGTGCTTTTTGAATAGTTGATACAAGTTATCCCTGTTTCCCTCGATTAAATTGTTACCTTAGTGCCTTTCAGATTGACCCCTTTTGTCTAGATCGAACTTAACCATTAAAAGTATAAGAATTTTCAATAATATTGGGCCAAGGCCCCGTTTTTCAACAAAAGTATAAGAATTTGTTACGAGGTTTTATCAGCGTTTTTTCCACTCCCTACTGTTAATATGTGCATATCAAGGCTAAAACTGTTTAGCAGTTTAGGCCTCCCAAAAAATTGCCAACCTGTAATGCCACAGTCGTAATACGGTAGCTTCCCCTCCCCATCTTCAATGGAAACTCAATGACACCGCAGAAGAAAGATGATGATATCATCAACTCATCAAAATTTCTTGAAGAGCCAACTAGCTAGTATAGATTTTACAAGCGAATGCGAAACATCACCCGCATCGATTATCAACCAGCCAAAATTGGCCTACTTGTAAATTATACAGTGATGACCAAGTCCTGCATCTGTACCCACCCAAAGGCACACCGATCCCGAATCTTCTGTATCGTTGATGCTGCCAGATCAACCATTGGCCTAATTTTCGACAACTCTTTCTCAAGTGGTATCCTAGATTTAACCTCCATCTGCGAACCCAAGAAACAGTATAACATTGAGCATTATCAGACTTACAAGAGAAGAAAAATTGCTAGTTGAAGGGGCAGGTTTTGTAAGTACCTTTTCAATACAGGAAACAGCATCCAACACATGGCAAAAATACGAGAGCTGTTTGTACAAGTCCGCCTCCGTGTACTAGAGAAGCAACAAACTCAGGTTAATCGAACTTTCAAAACAGAAAAACCTGAAGAGTGTGCGTCAGATAATAACAGACAAATGGTCAACGCGTTTGAGAGTCAAACCTGTCTTAGAAGACGCCCATTGCAGCGAGGGTAATTTGGACACACAGTTCCTCTTTCAGAATCACCAACCAGCCGAAGGTTGACACTTCGTGTTGAATACTTACAAGTTTCATCGTCACACTGGAAACAAAAAAATTGCGACGATCGTTATTAACTCTACAGAGAAATACTTCACGATAATATTGGAGAGGATGATTACCATTAACAAGCCTCTGTAGTACATTGAAATAAACTTATCTGCTTGCCTTTTGACCTGAGATAGAATATAATGAAGTATCAGCAGAAATGCAGCTGACAATCTTATGACAAGCCAAATCTACAAACAAATGTGCTTATGATCTGAATCTTCAAAATTTCCTGCCTGAAATGCAGGAAAACAAAATATCTAATGACAAAACTGAAATTTTAAACCGGTTAAAACCTGATTGGCAATCATTGCAGGAAAAATTCTGCCAACACCATCTTCTTCCGGGCACTTAGGACAGCGCAGCTTACGCCAGAAATTATAACTTGATTCCTCCATGCCTGAGCTTGTTGCCTTTTCACTTTCACAAAAAGATTTAAATATGGGAGGACAGTCAAAAGTAACAGAGCAGCTAGGACATGACAAAACCAACGGCTCACATCCTTGATACCTGCAATTTGATTTATCACATTTAATTTGTTAATAAATACTAGCTCTGATCCTTAATATAAAATCTTGTTTGTAGTGCAATTTATACTATATACGAGATCTTATATTAAGGACTGGAGGTACTAATAATCAAATTCTCTAGTAGGGAACACAAAAGTAATCTGAACTTCCCACTATGAATAAATCATAGCACAAAAATTGATGAAGCATATAAAATATCTGAAAGATTAGAAGCTATACTAAGGAAAAATAAAATTCCATGATAGCATGTTTTCATCTCTTAAAAAACACTAGTTTGAAAAAATCAGCTGCTTATCTGTAGCATCTTAAATATTTATTTATCAAGAAATCAATGCGTTGGTATTCAAATATTCAAATAGCCATCGATAGGAATTATGCATATGTATGAAATTTGTGACCAACAATAGGACAGCAATTTTAGACAAAAGATGCGGCTACCTCTCTTTGTCATCAGCAGCAAACAAGAGTGAATTTGAAGTATCACCATTGAAGGCTTCACTTGACTTGTGTTGAAACTGTAAACCATTCACAGATCGTCAAGCAGGAAATGCAATTGAAATCATGGCTAAAACATTAATTGCCTCTAAATGCAAATCTAAAACACAGTAGGAAAGCGGTTCTACTTTTGATGCATCAAGCCCTAAACAATCAGCCAGCCTTTCTGGACTCGTGCCCTGAATTGATGCACAGAGACGTGATACAACAGGATGAAGCTGCAACATGAGGAAAAGTACTCAGGCAAGGTACTGTGAGTAGCAATAATGGATAACTTTGATCTGCTTTAGAAGATACCTGTTGTGATAGGTAATAATCAATGTCAATCATCCATTTCCCTTGTTCTTGTTTTAGTTCCTCAGGATGTCTAGCACGTTGAGCAATACTTGTCCCGCTGCTTGAATTACTGCCCTGCTAGAGCGGAGAATAGTATAAAAGTGGCCAACCACGCGCGATCAGTATCACATATGAAATGCAAAATAATACATTTTCAACGTTTCAGTGTCTGGTCCCTGATCGAGAGCAGCAACTAAAGGGCAAACCTGCTCATAGCAAATAATGTAGGGGATCGCATCACCAACAGAGCAACCACTGGAGTAGCCCTTTTGCTTCAACCTTTGTGCCACCTAAATAATGATCCACAAAGGCATCCTTAAAATGTATTAAATCACCACAAAATGCAAGACAAGAAAATTTTGAGATGAGTGACTGTTTCAACTAAGAATCAACTATATTAAACTCACAAGAACGTGCGGTTGATTTTTGGCATCTGGATAGGCTTCAGGAGGTTTAGTCAATGTCTTAGTGATGATATATTTCTCTAACGGCACTTGTCCACTCCTCATCTCTTCTTGCACCTGTTTTAGTTTTCACATGTTACTCCAAGAGCCTAGACCTTCTATTTTGAAATCACAAATCAAAATTTTTAAGGGATAGAAATCTCTACTGTAAGCCGGTCTCGAATAAACCTCAAGGCTTTTCCAGTGGAAATACATTTAATAAAATCCACACCATCCTACCGGGGATTTGTAAGCCCAAAGCTCTAAGAAGCTTCTTTTAAACTCTCAAATCCATGATAGGTTATCGCGCACAAGAAACTAATATTAGGGGGGGAAAAAACAAATTATACCTTAAGAAGAGAGCTGTGAATTGATTCGACAACATCCTCACATGACCTGTAAGTACGAGAACCATATTTCTACTAGATGAGTGAATCTTGCTTCTCAAATTTCTAGTTCGGCAAAATCAATACATCAGCGGACGCAAGCTGGAAGAATACATACCCTCCTGACAAAATTTGGCCTAGGCAAAAATCTCCTATTTCTTTAGATAATAGACTCCAGTCACGACGAACAATGTCCAGACCCTTACGTTCAATAACCTGGACCATCAACAAGTCCCAGATGATTTCCTCCCAAGAAATTAGGATTCAGGAAAAAAGTAAACTTTAAAAAGATGAAATACCTCATATGGCGAGCCATCTTTGAACTGCACCTTGACAGCTGCATATTTCTTTTTCTTCAGCAGTAGCATTCTCTTGTACAAACCATCAAGGTCAATTTCCAAGCACCTATATTTCTTGTTGACCTAAAGCCAAAGTAAAAGAGAAATCACGGCTCATACAAACTTTAGCCAAAAGACGGGAAGAGAGAGATGCCAAAGTCATTTATACTTGCAGCTAGTGCAAACCAAGGAACCAATTTAACTTCCTCTTTTCTCAACCATTCCATAAAGATCATATACTATAGCAGGGTGTACGAATTCACATCTTGCAAGCCTTTGCATTAATCAAGGAGTACAAACATAAAATTCTGAAATGCTAACGAGAAGCATATGTTTTGAGCACAGGAAAGCCCAAAAAAATCCACAAGTAAATTATCTAGCGCTCTCAACGAGCTAGGCACCCCTCGTAGCTGAATCCTACCTCTTGAATCACTTTTCCAGCCATTGCTTTTGCTTTTGCAATATCATCTAGTCCACTGTAAATCATTATTGAATCAGTGTCGCCATAGATTACCTAAGAAATGGAACAGCATAACAATTAAGAGCTATTACTGTCGAATTCAAATAGCACATATAGGTACCAAAAGCCTGCTACAATAACTTCAAGGAAAAAAAACTGGAGAATTAACCTCCAAGTTCAAGTTATTCTGAACCAGATCGACGGTACTTTGTAATATCTCCCTTCCCTACACAATCATGAGACTCATTAATGATATCTGTTTTCAGTTGAATCAAGATCAAGGTTGCCACTGTTAATGTTAAACAAACCAATATCTTGTTCTTACTTGCAAGGTTATAAGCTCGGCCAACGGTTTTGCATAAAATCTTGAATTAGCAAATCCCAGGCATCCGTACATACTGCACCACCCCCATATTTTTTTTCAAATATAGAGGAAAGAATTGAATGCCATTGGGTACCAAAGGAAGAGACACAAACCTGTTTGCAGTAAGCTTAAGTGCTTGTTGCTGAATATCCAGTTGCTGAACTTTAAGACCAGAGGCAGTTTTCATCCATGACTTCACCATTCTTCTCCTTTGAACCAAATTTTTCAGCAACTAGCAGGAAAAAAACAAACTCAAATCATATATATGCATGTCTCTTTTTTTTTTTTTTTTTTTTTTTTTTTTTTTTTTGAGAAAGAGTGGGGGGGGAGGCAACAATCTCTTAGCGTCAAACAATGAGAATCCTAAAATATGTGCCATCCTATGTTAAAAGCATCCAACTTAAAAGCTTAAACCCAATACTCGAAATGGAAATGCGCTAAAAAATTCTAAGGGAAGAATACTGCCTCTTTCAACTTGAGTCACGCAAGTCAGACTAGTATAACAGAAGCAAGAAACCTTGCACAGATACTCTTGTCAGGATACATACTAAATCATGCAAAAAGAAGAAAGCAGGAGAAAACAAAAGCCATTGTATGGTTTTACACAATTCAATAAGTTCTTTTTTCTAAATAAACAACCAAAAAGAAGGAAGTATCGTGAACGAAAAATTTGTACATGTACCAATTTACCTCTGGCAAAACTCCAGTTGTTTTACTAGATGGCAGACGAGGAAAAGATCCATCTGTAGATCTTTCAACAGTTGTGAAGCAGATATTGTATTCCTGTAAATTAGCTCAGTTAGATGCACAGAGATCAAGAAACTGCCATAATCACAATTACGGCAGATGAGATCAACAAAAAATGGTAAAAAATAAGCAGTTTAAAAAAGACATTATTACCTGAATTATAGAAGGATAAAGACTATTGAAGTCCAAGAGCAATATATATTTGTCATATAAACCCCTTTTAGGCTCCAAGACCAGCCCTCCAGCATAGGACGGGGTCTTCTTGCTTTTACCACGATCATTGTCAGAAGCATCATTGTCATAGTTTGTATTGTCAATAACTTCGTCAAAGCTGACATCCTCAACACCATGAGTTCCTCTGCGTTTCGTCAATTTTGTTTCTTTGGCATGGGGAGGAATCTTGTCTGGCACAATATATTTCTTTGCATGGAAAGCATGCAACAGAAGATACTCCACTCTCTGTGCCCTTGCACCCTGAAAGAGAAAATAGAAGTGAGGTTTAACACCTGCTGGGACATTTCCCTCATCAACTTGTTCAAGCAAATGCTTCAGGATACAATGGGCTCACCTGAAGTGTTTTTGCCCACAAATTACCACTAATATTAGTCAGCTGACGTGTGAGGGGGAGAACACTCAAATGAAACATGAGTTCCATAGACAACCATGCATCTGTCTCGCCATACTCAATCTGCACAAGTCAACAAGACTATAAGAAACAACAAAAGGTAAGCTCATTCATTATCATCATTGATCAATGAAAGTTCTCGATGTAAATTGTCCAACCAACTATTGAAACTTCAAAAAATAAGCACGGAGATATTTTATTCATCAAATAATGAAAATCAAGCATAATATGACATATTTTAATATCTAGTTTCACTTATTATTTTGAAAACTCTTATTTTGTCAAAAATAAAGGCATGTTTCATTCTACAGACCTTCATTTTTGTGTCTGCACCTGTTGTGTTCTTCCGTGTAGGGTATAGTGCCCCTTTTTGTCGTTTTGGGTTTTGACCTAGCATAAGTTTTAATCTTTCTTCTAAAGGTTGGTCTTTACCCAAGAAATAAAATAAAGATATGTCCAAAAAATAGATTAAGAAATCATAATTGAACCACTCACATACAACAAAAGGTTTCATTTAAAAAAATAAAGAATAAGCCCGCAAAATGAGCAATTCAGCTAGTCTCATACAACATTAGAGGGGATGCCTGCATGCCTAAATTAAAAAAATAAGTGTTGAATTCTGATTTTTTTATGATAAGGAAAAACGAAGCCTCAATAGATTGGCACCTACAAGTTCCATAAGGGATTCTGCTGATTGGAACATTTTTGGAACATCATGTGGAGCAACTTCCTTTCGAACTTTATTCAGCTGAGATTTTGATAGTTGAGATAAAGAGTAGCTAACCTGGAAGAACCAAAGTAATAAAGTTATAAATTAAGAAATAAAAATCAATCTCCCGACCAGCGTGGTTTCTAAACAAATATTGTACCTCCTTTAATAGGTCACGAGCACACAAGTATGTATCACAAAGAAGCCGACCAGCAATACAAGACATGATACCAGGAGTAGCTCCAGAACCAAAAACTGTGCTTACTCTGGTAAGTTTAGGCATCACAGATCGTTTAAGGCGACCTGTTTTGGACCACATGCTGCTTGGCACTTTGGAAGCCTGCATAAGTTGAGTTTTTGGGTGTTTTAGGCGCAGAGGCTCCTTCAAAATGTAAAGTACAAGTCATACAGATCACAACAAGCTCAAATGCAGCCTAATTCTCCATTTATTTCTGCCTGAAGAAATATGTTCAATTTGTCTAATTAGTGATTATGTTTTATGGACTTGGATGTCAGACCCAGCCCACTAGGGCATTGCCGAAGCATATTTCTAAGCTACATATATCTCAGTTTAGTAATTAGTCCTATCCCTGATTACTAGCATATCTTGTCAACACATTCCTCAACATTAGGAAATCAGGTCATTTTGATGATCATTTAATTTCTCAACTCTTCTATTTAAAAAGAGCATGTCTAGTCATTGATTTTAAGTTTAAAAACATTTCACCCATTATTAGCTTATCCTGATAAGCTATGAATTGAATGAGGAAATTCGAAATAAGCTTAACATCATATCATCCAGGATAACTTGATCCTCATAAGAGCAAAAACTCCCACCTGACATCTGTGAAGAAGAACATCCAGGTCAAATCCAGAAATGTTATGTCCAACAAGAACATCACTGTCCAACTTGTGTAATTCTATCATCAGGCGGTTTAGTAAAGCCCTTTCACTGCAAAGCACACATAAAAATATAGGTCAAAACAATAGTTGAGCATATAATTTTAGTGATTTCTTTTTCTTTCCCCCCTAGTAAAAAGGGACTACAAGAAAGAAAGACTAAAAGCATGACATTTAAAGATCCACCTGCTCTCAACACACAGAACATTTGATCCAGCTTTTGTGTTTCGGTCTATAACTTCCTTATTGAATCCCAGTGGAAATATGCCTCCATCAAGCTTACGGACAACAGTAAAATGGGTCAGTAGTCCAGGTCTCTTCCATTCTGAAGCCAACATGGGAGTGTCAATCTGAAAAGTTAAACGAAGTTGGCTGCTGAGCATACTTTCTCCTCAAATATATCAGACGTAGGACTGAAATTATTTGAAGACTCTGAGTCAATTTATAAACATTACGCAAAATAATCAGCGGAGGAAAACATATAATTGGCAAAAGGGAGGTAGGGGGAGTCTGCACTAAGTTTGGGCCTCATTCATTTATATCAAGTTCATGAAATCATTGTTCATCAAGCAAATATCCTCCATCAAAGATTCCAAAAGAATTAAACAAGTTTTTATGTGTTCATCAAGCATCATCCAAAATATTATAATAAACTGAAAATCGTTTTTGGCGTGTGATAAAAGCTTTATCTTGTCCACTGTTTATATAAATGATAACAATATCACCTCGAGTTGATATTAAAATGACCGACTTGCGTATCTGTATTTGTTACTAACAATAGAAATTAACTTAAAAACTTCAGTCATTCAAAAAGTAAATCAATAATGACAGTTGCTAAGGGAACACTAGTTTGGCACTTTATTCTATGGTCACACGCTGTTGCCATCTAAAATCAACTAATATTTAATTTATGAAGCAATCAAATGTACAGTAATGGATCACAAATACAGGTAACTCTAGTCATCCAAACCACCCATTAACAAATATTCAAGAATTTATCAAAAAAAAACAAATATTCAAGAAAGCACAAGCAGGAACTAGTTTTGTTAAGCACGTTTTGACAGGAGAAATATAAATAGCAAACCAAACCTAACCAAAAATATATGTTGTGTTCATCACTACGTATGTAAGTAGAAAAATAAATATTTATGATCGTGATTATATTTACATTAATATTCAATACACATTGACACTATTTGAGGTCATCACAATACAAAAGATGAGATAGCACACTACCACAACATTCATAAGATAAGAGTGCCAAACACTGACATCAAGCACCCAAAACAAACCTTGACCCTGCGGCAGCAAACAATGGATGCAGAGACAATCTCGTTTAAGTTTTGTTTTTCATTTATGATGGTTTTCAAATTTATAGCTGTGACAACCACGGGAGGAATCTCAAAACTGGATTTGGAGGAAGTTGAAATCCTTATGTCTTTAGGAGAGTCAACAATCACTTCAAATTTGCACCAGCTAACCTGCAAGTACAGTGCAATGATCAACTTGACCTCTAAGAATTTAAAAGACAAGAAAATACACTACTACTAGTAGTAGCCATACTAAACTCACCCTTTGAGAAGTAAGGCGGGAAGAAAAGTTTGAAAGTAGCAGCCATGAAGGCCCCTTTATCTTTCTTTTAATTAGAAAAAGCTCCAACGCACTGCAGGTCATGACAAAGTCAGTTTACTTGCTTTTCCCAAAGAAATTAAATGTTGCTTTCACACACACTTCTTGCACAAGTATGCATCTGAACCAGATTATGAGATGTTTTAATAGCTAAAGGTACTGAACCAGGATGCATAAATCTTATACTCACAATGCAATAGAAAGGAAGTTTGTAAGCAGGTTAGCACTAAAAAAAACTAGATGTGAGATAACTAAATATTCAACAAAAAAATAACTTCCTCAGCGTACGAAAGACTGATTCAATTGTCTGTCTGTTTTCAAATTTCATGTTCTAATGGTTACTGAAACTGGACTCCTTACATTCTCAAAGAATGAATACCTGCAATGAGTTCCTAGAACAGCACAGAAACTCTCTCCTTTCAGATCTACTGGAAGAGGTGGATCCTGGATCAGAAGTATCAGCAGTAATGATTTGAAACACAATTGAAAAAATACACAGATTGAAACCAGTCACACTTGCATGATGAATTCATGTCATCAATGAATTAAAATGCACTTTGGGATTATTATTTGTTTTGCTTGAGGATAATCATATATTGAGTAGTGCACCTTGAATGGATAGTTGATTTTCAGCACATAATTTTCACCAGCAGGTATTTCAGAGCGTTCATATGCATATTTCCTCTGCAAGGCATTCCCATAACACATATGAGCAAGAAATCAGAATAATGGAATGAGCAACAAATGCAGGGGACATAAAAGTATCCAACGAAACAATTATGAACCCTCTGAGACATCAGATGTTCCAATGAACAAACCTTAACAGGTTTCATGCTAAAAGTTGAAGCGTTCAGATCTAACAGCTGTTTTGCTATCTCATTCTTTAAACCAGACACCATATCCTAAAATTTTATAGGAGAAAAGGGAAAATACAGAATGCATTAGCAGCTGCAAGCCAGCAAAAAATATGGAAAGTGAGGGGGGTAATATAATCAAGAGAAAGTGAAAATCTATTTCAAAAGTAAAGACTAACTTGCAGCTTTTTATGAAAGTCTGTACGAGAAATCCGGGACTCTTCAACATCCTTCTCAAGTTCCATCATCTCATCAGTGTGATGTAAAGGACGACTTGGAATTGCATAGACACACCTCTGCATGTTCTTTACAACAACACAGCAACTCTGGTACGAATTACCTGATTTGACCTGATTCTCAACAAGAATTCCAGTAAGTGAACCTTCCACATCCAGGTTACACACAAGTGAGCAGTAATGGGTGGCTGACTGACACTTTGCAGTGCTTATATCCAAAGAGTAGAGGCAAATAACATTCACTAGGGCATGAAAACTAAATAAGTCAAAAGACAAAAAGAATGCATCATCATGCACTGGGTTTGGTAATTAAAATTGAATAGCAGCAATTAGTCCCTGCTATTATTAGAGCTTGCCAAACAAGATATTGAGATATTTAACCTAATTTTCATTCTTCCAGGGTCCTGCCCCTCACAAATTCTTAATGCTGGATTAACTGCTCCTCACATGCTTGAGAAAACATTATGTGAGGGTTCTTCCCCATGAACCTATTATGTTTGATAAAGCTGAGACAATAACTTTAAATCAGAAATAAGACACAAATTAAGAGTAACTGATAAATAAAAATAAAAAAAAAATTACCTTCCCAAACAAATAAAGGGTACCCATGTTAGCTCCATAGAATTCCTCATGGGCATCAAGTATGTAGAAAGGCAGCGACCCATCAGCCTCCAGATTGAACTCTAAGTTTTCTTCACTATTTAAAGCTTCGTCCGCCACCTTTGAATCAGCATCATTGACGTCGCCCCCGCTCTTTGCTACCTGCCAACCGATAGTCGCACTCAGTGCAGGGTCGTCTTCTTTAACTTTCGCATTAAGAGGAAATACCTCCTTCTCCACTGTTTTTTTAGCTTTCATCTCAACGTCCTTTGACATTTTCTCTTCAGTCACGTCTCCGTTAGTTGGACCACTATGAGTTTGCAAGATTGATGCCAGACCATCGTCGGGATTAATATTTCTCCCATCTTCTGACTCTTTAGTAGTTGCCTCTACTTTGACTCCTCCGTAGTTTCGTTCGGAAACCAAGGCATAACCATCATTTTTCACAACTCCGGTAGATTCATAATTGCCATTTGCGGCAGCATCCGACGACAAAGGACTTCCCATCGGATGACTACATCCAATCGCTGGTTCCTCGCTCTTAATATTATTAATCGCCAGAGCAATGTTCGCCCTTGATGAAGGATCTGTTGGCCCGCGTCTGCGCCTTAGTCTATCAGTCTCATCCGGTGCAAACTCTGCGATAACATCATCAACAATGCTATCACAGGAAAATCCTTTAGCCTTATCATCCCGGGTTTTCTTAAAAACTGACGAAGTAAACATCGATGACAACCTCTGCGCCCCTATCATCGCTGCCGCAGCCGATAGCGAAGACGGTGGCTTTTTAGGTTGAGGATCTTTCTTTTCCTGTCTCTGCCTTTTGGGCTTTTCTGTTTCGCCATCGGATTCGTCGTCGGACAGGGTGAACCCAGCTTTTGACCAATCCTCTTCCTCCCCTTCGTCCCCGTACCCAAGACCGTCATCGTCCACAATGAAGCCGCGGGCTTCTTCGCGGCGCTTGGCGACGAGAGCATTGTACTCGTCCTCTTCGACAGTGTCATAAACAGGGTTGTCTAACTTAATTTGATATCCGTCGCCATCTGAACGGCGACCGCCACGAAGACGAGCTTTTAGACGTTCCAAAGCTTCGGAACGCGCCGATGCCTCAGCTCCTTTTCCCCTTCGTTTGGAAGTCGTTGAAGGCTGTTCATCGGCCATTTCCGTCGCTGTGATCTGATGTTGGGAGAGCAACTATCGAATGTACCAGTTGGGCGATTGCTATGAGTGTTTTTTCAAAGGAAAGCGCGGGAAACCGTGCTGCTTTTGGCGCGAATATGGCCTGTCGTGGCAATAACATTTTACATGGTTTACCGGGGAAAAAAAGGTGTTGACTTTTTTTTTTTTTAAAAAAGAGATTATGGAAGTTAAATAAAATATTTAATCATCTCATATGTTATGTATCCTTAAATTATATATTAATTTATTAGTCAAATTAATTAGTTTGAAGAAAAAACTAAAAATAAAAACATTCTAAAATAATTTAATTAACTTCTTTAATCTTTTTCAAAAAGTCAACTAGATCTTATAATTAGGACCGGAGGGACGGTATGGTTTATTTTTAGTAAAACTGAAATGTGAGACTGTATCTACTATCAGTATGTATAATGATTTAAAAAAATATTTTTTATTACCAAAAATATATATTTTATGTTAGTTCATGAGATTGGATCAGCATCAAATTCAGGTTAGCAATAGCTGCAAATTTTTTGACTTGAGTAGTAAAAAGAGCTCGTTTGGTTTTGGAAAGTTGTTTCAGAGAGGGTATTATGATTGGGATCACATTTGGGTTTATGAACACATTGTCTTGTACATTGATGTCAGAGATAAAGGGATGCAAGTGCAAACAGAACATATTTTCATTATAATGTATATTTCAAAATCGACAAAGAAAATATAACCACTGAATATTTTTCAATTCATCTTGTTAAAAAAATAATCATTTAATGTTTGATGTAGTTTTACATATTTGTATTCATCCAGCCACAAACGAATTTTATTATCAATATTTCATGTCGTGATTTCATCACTCTGGATATGGAGATTATAACCATGGGCATTGGGAAGCAAAATGGGGTTACATAATTTGGCGGTGTTTGGATAGCGGTGGAAAACTAATCCTAATTGTTATTATTTTTTTTTTTTTTGATAAGAAGGGTGGCATATAGCCTATATTAGAGATAAATATTACACATAGTGGGGATTTACTCCCAAACTCTCAAATTCCACCAAATCCCTTAATTGAACAGGGCAAGTAGTAAAAGCACTAGAATAAGAAATGCTTAACTTAGTCATAGCATCAGCCACATTGTTTACATCCCTAGTAATTGATTAGTAATTTTTTTTTTTTTTTTGATAAAAAAAAAGTTTTGGAGGAGATTGAAGCGTCATCAAAGTCACGCCCATACCAAACACCCATCATTCCTCTTCTCCTTTTAATGAGCTTCCAGTGGGCTTTTTTTGGCTTTTAAAGCCATGTCAAACAAGCTCTTTGTTCACTGGGCTTTAAGCTAAGTGAGCGATCAATAAGAAGGGCTGGATACAAGGAGCAGTGGAGTAATTTTAATCCAAAGTTGAGAGCAAGCATATTTAAGTGGGCTTAGACTTTAACAGAAACGCAAATAGTGCAGCCCAGTGACTATAATGGGGACTGCTGGTTTAAAACTATCTGGGCTTATTTGTCTGGATTTGGTCTTGTCCATCGGGTTTTTTTATTGGGGGCAGCCAGATCCTGTCCAAGCCATTGTACTTCTATTTTTTGGTTTCAGGAAGTTCGGAATATGAACTGTAAGCTTACTAATGACGCAACTTTATTGGAGTTTTTATATTCTCTCTGTGTATATAGAGATTTTGTATAAAAAGATATTTATTGTTGATTTGAATGATTTAATTTATCAAAATTTGTGTATGCATAGCAGATTTAGAGCACATGCCTTCCAAATTTGATTCTTACGAGTTTTAATTTTATTATTGTTTTCAGACACTTGATTTATTCCAAACGATATATATATATATATGCGTCTGGAACACATGACAACATAACACAGATTTCTGAATGTCAAGTCATAGTCTTATCTTAATTGCGTTGCGCCTTAAAATAAGTCGGAAATTTTTTAAAAAAATTATTATTTAACAAGTAGTAGTTGCATTGACAGTGATGCTTAAAAAGGGGAAATATTCAAATATCACCATAGCCAATTAGGATAGTCCCCAAGAGGCAAGGGACACACCGACAAACGCATATTATATTAATACTCTGCTTCTTGTCTGAAACCATGTTTTTCTGGTGACGGTAGGTGACAGAAAGCAACAGTCACTCGGATTTACTGATGCAACTTGCTGAGATCAGAGCAGATAGTTGCAGTCTCGTAATTACGGAACCATGTAGCTGTTCTGAGTTACGATGACTCGGGTGGAGAAACACGAGCACTTGCAAACATTTCTTAGAATAATCACGAGGGTTGCAATATATATACTTTCTATTTTACAGACATCAGAAAAGTTATGAGGAATTTTCATGATAAGTAAGATCCTGAAGACTAGTCGCTAGTCAAATCTTTGGCATCTGATTCTTTATAAACACAAACATGGACGCCATAAATTTCCAGCCACCCAACTACTCCAATTCAACTTTCTAGTTGTGAGGGTTTAAAAGCTGGTAAAAAATGAGTCAGGCGAGTCAAAATACATGCGACTCACGACTGAGAGGTTACTATTTATGTTAAGTTAACGGCATTTCAGTTTGGCAAAAGTAGCTTGTATTTTATCCCTAGCGGTTTCCAAAGAAGCTATAATCTCACCTGACCTTTTTGGCGGGTTATAGTTTACCCTTGGAGGCTTTCTCCCGAAACTGCAATTGATTATGCGCTCTGTTATTTCCATAAAGTCCCATCATGCCAGCTCCTCTTTCCGTTCCTTTACTCTCTCTGTCTTTCTCTCACTTTGTGCTTATTCCTTCCTTCTTCTCTCCTCCTCATCTTCAACTCATGAGGTTACTCTCCAATGCTTGATCCTTCCTCTCCCGCCATGAACGACCAGCTCTCCAGACCCACTTCCATCTTTGGACTCCGATTGTGGGTTGTGCTCGGGGTGTGTGTCGGAGCCGCCATCGTGCTGCTTCTCTTCCTCATTTCTATCTGGCTCGTTTCCAAGCGCTCCAAGACTAATCCCACTCACAGACCATCAATCCCAGTCGTCTCCAAAGAGATCCATGAGATTAGAATCGACCATCACCACGATTCCAAGCTTAAAGGAACCCGTATCCTATCCGACCCGTCTCCCGAACTCGACCCGCTTCCCGGAATTGAACGCCAGGCTCTGCTCCCAGCATCGGAAGAAGAAAATCCATCGGCGATCAACCGAATTCAATTTGAGATTGGGAAGAATCATAGAATTTCGTTCCCTGAACGTGCTCTGGCTCGGTCGTCTTCGCATGGAAGTGGGGAAGTACGGCCCGTCGATCAAGTACCGACGGTGATTCCCGCAGTGTCGCATTTGGGTTGGGGTCACTGGTACACCCTGAGAGAGCTCGAAGATGCGACGAATGGATTCGCCGATGAGAACGTAATCGGGGAAGGCGGTTATGGAATTGTTTACCATGGTATTCTGAAGGACAATACTAATGTTGCAGTTAAGAATTTGCTCAATAATAGGTACTTTCCTCTCGCATTTAGGGATTATTCTGGTTTGGTACAAAATAATAAGTTTGGTATGTGATGCGCTCATAACGTAAGGGGACAAGCTGAGAAAGAGTTCAAGGTCGAAGTGGAAGCTATAGGACGAGTCAGGCACAAGAACTTAGTAAGGTTGCTGGGATATTGTGCTGAAGGAGCTCATAGGTACTCCCTTGCAGCATCTGCAACTACCAATTATTTCTATTTTATACTGTAATTTGTATTACTTTATAAGAGGTCTCTGTACATCAACAAATTCTTTAATTGGCAAAATATGTTTGATAGAATGCTCGTATATGAGTACGTTGACAATGGGAACTTGGAGCAGTGGCTGCATGGGGATGTTGGGCCTTGCAGTCCTCTGAATTGGGAAATTCGAATGAACATTATTCTGGGAACAGCAAAAGGGTAAGTAACAAGTTAATTTATTGATCTCTGCTTTACTTCCTTTTCATTCTAAAGTCTAAACTGATCGGTGATTTCATTCAACAGGCTAGCTTATCTTCACGAGGGGTTGGAACCAAAAGTTGTTCACCGTGATATTAAATCAAGCAACATTCTGATCGACAAGCAATGGAATTCAAAGGTGTCAGACTTTGGGCTTGCAAAACTCCTTGGCTCTGATAGTAGCTACATTACCACACGTGTCATGGGCACATTCGGGTTTGTAAATTCTCCCATTGTTCTGTTCTATTCCCTTAAGTTGGCAGCCATTGCTTGACATCTTTTTCCCTTTGGCAGATATGTAGCTCCCGAATATGCAAGTACTGGAATGTTAAATGAAAGAAGTGATGTGTACAGTTTCGGAATTCTTATTATGGAAATAATTACAGGAAGGAATCCAGTTGATTACAGTCGGCCTCCAGAAGAGGTTTTTCGCATACCCTTTTTTTTTTTGCTCAAGTTTTTCGCATACCTCACTTTTGTCATTTTGATACGGCTGCTGCAATCTGTTCCTACTTCTTGTTCTTGTAACTGAAAATGATGACTTTCAGGTCAATTTAGTTGACTGGCTCAAGAAGATGGTTAGTGACAGGAATGCAGAGGGAGTGCTGGATCCCAAGCTCCCTGAGAAACCAAGTTCGAGGGCACTCAAGCGAGCCCTTCTTGTAGCTTTACGTTGCACTGATCCTAACGCACAAAAGCGACCTAAAATGGGGCATATCATACATATGCTCGAAGCTGAGGATTCTTCTCACAAAGAGGTAACAAAGCAAGCAAAATGGGTTAAAAAAGGATGTACTGTTTTTATAGCGGCGTTTTTCCCTTGTTCCCCGTGGTTTTTTGTCTCTCACATTGGGCCTTTTCCCACATTAAATTTTGTTTGCCATCTTCTACTATTCTCTTGTTTTACTTCTCTATAGTTCTCAAGTTTTTAATCTTTTTCTTATATCCTCTGCTTCCCCAAGCTCAACAGTTAAGAAAATATATTAAGAGGTGATGCATATTGGGAAAACAACTTAAATTTGGAAAAATATAGAAGCCGTGCTTTCAATTTAATGAAGTACAACTTCTCCATTCACAAACTGTTTTGAATGTTCAATAAGAGAAAGACCTTGAAGGACTTTTAGTTATCCATTACATTAATGTTCAATGCTGCCATTACAACCTCTTGAGTTATTGTGGTAAGATTTAAGGTAATTTGCATTTTAGCAGTGTTACTCTCCTGCTTTCCAACTTCTAAGTAAACCCACTGAAACTAAATGCAAAAGCATACCGCATTGTATGTATTAGATGGCAAGTATTACGTATATCCCTGATATTTTCATGATCCTAGCACCATGAAGCTGATTTTTGTCACTTTTGTCAATTCAGGATCGGAGGGCGAAAAGGGATGCGGAAAATTCAGCTAATGATGAGGATAGATCAAAAGGGGACGCAACTGTGTCTGGTGATGATGGTAAAGTTTGAAAGAGAGATAAAGCAGCGCCAGTGAGACAAGACCACACCTTGAAGGAGAAAAACAACGAATTATGCATTAGCTGTATCTATAATGACTAAGAGCTTTTGGTGCCCAACGCCCATTCCTTTACAACCTGTCGTTTGTGAATGCCAGATGCTATTTTAATCCACCAGGTTTCAGCATAATTTGGTCTTGTATATATTTTTTGGCTTCTTAACCCCGTCCCATAGCCTCAATTCCTTCTGAAGGTCTGCTTCGTGTTCTCTGTTCGTGCTTTTGCCTTTACGGAGGGAAGCTTGCAGCTTTATTTTGGACCGGGACATGTGGAGTTATCTCACGTTATATCCGTTATAAAGTTATTTGTTATACGTCTTTTGTTTTGATCTGCCTGAACTTGGCTGGATTAAAAACACAATACAGTGTCGAGATTGTTTTTACTACAGCAAACACTCAGACGATATGATATACAGAGTGTCAATTTTATTTACGGTGTTTTATGTAATTTAATTTGCCCTCTGATAACTTGGTTCTGTCCATATCTTGAAACCCTGTTTTTATGATCAACTTTGACAAATGACAATTCTGTATGCGTATCTGGCTGGGAAGTGAGGAAGTTGTTCCAAAGATATCAAGTTCCTCCTTAATCTATTTTTCCCCGATCGTAACTTTTGTGAACATAAAAAGGGCTTAGAGCATTCAACTGCTTACGACGCAGCGTCAAGCGTGAGGGCATCCATTTGTTAGAGGGAGAGAGAGAATGGAATGTATACCATCTTGGTTCCAGGATTGGGAATAGACCCCAATTTTTGGAATTGATAGATTGCGGCCTCACTTTAGAACGGTTCCTTCGTGCCAAACTTTGTTGATGCCCTTGACAGCCCCTAACCCGGCCTGGTACCCCGGCCACAAACCATGTGCTTCTTCTTGTCGTTGGTATTACTAGTAGTCTACTCTAGTCCAATTATTTCGTTGAAAAAGCCATGTGCCTATAATGAAGCTTGGGCCTCCCTAAAGGCAGCGCATAGTTAGAGAGAGAAAGAACTGTAGAGATATGTGCACCGAGCATAGGAACAATCTCTAAGGATATGTAGAAGTAGAAGATGTTCTATATATCCTTAGCGATTGTTCCTATGCTCGGAGCTTGTGGGATAAGGTGATTTTAAACAGGTATGCATCCTCCTTCTATTCTACTGATTTACGGTCCTGGGTGAGCATGAATTTAAGGAAGCCCTTGGGGTTAATTTTGGGAGGGCGCTGGAATTTATTCTTCGGTGTGCCTTTATGGAAGCTCTGATTGGAGGAACCGTAGTATTTTTGAAGCCAATATTTTAAAACCAGCTGACCCTGCTGCAGCTGTGTCTATTATATGGGAGAGATATTTTGTATCAGCTGATGCAGGTTCAATGTTGATTAGCCCAGGAGTCTCAGGTTGTTCAGGTGGGTTCGGAATTCCTGTGGGATGGACAAAGATTAATGTTGATGGAGCAGTGGTTGTGGCTTCTACTTTGGCGGGTTGTGGGGGAATATTCAGAAACAGTTCTGGCTCATGGCTAACGGGCTTCACCAAGAAATTAGGCTACTGCAACGCTAGTGTGGCTGAGGAGTGGGCTATTTATGAAGCTTTGAAGTTAGCTTGGGGATTGGGTTTAAGGAGATTAATTCTTGAATCTACCAACATACCTTGAGAGCAAGTGGTAAGGGACTTGCTCTCCCACCCCATGTCTTGGGTTCAAGGCTTGGGAGTGGCAAAAAGGATGTTGGGAGCTCTTCCCCCACGACCGTGGGCCCAACGCGGAGCGAAATCCGGATTAGTCGGGATCGAAGGTTCCGGTGAACCGGGTGGGATACCAAAAAAAAAAAAAAAAAATTCTTGAATCTGATGCTGGGGAGATAATTAAGCTCATCCTTGATCCTTCCTTCACCTCTGGTAGTCTGCTACTGATGGAAATCAGAGACCTCTTAGATCGTGATTGGCAAGTTAACTATAATCAATCGTGAGTCTAGTAGGATAGCTTATGCATTAGCTAAGATGGGAATTTCCGTTTCCTCTATTTTATATGATTGTCCTTCGCATTTGAGGTCTTGAGTTAGCCAAGAGAGTTTGGAATTTATTTCCCCTTCTGTGTATTGCTTCTTGTTTGTACTCCGGGCTCTTGGCCCTCTTCTTTATAGCCAAAAAAAAAAAAAAAATGTGCACAGTTAAACAAAGCTAGTCATAACATGATAAATAACCGCCAAGGGAGCCCGATTAAGGGGGCCGGAAAAGACTCCCTATTCCTCACAAATCTCAGAATCAGAATGAACGGATAATCCAATATATTCACATGCCCAGAATGTGGAGCAAAACATACATCTTACAACCATGCAAAGATTGTCGCCGTGGCCAGTAATATCCCATGCAGTAACTTGGCTGGTTTGTCCATGTCAGCTAAGCTTGCAGGACTTTGGGGTGGCTGGTTCCCTCCGGTGGCGTCTGCTGCAGCGGGTGGAGGCGGAGAAACGGGAGGGGATCACAAGTGCCAAACGTCGCGTTTGCCTGTTCATGTGTCACAAATTACCAATTCAAACGTTGCAGGTTTGCCTTCATATTGAAGCTACTAACTGATGCAAACACCTCTCGTTTCATACTCTCATTTACATCTTCACATAATCTAATATAGCACCGATTTGTAACCTCGCTATGTTAAAAAGCCATAAACAAGTGTCGAAAAGGTGGAGGAAATAAAACCTTGCAATACGCAATGTTGCCACATCCACAAGTCAGATGACCATTTGCTTCATCAACAGCTTCCGGGGCTCCTCCGCCATCACTCCTCTGCAACAACAGTCATCATCAATAAATTTATGAACTATTTTCCCAAGGTGAAGCGCATAACACAATCAGCAGGATTAAGGATTTGAGAATCCACTTACTAGGTAATAATCAACAGCAATGAAATTTGGCCATCGTTTGCCAGCTGCATCATAGCAAGTCTTCATCATGTTAAGTAATGGACCCGAATTGTCTGCACAAGTCTGAGATCGATTGGGAGTAGAATGGAAGAAGTTCTGGAGAACCAGGGACCTTGATTTTGTGTTCATTGCTGGCGACTCGGCGCGATTTGGACAAGAACCAGACACCATCCCTTCATCTCCATCTGAAATTTTCCCACATAAACGAAACTGGTCTTAGGCTCTGTAACCAAAAATGAAAACAGTAAAAAACATGTTTCTCATTTTAGTCCTAAGATTAAACTCACATTGGTTTTCAACCACATATGTCCACTGGTAAGCAATGCCCTCAGAAGCTTCCTTGCTAGATATGGAGGTGAAGACGACCAAGCGTTGATTCTTCTGCACCATGTCATCGACAGTAGGCCAATCTCCGCCGTTCTTGGGCATCCGAGACACAGGGAGCATGTACTTGCGGAGGCCAGAAGCTTGGAAGATCTTAGTTAGGCCATTAGGGGATGTGACGTAGTCCTCAATGAAGATGGTGACAATCTCTGAGGGATTTTTGTCCAGAAATGATCGAATGTCTTTCAGCACGTTAACGGCAGGTTGCTGCGCACCCAAAGTTAGCGAAATTAGGAATTTAGGATTGGTTGAGAGGCAGAGGAAGATGTTACACCGTGTGAAATATTGAAAAGGGCCTAATTAAGTTCCGAGGATAGAATGAATGAACAGAGTCACGCACTTACGAATGCAGTGAAGTTGTAACATTTGCCTTGAGCAGAGTGACATAGCCATACATCATTTTGAAAGTCATACATGTCCAACATAAGTCCTCGAACTCCATTCTACACACCCAACAGCCAAAGGAGAAACAATATGTCAGAAACATGTTGATCGCGATCTATTCTAAATGGTGGTATCAACTTTTTTTTGTCAAATTTGCAAATTGCTGAATCACAATAGCAACCGTACCAAAGAAATCAATTTGAACATATTATATTACTTTCTCAGGAGGTGGTGAATTTTTTTTAATGGGGGTAGGCAACTGCTGTTTTGTATTGACTCTGCCTTTTTGAAGCTATGAATATTAGTTTCACAGCTCAGAAAATATTTTTTTTAATGAATCACATGATCCCCACTGTCTGCTATCTCTGTCTTTTTGGGCGGCAACTGAGTCTGGATCTGTTTGTTTTCCAATATTAATATTCGTTTCACGATTCATGAAAAGAAAGAAAAAATCGTTCCACAATACACAGATTATAAAGGGGGCAGCGTGCATTCACTATTGTTGGCAAAAAAAGTTTATTCACTATTATCTGTCACCATAAAATCAATAATTAATAATGCTGTAAATCCGTGTCTGAATTTGGAATAAAAGAAAAATAAGAGCAACCAGAAATGCATATACTTAAATAAGTATTTAATAATGCATTTATAAACCATGTCAATTCATTACCTGGCGAATCCGATGCTCACCAACTTTAACAAAAATGGAACTGAAATCGGTTGGTCTCCTTGTTAAGGAGGGTGTTTTATTAATTTCAAGCAGGCGTTATAATAAGAGTAAGTGAGATTAAAAACAGCACATTCCAGATACCTATTCTCCAGAATTTTCTGGCAAAGAAAAAGACCACATTTCTCTTGGTTTAGCGGAGGGCGAAAAAAAGAGGAAGTACTTACTTGTAGTTGCGTGGCAACAGTGTCTTCCTGATTCATAGGAGATATGAGGAAAGAACCAGTGGCCGATCTAGCTCCGGCGAGGGCGTAAGAGTTGTGAGTAGTGAGCCACGAATAGCGATTGAACGCCAAACCTTTCACCTGAACAAAACCCAAAAAAAAAAAAAAAAAAAGACTTTAAAAACAATTTAATAAAATGGAAATGGAAAATGTGATCGACCTTAGTAGCGGGACTCGTGGGCTGGATCCGGGCACATCTGGGTCGGGTATTCCCATTGGCAGGGCACGTCTGACAGCTGAGGCCGGCGTCGCATTTGTTCTGCGATCCACAGGTTTCTCCGATCTGCTACCACACATTAGAAAAGATTAACATCTAGCTGTATAAACCAAGAGGAAGGAGCCGGAAGAAGGAAAAGGACCTTGAGGGCGGAGGAACAGGAAACGAGACAAATTGCGATTACAAGGAAAGAGGTTCGTAAATCACGAGGGCAAACAAAGGCCTGCAGGAAAATGAAAGAGCGAGATGGAATTAATGAGTGAGAAAAGATAGGAAATTAAGTGAAAGAGAAGAGAGAGCGTGAACTGGGTTGCCTTCATTGGTTGAGTTGGTGAGTTGAGGCTTCTCCAGGGGAGGAAGAAACAGAGGCAGGAGCTGGTTCTCTGTGTGAGAAACAAAGGAGGGAAGATGAAAGAGATAAGGGGAGGGAAGATGAGTGAAAGAGACGGGGATTTAGTGAGAGAGGGAATGTGGAGGAAAAAACAGGCGACGTCACGTCAGATGTCATAGCCCCATTAGGTGGATTCACCCTCCGGCTTCCCCACTCTCACCCTCTTTCTTGCCACATCAAATATAGGAAAAGGATGCTTCGTTTAAATCATCCTCATCCTTTGTATTTTTTATCGTCGTGTTGAAACCGGCTATTGAAGGGGTCGACGGAGTACTTAACAGTTTAATATAGGGATAGGAGCAAGGTTGTCAAACTTACGAATTTAAACAAACTCATGATAGTGACGTAAACTCGTAAGAGTTTAATTTTATTATTAAATAAATATTATTAGTGTATAATTAAATAATTAAAATATAAAAATGATAATAATTTGATTTAAATATATTTTAAATCTAAATAATTGCATTCATTATTTATTATATTTAAGAAAGAAATTTGTATAAAATTTCTATATAAAGATATTGAAGCGTGATCAAATCAAAAAAGTTAACACGAGTTTAAAGTAAGTTAACATGATTTTATAATCTAGAAACGTAAAAGCGGTAAAATCGGTGTATAAACTCGTGAGTTTAACTAAGTTTACAACTAAGACGAGTTTCATCTGTCTTGACTCGTTTTTACAAGATAGAAGCGTAAAAACAAGAACTCAGAGAGTCAACTCACGAGTTTGACAACCACGGATAGGATATTATCACTACCAATTTTATGTCATTACCAAATCACTACTACTTTTTTACCGTTAGATCAAAATCTGATCTACATTTATCATTTCTCTCTCCTATTGAAATTATGATCTAACGGTGAAAAAGTGGTAGTGATATAAAATTTATAGTGACAATATCCTATCTCTTAATACTAATGGATTATTAGCTTAAATAATTATTTGTAATATAAAAATAAATATTTAAATCCAAAATATCATTAAATAATTATCGATATTCAATTATATAGTTAATAAATTTTATAATTTATATTTTTTTTCTATCATTATTATTTATAATTTACTCCCTCCTTGGATTATTTGTATAAGCAACTCTTTCTTTTGTGTGTCTCAAAATTTAAACTATTTTTTTACTCCTATTAAATACATATTTTTTTTATTAATTATCTCTCACTCACCACTGGCTCTCTTTTATTTAATCATTTATTACACATTCTATCTCATATTTTTTACTAATACTTTCTCATATTTGTTACTCATTATCTAGCTCTCTTATGCTCATTTCATAAATAGGGACATATTTAAAAGAAGCATAACATTTTTAACACATTTATTATTTTTAATTAATCTTAATCGTTTGTTCGTTTAGTACAAAAAATAATACAAGTTGTTTATAAAAAAACATGGGATAGAGTACAGCTTTAGAAAATGTCAGTTGACCTTTTTTGATAGATAAAAAAATGAATAAATAATTTAATCATAATATATGTTCACAGATCCTTATGTTATATTACCTTCAATTTTAATTATAAGACAAAGTTTGTAGTGTAATTTGACTACAAACTTTGTCAATTAGAACCAAAAGGAACATATCAGTTTATAAGTTAAATGAATGAATTTTAAAAGACAATAAATATAAATATTTTAATAAACTTATCTAGTTTATTTAATCTCTAAAAAAAAGTTAATTACCTCTTATATTTATATCGAGAGGGGTTAGTATTTTATTTCAAATGGTATATATACATACATATTCCTTGCATATTTGTTGATTTTTCTTCCTTACCCGGTGCTTATTAGGTATGGTGGTTGGGAAGGTACAAGCTGTAGCTTATAAATATGGATTAAAATTTTAAAAAATAGGAAAATTATGCACCCATCAGTTCGACCGATTCAATTATGGTTTACCAGTTCAAGTCAAGTTCTATTTGTCTTGGCCGATTTTCTGGATTTCCAGTTTCCTTTTATAACCATACTAAACATTGAATTGGTTTTCAGTTCAACTGGTCGAACTAGTGATTTGGTCATGTTTTTATAACACTTTATTTATTTATTTTTAAAAATTAAAAATGAGAATTCTATATATGCTTTTTTTTTTTTTTTTTTTTTATATTAAAAAGTTTTGTGCGCACTTTTGAAAAAAATACGATGAACACTTATGAAAACTTACGAGATCGCTACCAAAAGAGTCCCAACAACGACGAGAGAATTGAATCGATGCCGCAACATTTTAACTGCCCAGCATATAAAATGTATTCTGTACAGTTAATTATGATAAAGATAGAAAAAATGTATTTATATTTATTTTACTTCGTACTTGAGATTGTTTGAATCATTCTACTATTCATTTATCAAGTGTAAGAAACTACTTTCTGTCGACCAATATGTCACTGGAATACAGAAACCAGAACTACGTACTGACGTTATCTAAATACTACCTCTGGTCGTATAGTATAAATTCCATTATAAAATAGGCCAGGTCTTATATACGTAGTATTTAGCATAGTAATATAATTTATTTACACATTCTATAAAGCTTATTGTAATCTTTATTCACATTTGTACACGTTTTAATAGATTTTCTATATCAGAAAAGCTGAATACCAACTCTTAAGAATTTTTGGAAGGGAAAAATAGCTATTTAGTGTTAGAATATACAAGAATAATTGATTAATGTGATGGGAATAAATGAAACTTTTAACCATAAGCCTTCGTTAAGAAAATTAATAAAAAGAGAAAGATGTTTAAAATTTTATATAAGCTAGTCTAATTTACTCCCTCTGATCTTTCTTATAAGACACTAATTAACTATTTTTATAAACCAATAAAAACAGTTAAAGTCAATAAAGTTATCCTAAAATTTAAATAATTTCCAATATTCCCCCTACTAATTGCACTAAAATCTAATATTATATTAATTATTACTCTCACGCACTATCCTTAATAATTATGGGTATACATGAAAAAAATAACTAATGCTTCTTTCTTAGGAATAAGAAATTTTTATAAAAAAGCAATCAAATAAACTTAGTTAATGGCCTATTATAATAAAAATCAAAGGGTGTATAGGTGAAGCAATGTAGAAATCTGTGTCGTAATTAAATAAATGAGTTCACCTTGATATGTAAATTTAATTAATAGATACGAATATTTTATATTTAGTATCGTAAAGATATGGGAATAATGTTGTTTAGGTGGACAGCGTGGAATAGTGAAGAGATTAGAGGGAATAATGGTGGGAAAAGATGAGGTGTGGAGGGAGATATAATAAGGAATTAAGAATTAAGAAATAAAATACACAAGGAATGGATTCGGACACGTACCACGCTTTGCTTGGTGTGTCCGTCAGGAAGGTCAGTATTATACGTCATTTGAACAACCACACCCTTTTTCGTCTCATCTGGATGCACGCCAACTCACCAAACTGTCGCCGTTCCTTCTTACCCCTTCCTATTTTTAATATATTAATCAAAACTAAAAATTTGACTCACTCATAATATATATGGTGTTATTGAATTATATATTATTTTATTAATTAATTAATTAATTTAAATATAAAATGATAAATATTAATACTATAAAATAATTTATTTAACTTTTTTAAATATTTACAAAAAAAATCAATTACTACATATGATTTTTTAAAAAAATTAAAGCGATGCGGTTATATGCTAAGCAGTGGCGGAGTCACGTTATTGCAAGTGGGGGCAGGTGCAGACATAAATTTTGCTTTTTTTTTTTTTTAGTAAGTAAATGGAAAAAAAATTTGTGTGCAGTCAAATTATGCAGACATTGTTTGTTAAACCATAAGTACAAGTTACCTTCTCAAGGTGCAATCATGTCTCTTTCTTTCTTTGGTTTTCTTACAACTTTGGAAATCTGTTTATTAAAAACTCTCTTGCTTCCTTTTATGGGGTTATGACTGATTGGGTGCTACCCACCTCTTCAGAATTCTAGAAAGACCTTATTTTTAAAACATAATGTTGATTGTAACTCTTTTGCATGGTCCTCAACTTCTCATTCTATAACCTTTTACTTGTTTGATTCTTGTATGATCTCTACCTCTATGAATTCTTCTGATTACTAATTGGAAAAATTTGTCACCTACCAAGATTGGACAATTTCTCCACCATTACATATATATTCTTCTCATTCTACATACATTTTGCTAACTTATGTTGAACGTGATATATTTGATAAGATTGATGATGAAGATATAATGTAATATTTTTAAGGAATGAAGAATCAAATGATGCTTTTGCAATCGCTTATCATTGTAATAGGCTTAGTTGACTCTTAATTATTATTTTTATATGTTAAGTTGAAGTTTTCTTTATATACATATATATATATTTAATGCATTTAAAACTTTCAAAAAAAAAAAAAACCCCAAACACAAAATCATAGCTCCACCACTGATGCCAAGGATAATATATCACTTTGGTTTTTAGTGTCATTTATTTTTTTAAGATATTAGTGAAATTAAATAAGTAATATTAAAATATTTATAGTTATTTTTTAAAGATTAAATTATTTAACTTATAAATTGATATAATATAATTATACACTACATATGTTATCATAAAGCAACTTATTTTTTTAACTTTATTAAATGGATTTAACAATAATATGGACCGAAGGTAACATTATAAATGGAATTGAACTCCTGATTTATTATTAAATAATTTTTTTTTTTTTATATAAAAAGGCGTGACAATGGCGCGAATTACAACGAAGTGAGATGTCATGACCTCCCACTAGTTAGGGAGTATCAATACCACTAGGCTACAAGGCCTTTGGTAAATATTTTTTTTTTTGATGTCATTCAATTATGCTGGTCCCTCACATTTTTGAAAATGATGCAAATTAAACTACGCCAGGCTCTTGCACGCTTTCCTCAAAAGCGAACAAATAATAATAAAAGCCACGCTTGTGATGCACCCTTTCCTTTTTTGTTTTTACAACGTCGGGGCACCTTCCTTTTCTTTTCTTTTTTTAAAACTGAATAAGTGGTACCATGCTTTTACGTCTTCGTCCGGACCAGGTTCTTCATTAACCTAGCCAAATCGAAGAGAGAGAGAGAGAGAGACGCCGCAATTATTTGTACGGGCAACTTAACACATTTATATTTATATCTATAAATTAATATGTCGCGTTAATCTCGCACGCCGTCTGAACAAACAAAAATATATGTCCTCATGTAACTTTCTTCCATAAAACACGGGGACTTGCAGTTCTCCAATACCATATTTTAGGATGTATTTAGATAGGTACCGTTGAAAATAGGTTAGACTACCTACCTGGGAGTTTACCTATTTGGACATAATCTGTTTGTTAAAGGATTTGGTCAAGAGCGCTATTTAAAGTTTGTGATATAAATAGATTAGGTCTATTTTATTAAGTTATGGCCTAGAAGTTGTAAGCCTTCAGGTAGGTCTAGCCTATTTACAAAATAAATAAGTATAATTATATTTCTATCATATAAATAATATAATATTTATTATTTTCCATTCTTATATTACATAGCTTTTTATACACTCAAAGTGTAGCAAGCCTATTTATGGCTTGCAATACCTATAATATGAGAGTTTTTAAAAGGCCTACTTGCAAGTAGATCTTTAAAAAGGTTTCAAGCTTGACCAAGTCTTGTGAAGGCTTAAGCCTGAGTCTGTAATGGTCTTCTACCCTTATTACAGGCTCAAACCTTATTTAGCCAAAGTCTAACCTGACTTGATGTATTGCAATGCCTATACATTTGATTGTGAAGAATAGATTTGAGCTTAAAATAAAAAATTCAGAGTGATATTGATAAAAATAAATAATATTCGGAGGACTGTTAACAATGGGGATTAGAATCAATTTTTTAACTGTAAAGAAAAAATAAAAAACACAAGGTAGTGTGATAATCACGTCAGGAGTAAATTTTTGGATGACAGCTGAATGAGGGCATTTTTGGCAGAATACCTTCTAATTGACACTGTCATACTAATAACCTAAAAAATGTTCTCATTTCTCAAGGCAGCTTCCCGGTTCTACCCCCTGCAACCATGATTTTTCCTTGTTATTTTATTTTTAGATTGAGATAATATTATTTTAGGTTCTTAAACTTCCAACAATTTGATTGAATTTTATCGTTAGTCATGTATTTTTAAATCATGGTTCTTACTTCTTAGTCTTTTTGTTGTTGCCTTCTCTTACTTTTTGGTAGCTATAATTTTATAAGGAATTTGTCTAAAAGTTAAAAGTTAATGTCATTAAACATAATAATCAAAATCAAAACATTTAAAAGTATTATTGCACCGAAAACCAAAAAAAAAAAAAAAAAGTATTTTGCTTATGTATAAAAATGCAATGAGAATATAAATAGACATGCCAGCCCAGGCTTCAATTAAACTAGGCCATATATAAGCTTATGATGGACCTATTGACAACCCAGGCTTCAATTAAACTAGGCCATATATAAGCTTATGATGGACCTATTGACAATGACGTTTTTATTCACACAAATGTCAACGGTGCTTTGTTGGGATAAAAATAATGTTTAATTTGATTATGCCCATCGGCACTTGGCAAGTTGGTAGCACTTGATGGAGAATAAACATTTTTAAAAATTTCAATTAACCGTGTAAGAACTGATCAATGCTCAATAGCTGTTTCATTATTATTTTCTTTTCGGATGAAATGTGACTGGTGAATTAATATACCATTTACGGAAAAAGACGCTTATACAAATAGCATATTCATTGATCATGCCATTTGGGCAAATGAAAATAATAATATTCCACTTAGTCTTAGAGGAGAAAATGACAGAAAAAAACCTGAAAATTAGAAAAATTCTAAATCAGATTTGTTGCCTAAGAATTGATAAGGTGATAATTATATTACGTTTGATAAGCAATTTTAAACTCATTTATAAGAAATACCTAATTTAAAATTTTACAATTTTTAGTTTCTTATTATGTCATTTTCCCTTTTAAGAATGATGTAATTTTTAAAACATTAAGTTTATGTTTGGACGAGGAAAAAAAAAGTGAGAGAGATCCTAAGAATGAAAATTTCTAAAAATAGTAAAAAAATTATTATTTTTAAGAGTTTTTACTTTTGGTATTCTTTCCCCATGTTTCTGCATCTAAATATAGCATAATACATTCCACTCTGAAATAGTTCATGTGGTGAATTCGGATGTCTATATATACTTTATACTTTATAGATAACTAAAAGGGTTTTGAAAAAGGACTCATGAGTTTTAGAACTTAGCCAACAACCTTGGGCCAGCAAAGCAAGCCTACAGATTAACATTAACCCACGAGAATGTTGATGGGATGGAGGAGGACTAGAGATTAAACAACCAGAAGCACTCGAATTGTTCATCTAAATAAAGGGGCGACATATATATGTATGAATAAAAAATCAATCACATACAAGAACTGAACAAAAGGAACAAAGGTGAACAAGTGGCTAAAAATATTGAATCAGTGAAAAATGGAATGAATGAAAACACTAGATGGAGTCAAAAACTACCAGGGGAAGTACGTGTAACCTAGCCATGTCATGTGGAAGCCATGAAAGTTGCTAATGCCAAAATAAGAGAAGCAGATTGCAGCAAGTCGGCGGGTTAGATGCCTCTGGAATGGGAAGAAAGCTGGCCTCCTCCATCACCCATGGCAGCTGGTGGCGGTGGAGATATCACAGGCACGTCGCATGTCCCAAACGTCGCATTTGCCTGCTCGTAAATTCAACCGAACTCATTTTAAAATAGCAATTCCCCAAAAGAGAAAGCATTTTACTTGTGATCATCAGATATTTTTATACTATATAACCTTGCAATAGGCGATGTTATCACAGCCGCAAGTGAGATGACCATTGGCCTCATCAACAGCTTCTGGGGCTCCTTCCCCATCACTCCTCTACAGTTAAGAAATATCTTGGATCAATACACACTACACTCGTATCCTTATATATGATATATTTATCTAATTTGATTAGATTAAGAAAGTTAATTAATATAACGTGTATAAAATACTTTATTCATCTTTCTTGATTCTGTATTTTCCTGCATTAACGGTGATCAAATTAGGAGAACGTACCTGTAGAAATCGACAGCTATGAAATTCGGCCACCGATTACCCGATGCCTGATGGCAAGTGTTCATCATGCTGAACAGCGGCGCCGAATTGTTGGCGCAGGCATCCGCCGCGATGGGGTCAGTCGGAAAATAGTTTACCAGGACCAGTGACTTGGATTTGTTGTCAATGGCCGACGACTCTGCGCGATTCCGACATGATCCAGCTGTCATTCCATCATCCCCATACTGGGTTTCAACGACGTAGTTCCATTGGTAAGCAATGCCCTCGGAAGCTTCTTTGGATGATTTGGAAGTGAAAAGAAGGAGGCGCTGGTTTTGACCGACCATATCGTTGACGATGGGCCAGTTAGCGCCATTCTTGGGCATTCGGGAGAGAGGGAATAAGTAGTTGGAGAGGCCAGAAGCGTTGAAGACATTGGACCTGTTTGGGTTGGCGGTAGGAACGGTGACTTAAAAGCTATCTAACTTTAAAAAAAGCTCGGTAGGAAAAAAGTCGTTATAGAAAATGATTTATGTTTGGACATGGCGGGGCCACGTCAAAAAGTGAAGCATTATGGAAAAAGCCAGCTTTTTCCTTAACCGACTTTTTGAGCTTTTGGAAAATTAAGCCAACGCAACGCAATCCAAACGTCTTCGATGCTTAAAAAGATGGTCATTGGTGAGGCCATTGGAAGAGGTCACGTAGTCTTCGATGAAGATGGTCACTATCTCTGTTGGGTTTGCTTCTAGAAATGATCGTATCTCTCTCAACACGTTGATGGCAGGTTGCTGCCCAAATCAAATCATATACATTCCTTTCAACTCATCATTACTACTGATAACACCCAGTGACCCAAACCAATCACATCATATATATATATGCAAGAATTAGACTTACAAAAGAGGTGAAGTTGTAGCATTTGCCATCGAAGGAGTGACACAGCCATATATCGTTTTCGAAGTCATACATGTCCAACATAAGTCCTCGAACCCCGTTCTGCATATATGATTATGCACCCAACCACAACAAAAAAGGTTAATCCAAATTGGGGCGTGATCCATTGTGGATACAAGCTTTCAATTATCTGTAATAATGCATCCTCTTATATTAACAACTACATAAGTCCTCGAACATAAGTCCTCGAACCCCGTTCCGATTCTCAGGCATTAATTGACAACTACATGTGTATATATCATGTATTCCTCGGAGCTCATAAGCGTGAAGTCTAAATCAAAAGAGCAGCAGCCAATTAATTAATTGAGACGCGCGGTTTGTGAACTTGTGATGGCTTATTTAAGCATATTCCAAATAACCCCACGTTAAGGTATCTAAGTTTAATATTGGTCTCACTTTTTAGGGATCTCTCACATATAATTGTGTGATCATGAACCTTAGCTTGCTCGTGATGCATGTTTTTATCCTGATTAGATCTAGATACAATTAGATATTAAATTTGTTACATTTAAATCATTATATGAATATAATCAGCAATAATTAATTACACTAATTTAATCTTACTTTAAGTGATTAGCTCAATTTTACTATCAAACTTAAAATAGAACCGGCCTGGATGATTTATGATAGATAAATTGGTTCGCACACAAGTCTAATTTAATTGTAAAGACTAAAGGGCTTTTTTTTCTTTCTTTCTAAATTACCCCTTATTAAATAACTAGTTATCGAAATGTCTTCGCTTTTTCCAAACTATTTTCCACCGCCCTTTGTTCGGTCGACTAACCCCAAGTTTAGTCGAGTAAAACACGGGGCGTTGAATTTTAACTTTTCCAGTGATTTGTCGACTAAGACGTGGCTTAGTCGACTAAATCGCATGATAGAAAGGGTTTTTTTAAACTCTTATCACGTTAAACACTACTGATTTTCACTTTTATTTAGCCATATTAATTAAAATATTAACAATATTATAGGAGAGATTATAAATTATCAAATAAATTAGTATCTCCATTGATAAATTCCCCCTTCATTCTAATTAATTAAATTAGAGTTTTTCAAATATATAACATCCTACAATTTAGTATTGGTGGACATTTATTAATAAATTAGTATCTCCATTGATAAATCTCCATTGTACATCATCGGGTATGCGTTCAATTTAATAATAATTGGAATATTGGTGGGCGATTATTGCTTTCAATATTGGATGTGCCGATTTCTCAAGTATTAATGTGCCCATTGAAATCAATATTTTATTTAATTATTGATTACTTCCACGATGAATTTATTTTCATTGAAGTTTTGAATATCTTTAGTTAATAAATATATTAGGTTTGATTGATATGGTAGTTAATAAATCTCCTAGTATATCTCCTTATTTTATTGAAGATTTGATGAATATTAAATTAATAAAGGGAAGATAATGTATATCTTATGTCCTTAAATTCATCCAGAGATTTTATTGGTTTTATATTTAAAAAGGATAGTATAGAATCCTAAATTGTAGGATGTTATATATTTGAAAAACTCTAATTTAATTAATTAGAATGAAGGGGAATTTATCAATGGAGATACTAATTTATTTGATAATTTATAATCTCCTATAATCTCTTCTATAATATTGTTAATATTTTAATTAATATGACCTGAATAAAAATGGAAATCTGTGGTGTGCGACGTGATAAGAGTTAAAAAAAACCCCTCTGTCGCCATTTAGTCGACCACAGTGCTTAGTCAACTAAATCTCAGGGAAAGTCAAAAAATTCAAGGCCCCGCATTTTAGTCGACTAAACTTGGGGTTAGTCGAATAAACAGGAGCAGATTGAGAAATAGTTTGGAAACAGAGGCATTTCAGTAATTAGTTATTTAATAAAGGGTAATTTAGGAAAAAAGCCAAGACTAAAGTCGTTAACCAACTACTCTAAAATGATCTTTCTTTTTCTTTATATGTAGATAGATTATTATCCATTCTCTGATTTAGAAACACAAACATCGTTTTTTCAAATTTGAACTTGAGATTAAGAGTGATATATTAATAGGGTCTTATGCCTTTGAATCAATGCTATGTTAGTTGCTCAATGAGGTTCCATCACGACTGATTGTAATGGAAAAATAGTTCTCTCTCTCTCTCATTCATATTCACGATAAAGTCGGGCGAAGAAAGTAGATGTAATTGTTGAGTAAACGAATGGAAATTGCAAATTATGAATAATAGGAAAGGAAGGGAGGTTACACTGAGTTGACTGGTGACCGAGTCTTCCTGGTTGGTTTGGGATATAATGGGGGATCCGGTGGCCGACGTAACATTGGAGCGAGCGTACGAGTTGTGGGTGGTCAACCATGAATACTGGTTGAACGCCAGCCCTTTCACCTAAGAACCAAAATTCACCCTTTAATTAATTTTCACGTCAAACTGAAACCCTCCAGAACAATCATCATCTGGCATCAGGAGTTAGGCAGTATCGAACCTTCGAAGTGGGGCTCGTAGGCTGGATCCGAGTACACCTGGGTCGGGTATTCCCATTTGCAGGGCACGTCTCACAACGGAGACCCGCGTCACATTGATTACCCGACCCGCAGGTTTCTCCTACCTGTTCCCTTCGAATGAAAACACATATCGGAGTTAGCTTCTTAACGGCAAGTACCAAAATTTGAAGCATGACCGGTCATGACAATAATAAAATGAAGACCTTGAGGCAGTACGAAGTGGTCACCAGGCTAAGGACCACTGCTAAAACCACTTGAATTTGTGAAGTGCCGATGCTACCCGGTAACACCTGCAGAACAAAAGATGGTTAAGTTACCATTTCGAACTGTACTTCATGTGAACCAACAGAAAACCTCATCCCGGCGATGAAATATCAGTAGCTGGATTGCTTGCCTTCATTTGGGATTTTGCCCTTCGCATAAAGTTGAGAATTTGTGAGAGGCGGTTGGCAAAAACAGAAGCTAATAGCCAATTAAGTAAGTAAGGAAACCGAGGAGATCATTCTTCAGACGCCCCTCTGTTTTTGCTTTTTATAATTGATGTGATCATACGTTATATAAGTGAAAAAGAATAGAGATGATGAGTTTTGAGGGCGAGATATTTGAATAATTCAGCCTAAATTAGAAGAAAAAACAAGCATTTTTATCTAGAAGAGTGTTTAGTTCGCACATGCATATGACTCGTACGCGCAGTTGTCTGATTAGAATTAGAATATTATAAAGGAGATGCTTCGTTGTATGGAAGATGTAGCTAGTTTATTTTTTAACCATCCGGGGAAGGTTGAATGTTCTAATTATTAATCGTCAAAAGACGAAAAGACCACAAGGTCTGGTTTCCCCTCTCCATTTCTGGAACTATATATCAATTTCAACTTCGATGATAACATCAATTAGGTGAAACCTAGACCCGTTTACCTGAAGAATGCTTCTTCCTAACCATTTTTTCTCTGTCTGGAATTGTACGTATGTATTTTCAATTGTGTTTGCCATAATAACGATTTTAAACTCAATCCACAAAGTTATCAAGTTGAAAGAAACTTTTAATGCTCGGTCAGATGATAAAAAAGGAACCTTTAACATAAAGCTTGTCTGCGAAAATTGAAATCAATTTGTGCAACTTCGCCTGTGTTGTTCGATGCGAGATGAAAGAAAAATAATAAACGAAACAAAAACATCTTCCCCCATACGATTATGCGGCAAAAGAATTCAGAGAAGCAAAACGTTTTTTTTCATGCTCCATATTTTGATAAACCTATTATTTATACATCAATAATTAAAATATGATTTATTATTTTATATTTATGATAATATAATGCTCGAATTTAAAATATAGTCAGTAGCACCAAATATTCTAGTTACTACTATTAATTTTGCTACTGTACTCTGTACTATCTATTAAATAGATAATAAGACTTGGAAACCATCAGAAAGGTTCGAATATTAATCAAATATATGAATATTAAATATTTACAATATTTTAAAACATGCTCAAATCCTTAGCCCAAACCCTTAATAGACAGATGAGCTAGAATCAGAAAGCTCAAACCCGACTATTAAAACCAAAGAGAATCTCTGATAACAAATTACTCTTTAAATATTCGATGTTTTTATTGATGAAGCACTATACCTATTTATAATAGTTTATAGAGATAGACTTTAATTCAAAATTCAATTACAAAATCCAAATATGAAATTCAGATAACTCATATATAATCCTAGATTCTAACAACTAAATTGATCTAATGGGATCTTCCACTTATTTCCGGATTTCCTGAGGGTAATAGTAAAAATAGACTGAATTAATTAAATAACCAAAAAATAATAATTGATATTATTCTTCCTTGAATAATACTCCCTCCGATCCTAATTATAAGACATATTTAACCGATTTTGTGGAGATTAAGGAAAGAAGTTAAATTAGTTAATTTTACTCATTTTCCTAAAATACCCTCATATAAATTTAAAATGACAAAAGTAAAAGTGAGTCAACAATATCTACCACATACCTCTCTCACCTAGAATTTTTCTTTCTACACAGTTTTTAATTAAAATAAGGGTCTGGTTATAAATACATATATGTGAGTAAATATATGCACGTGCACACACACATACATACATATGTTTGTGTGTATATATATCTACACACATATGCATATATACACACACATATAAACATACACCCATACACTCCTATATATATATATATATATATCTAGACACGCACATATATATGTGTTTGTGTTTGTAAATATATCCACACACATGTGTCTATATGTACACACACAAACATATATATATTGACAGTTACACACACTTACATATATACATACATACATACATATATATAGACACACACAAATATATATATTTGTGTGTGTGTGTATACTCAACAATTTAAAAGTTTTATTGATTGGAAGAGTCTATACACTCATATACATATACTCACCAAAAACCAAATGCACTTGAAAGAATAAATAGGGGTATTTTAGAAAGAAATTGACAAAAATTAAAATGTTGTCTATAATTGGACTAAAACCAACTCTAAAATATTATCTTATAATTAGGACGGAGGGAGTATCAATTATTATTTAATTGGTACTTTATCATGGGATAATTCACAAAAAAGTTGATATTCACATTTTTTGTTTTAATATGAAAATTTTAGGAGAGGGGTTGGGTTCACAATTTTTAATCCCAATTCCCTTGACTTTCTCTGGAAGTTGGGCCTTTTAAGGAGCAAATGTTGAAAACCTCCCTTGACTTTCTCTGGGAAGTTGGACCTTTTAAGGAGCAAATGTTTGAAAGTTTTCCAAGGATGGTAAGCCCAAAAACCAAGTGTTGGGGCCCAACAAAAGAGTGGTTATAACTTATAACCTGTTGGATTTAGGCTAAGCTAAACCGCTAAAGTAAAGCGTTTCGGGATGATGTGATGAACCCATGCTTCGGAGAGGGGCAAGGGTTGAAGATTCCTCGGGACAATATTAAGTTGTTTTGGAACAAAATGAAATATGAACCGCAAATTTAGAGAGACAATTAGTTATGATTATGTTTGTTGCTGTTGCATATTCATAGGGGACCTCTAAATTTCCGGGGTATCCTCAAAATCCTGGGTGGAACAATAGGAAGGATTCACAAATCAATGAATCGGGACTTCAGAAACAGAGTACATATCAGAATCATATCGTTGATTTCCAATTTGCTCCACGAAGCCCTCTCTTGGGTCATCCACGTACATTGAATTTAAATATTAACAAAACAAACTCAATTGATTCCTAATTCAAGAATCTTTAAAAAGTTCCCAGTCCAACTTTGACTGTTTGACGCTTCCAAAAATATCGCCAAGAATATTAAATATAGATTCGTAACATTGAATTCACCCTTCCTTCCACTTGAGTATGCGTTCAAACCTCAATCACCATTTTGTTATTTTCTGAACGACATGCATCTGTTATCAAATCAGACTTCCCCAAAAAAAAATTTACTCTTTCAAAAAGGGTGGCTGGGTTGGAGAGGGGAAAATAATAACTTGGCGAAACCATTTTTTTAAAAAATAAAAAGTTAGAATGTGGCATTAGCAAAATTTCTGTACAGAGGGTCACAACTCACATGCGTAGGAGGCAAAATTTAGCATAATCAATTAATGTATTTTGTATTTGCAGCTAGATATTAACATTTAAGAATTGCATGAAAAAATCCGCTCCCTGTCCTACCACTCAACCTCTGCTTCTGGCTACAAAAAAAATTCCTATTCGCATCTAACACAGATCCAACTGTCAGATTCCGACCAATTTGGCGTCTCAGCCGTCACCAACTCCCGGAGTCTATCCTCCGGCGAACAGGTACTGGACAGGCACGGCGATTCAAATTTCCACTCACACCAGTCATCATCCGGTGAATTCAGGGCTGAAGTTGTTGTATTGGAAACCCAGTCTGGGAAATCGAAGTGACTTGTCGGCGACGTCAACGGTTCTTTTACACGCTCTGATGAAACAGTTTCGTCGGCGACAAAGGGATGCTCCAAGAGCTTCTCCGCCGTCCATCTTTTTCTGGGATCTTTCACAAGACATCTTCTCAGGAAATCCTTCCCATCTTCGGACATATCATTGGGGATTTCCGGTAATTCTTCTCCTGACCCGATCCGCATCAACAGCGAGAAAATATTGGATTCATCCTTGAAATCCCAGGCGGGTTTTCCGGTGAGCATCTCCACCACAGCACATCCCAGAGCCCATATATCGGCCGGAGATTCATACTCACTGTCATTTACTGATTCCGGGGACATACAAACAGGAGTTCCCCTGAGCTCATACTTGGTCCTTTCGTTGCTCTGTTGCTCCCCTGACTTCTTGGCGAGTCCAAAGTCCGCAATCTTGACGTCGCCATTGGCAAAGAGGAGAATGTTGGGAAGCTTTATATCACAGTGGACGAAGCCATTGGCGTGAATATGCCTGAGTCCCTGGACGATGGACCTGGTGTATCGGCGGACATCGGATTCCGGCAAGCGACCGCCGCGAATTTTGAGCTGATCAGCGAGACTACCGGCGGCGGCGTATTCCAGGAACAAATTATAATAGTGGACACCGTTTTCGAAGGTAGAATCATGGCCGAAACACCTGATGATTTGGGGGCAGAGTCCAAGGCAATTGAGTACGAATTGTTCGTTCTGGAGGGAAGAAGAAGCGAAGAGGCCAGCGGACTTGACGGCGGCAGGGGATGAAAATTGAGGAGAAGTATATCTGGGAATGGCCAAGTGAACGGAGGCAAAGGTTCCGGTACCAAGAGACGATCCTCGATCCCAGTCCATGGAATTAATGGAAGGGAGATGATTTCCTTTTTTGCTTTGCGAGGAAGAAACAGTAGAAGAATGAAGCTAACAAGCTGGCTTTGAATTCACAAAGAGAGAGAGGGGGTATATATAAGGGAGGGGAATGAAGAAGGTAGGGGTCAAGGAAAGGGGATAATTGAAGCACGTGATATGTGAGGGGGGTGTGGATATTTTCACATTATTTGAGTTTCCAAATTTGGGTCAATTAATTAGCGGATTCGCTCGCGGCACACGCGGAAAAACACTCCTATGCTGACCGACTGCTATTTACTCCTACTACTATTCAATATTTGTGCATCTCCCAAACTCGCAAGGACTTCCTAATATATTATTAATTTGGCTTTTACGACTTGACCCTTTGATTCTTATCTCTTTTCTGCTTTTGTTTCCTTTTCTTTAATGAATAATCTTTCAATTCAGCACTTTTCAGTTCATTACTGTAGCTCATTCACATCTTATCCCATATAATTTAGTAATTTACCCCGCACGCCGCGCTGTCTTCTGGTCGTGTTCTGCTTCCTATATATTGGTCGCCTTTAATTTACCTTACATTTGTCTTTTTGCCTAACAAATTACCATTCATTTTGAATTCCTCTAACTTGACATGCCCTAATTCATTATATTATACTTCTTCAATCTACAGTTTCAACCTTATAGTGTGTTTCAACCTTATGAGTGTGTTTGATTTGAGGGTAAATGATAGAAGAGAAGAGAAAGGGGTTTAAACTTAGAGACTACCTACTAATTAAGTTTTTCTAAATCTCTTCTCCCTCCCCTTCTATTAGAATATACATTATGATTATTATCTTGATTTTGGTCGGGGGCCTATATATGTAGAATGTAGTATTATGGCCTTTGTAATTGATTGACTCATTATTACCATTCAATAAAGTTGTTCGGGTGTGGTCCATGAGTTTAACATCTTCCATCCTCTTTCCTTAAACCAAATACACTCTTAATCACCTTTTGGCTCAAAAACTTTTTTTGTCGGTAGATAAGCCGTATGATCATACTACAAAGAAGTTGATTCAAAAGTTATAGTGCAACCAAAAAAAAACTTGGTATAGTTGATAAAATGTTAGGTCTTTTAAATATGACGTCCTGAGTTCAGATCAGACTATATATATACAAAAGACTTTATTAGGAGAGACAAAACCTATTGATATGCTGCCTGGATTCCAACAAAAAAAAAAAAAAAAGAAGCTATAGTGCAGAAGAAGTGCAAAAATTAAAACGGCGATTGTTAAAATCATGGATCCATTAATAATCGTTTGAATTTGGAAATAAAAAACACGTGATGAATAAGTTAATCCCAATCCTCTGTACCTTATTAACTGCTATTAATTAATTAGGAATGAGCTCAGATCTGATGTACAGCAGTCGTCAACTTTAAAAACTAAAGGGAGAATAATATAATGAGGGGTGGGTACGTAGCCGATAGCCCCATTAATTGAATGGCTTTTAAAATAATCAACTAACAATTAATGCTCCGATTTACGTCTTGTATACTCCACTGATGATGGATCTGTGACCACGTTTTCTAAACCAAAATAAAAAAGAAAGAAAGAAAGAGTGTTCCCACTATTAGCTTCAAGCTTCGCATATTCGCATGCTAATCATATATGCTTGTCCCGTAGAGTTATCGTGCAACACTCGTAAAACGTGCATTTCATTTGGATTAGTAAGAGATATACATATTGTCAACGTTTGGTGGAAAAAAGAAAGAAATTGTCAATGTCTTTTGCATATCTCTCCTGCGTATTTTCCAAAATTAAAATAAAAAGTATGTATTCCACATGTTTTCCCACTTTTATATAAAACTCACATCTCATGACCTGATGATAAAATTATGTATAGAGTCTCAAGATTGAACATATTATTTATGGCTTTTGAATAGTGCGGCTTTTATAAATTTTATATTTTACAGGCATATAATAACAGTTGTACTGAACACAGAATGTTATATAATATTTAATTATATTATAGATGAAATGTAGACGGTTTAATTGAATTGTAGTTGTGATGATTAATAGTCAAACATGTTTGTGATAGGATAAAATTACAAAATATCTTTAGCGTGTGTCAAGCGCAAGAGTCAACAACGTAGTTTGGTTGTCATGGTAGACTCGGTGGATAGTCAGTGTTTTAAATTTTAGAGGGGCTACTAGTCTCAAACTTTAAGAGATTCGAAAATTAGGGGGTTGCAAGTTGCATGCATATTTTAGGGGCTTTAATTAATTAATTAACGAACAAAAATAACATAAGAAAAGGAGATATATTAAAGGAGGCATGTGGGTGAGAAAAGCAAATAGAATGGTGGCATGGGCCCCAAAATGTGGAAGAAATCAAAGGACAAGCATGTGAGGGCAGCAAAATGACCACCGGCCTTGAAGCATATGCCTCCCAACTGGCCTGGTGACCCTCAAAACAAGATATCCCCACATGCATTGTGCAATTAATAATTTCAGAAAAACAAAACATTGATTTCTTCCTTATATATAAAATGACCGCCTCAAAGCAACCACCTACAATAATTAGTATATTGTTGTAAATATATATTGGTCCTTTTTTAAAGCACTTGTTTATTCCTAAAAATCACATTAATTAGTTTAATTATTTGTTTAATTTTACGTTTAACTTACAAAACCGTGTTAATTAATAAGGGTAGTGTGTTTGATTTGATCATGTTTAATTAATATAATATTAGAGTTTAGTTATTAGTATGGTAATATTGAATGTTACTTAAATTTAATTTAACTTTATTTGGATTTTATTTATTTTTATTGGTTTTTATATTTTAATTATTTAATTATATAATAAGGACCTATTTAATATATATAAAATGACCGCCTCAAAGCAACCACCTAAAATAATTAGTATATTGTTGTAAATAGATATTCCCTCTTGTCCTTATTATAAGACATCAATTAATAAATTTATTTGGTCATTTTTATAATGTACTTCTTTGTTACCAAGGAGCATTAATTATTTATTTTCATATGTGCCCCTAATTAATAAGGGTAATGAGTGAGAAGAATAATTATATAATATTAGATTTAGTGTGATTTATAGGGGTAATATTGAAAGTTACTTAAATTGTATAACAACTTTATTGACTTTAACTATTTTTATTGGTTTATGAGAATTGTTAGTTGATGCCTTATAATAAAAAATAAAAGGAGTATATAGCTAAAACATGTTGTCGTGTTCACGTGAATATATATTTTCGAATAATAAAATAGATAGTATATCCTCATAACTGGGTGTGACAACTAAAGCGAGTGGATAAAATCTATGGAGAATCTATTATAATAATTAATTGGCGGGAGGAAATCCAATTTAATTATGGCGATTGCCGATCGAATAATTTAGGACGCGGGGAACATGCAATTACTAAATCAGTGGGAAGGGATTGCCATATGATGACTGCTATTTTATGTTCACAGCTGCAATTAAGGCAAACAACACGCTGTGGTATCTACCACTATCGTCCATCCTCCTAAATAAAGAGCCTTAAAAGGTGAATACTATTAACTACAATTACTCCAACGACTCGAATGAAACACGAATGGAGTAACTATTCTCTCAGTTTCTTATTATAAGACAATAATTAATTTTTCTCATAAATCAATAAAAACAGTTAAAATCAATAAAGTTGTCATAAAATTTAAGTAATTTCTAATATTTTCCTTACTAATGACATTAAACTCTAATATTATATTAATTATTACTCTCACCTACTGTTTTTTTATTAATTATGGGCATACATAACAAAATAGTTAATGTTCCTTGGGAAAAAATTAAGGGCCTTATAAAAATGACCAAATAAATTTGCTAGTTAGTGTGTTATAATAAGAACCAGGAAATTTGATTCCCAATGAGTATTAATTATTTTTTCACGTCTATCCATAATTAATAAGGGTAATTGATGAGAGTAATAATTAATATGATATTAGAGTTTAGAGTAATTAATAGACATAATATTAGAAATTACTTAGATCCTAAAACAATTTTATTGATTTTAACTCTTTTTATTGGTCTATAAAAAAGGTAATTGATATCTTATAATAAAAATGAGGGAGAATAAATAAAAAGTAAGAGGAGTAGGATAGTAAAAAAGTGAATGAGAATTGCGGCGCCGTGCGTCTGGGAGTGGGAGCAGGAGACAGCGCGTGTGACTGTGAGCGTGCGTGCGTGTTGGACTAGTGGAGAGAGTGGAGTCGTGGACTGACAATTCAAGTTACGCCAATTGTGAGGCCAACTTGCTTGTTGTGCGTAATTTTACTTGCTCCACTGGTCTGTTCATTTATGATCAAACTTGCCATCTAAATCAACACCACTTCACGCAAACTGCATGTGATCCCATTTTACTCCAACTATAATTAATGCACTACTCTCCAACATACCTTGTGTTTATTCTGGCAACTGGCAACAACTCAAAAAAGAACATGGAATATGCCCTAGTATATCTTATTGCCCATAAGCACACTGTAATACACAAACCAGACATTCTTGATTCATTTTAATTAGTTTATATTCTAAGTGGCCAACTTGTTTTTATTTTAAGGTAGGAGCTGAAAATTTTGGTGCCAACAGCCCTTCCGCTTTGCAACCCAAACACCCCCCACAACTACCTAATAATCTACCGGGCCTGGCACTGGCAGCAAATACTCGCATGCATGCAATCCTATCCTACCCCACCTACACCCACTTTCGGCTCTTCTCATCGTTCTCCTATTTCAAGCACCCAAATTCGATGCTTCAAAGAGGAGTCAACGTTTGATTGGAGGAGAGAAACACATGAGCAATAATTGGGTCGCTTTCACAAAGGCGATATTGCATGCATGGCACGTGAGAGAGAGCGAGAGGTCGGATTCAGAGAACCGCTCGCTCCCCCGCCGCTGGGCCCCCGGCCCAAGTGTTGATTCTGACCCTTGCGAATCTCATATCCCCTGATTTTGCTTTCCCTCATGCATGCGTCACACATTTGCCGGGCCCCACCCCTCATTTTTTATTCTAGATCTTATAGTATGATGATGTTTGTTTAATTTACCGACCAAGTTGGTGGCATTTGGACCAGTGGACGCAGTCAGAGTCAGGCCCGGAAGATGCAGTGAAGATTCGCATTTTTCATACCATCAACTTTAAACCAAGTCTAGGTTCATGCTTCATGTCCCACATATGTGGTGGGAGTTCCCACTGCATTAAGGAAACATTATACGACTGTGTATGCCGCCTCCTCCAATACTTCCATTCCTTTATTATTTGTTCATCCTCATCTATCGTTTACTGGTCAGCCAAAGTCAGCTCTTATTTGACCTCCGCCCCACTCTCTTACTTTTCTCCCTCTAACATATATATGTATATATCATCATAATCTGCCGCCCCAAGATTTGAATCTTCCCTGCCGAGATCTATTGCCACCTTCCTGGAAATTAAATGCCACATCATCTCAATTTGCAAAAAACCTCCTCATGCCAGTTGACTCCCCATCTTATTCCTAATGACGCCGTCTTACATCAATTAGGATTTAGGATCCATGCACTTGCTCGCTCTTTCAACTTTATTACTATTTTTTTTTATTAGGATTCATGCACTTGCATTTTTTTAACCTAAAGTTTTGGTTGGCACATCTTGAAAGATCGGCGGCGCACCTTAAAATTATATACCGAGGATTCTTCTAGGCGATCTACTCAGCCTCTTAGACGTACGTGGTAATCTCATGGGATGAGCTGTCCGATAAATTAGGAAGACACTTCCTTCATCATAACGAGAGGCACCGAATCTTAACAACTCAATACTGCTCTTATCCAAATCACAAGCAGGTTGCTGCCAACGATTAGCAACTATATTATATAGTCCGACTTTTACGATACGAAATCTACGCTTTATTTTCTTTTCTTTTTCTTTTTGGTTTTTTGTTAATGCTCATAACATACTTTTAGCCACAGCTTCTTAGATCCTTACTCCCGGTCACCTCAAATCCCGGACGCATATTCTCCAGAGGTCGGCCGAGATTCCATAAAACTGGGAACGAGGCATTCTGGGTCCAATGCTCAGCCCAGAATCCATATTCAGACCCATTCGGGGGCCCAAAATGTCTGACCTTAGATATCCAAGACCACCACATGTTTCACTTCTAGATAGGCCCCTAAACCTAAAACCATACTCATAACTTGGGCGTGAACTCATTGGAACGGGGACCTTATAAATGGAGGTGGAATCACAGATTCTTTCCGTCTTGAGCCCGATCGTTGTGAGTAAACTTCTTATCCTTGAGGTTTAGAACTTAGAAATTCGTTCTTGTCTACGGACAGTTTGTGTATGAATCGTTTATCCGCTGAGTTTATCATCTTAACTACACAAAATTACTAAATTGCCATCTCCATCATCCTCTTTAATATTGTTCCACAAGCTTCCAGACTAGAGAGTAAAAATTACTCCGACGAGAGAGGGGAAGAGAGAATTGAAGAGAAGCTCTCTTGAGGCAATTATGTCCTCTTTCAATTTGGATATTACCTAACCAATTGGCTATGACTTGGATGGAACATTGCGAGTTGACCAAGTATTACATTCAATTAAACCTGACACTAGTCTCTTTTTGACCAAAAGAAAACATGACAATATTGAATTTAATCCCATGATTTCAAGTACAAGTACTTAAAAAGTGGAAAACTAGAGAGTCCAGAAAGGAATAGGCGCATGAATTCACAGAGGCCTCCGTTACGGAGGATGAAGTCAAATTAGAATTAATGGTCGGTTGACCTTGCAATATAGGGCTCCAACATCGTCAGAAGCAGTTCCAACATCGTCAGAAGCAGTGCCAGTGCCACACAAAATCTTTCTTTTGCGCACTCGTCATGTTACTGGAATCGACTCTGTCAGAAGACCTTCAAGAAGTGTGCTTCCAAGAAGAACTCCTGTGGTTACAGAAATCCTCTTCGTTCGGGGTGGCTTTGCTTGGGAGACCGTAACACCAAATACTACCACTTGAAAGCCTTGATGAGAAGGAAACAGAACAGTATAACTTGACTCAAATCCCATAACGGTGACTGGATCGAGGACGAGGAGTGCTTTGCAAATCTGGCCAGAGATTACTTCATGGATCTCTACTCACTCAACGATTCATCCTTCACCCCTCTCTCGCTCTTCAGTGCCTTTCCCAGAATTTTAGACCAACAGATGCTTGCGTTGGAGAGGTCAGTGACCCTAGATGAAGTCAAATGCTCACTCTTTGAAATGAAACCCCTTAAATCGCCAGGTATTGATGGCATTCATGCCATTTCTTACCAATCTCAGTGGAATATAGTAGGACCTAGTATTCTTGCCTTTGTGCATCAGCTTTGGTCTGGAACTGCCCTGGAACTTTCCCTGAACCGCACTCTGATAGCTCTAATCCCTAAGGTTAATCATCCTAACCTCATCAGTGAATTTCGTCCAATAAGCCTCTGCTTGGTTTGGTACAAAATTATATCCAAAACCATCGCCAACCGATTAAGACCTCTCATGCCGAATTTAATTGGTCAATTTCGATCTAGCTTCATTCAAGGAAGAAGTATCATAGACAAGGTCATCATTGCCCAGGAGGCCTTCTACTCCATGAGATCGAAGAAAGGAAAATCTGGCTGGATGACTATCAAGATTGACTTGGAAAAAGCCTTTGATAGGCTTAGATGGGACTTCATCGCGGATACCCTTAATGATATTAGTATCCCAAGCAATCTGTCTCACCTAATATTGGACTACATTTCCACCCCAACCATGCAGATATTATGGAATGCTAATCCCTTTCGCCCCTTTTCCCCTAAGCGCCGTGTAAGACAAGGAGATCCCCTCTCCCCATACATCTTTGTTCTTTGCATGGAATGGCTTTCACATCTAATTGAGGTCAAAGTGAAGAATGGAGAATAGCAGACAATAAAACTGGGCCGCAATGGTGTTCAATTATTGCATCTCTTTTTCGTGGATGATCTGATTCTTTTTGGCCATGCGACATTGCAGTAGGCTGATCTGATCAAAGGTACTCTTCAAGAATTCTGCAACTCCTCTAGTCACATGATTAGTCAGCCCAAAACCAAGATATATTTCTCAAAAAATGTTGAGCCTCATATTAGTAGGGCAATCAGAGTACTAATTCCCTAGGGAAATACCTTGGGGTACTAGTCCTAAATGGACGTGTTTCATCATCAACTTACGAATATATTATTGAAAGGTTTCAATCTAAGCTAGAGGCTTAGAAGAGCCACCCCCTCTCCTTAGCTGGCCGAATCACCCTTGCTAAGTCAGTTTTGGCTTCTATCCCTCTTTTTTATACAATGCAAAGCACCTTCCTTCCCCCTCATTGTCGTGATAAGATAGAAAAGATCATCCAGAAATTCATCTGGGGCTACACTAGAGATAAACGTGGCATTATCTTAGTCAAATGGCAAGATCTCTGCCAACCAATTCAAAATGGGGGTTGTGGTCTTCTCAACCTACATTCCTAGAACAAAGCTTTCATGACGAAACTTATTTTCAAACTTCATTCCAACCTAACTCTTTCTGGGTTCAGGTCCTGAAGCACAAGTATGTTGTAACTAGCCTTCGCAGGGCAACTAGTCGAGCAAACATGTCCTACTTTTGGAAAAACTTGATAAAATTGTGGGAAGACACCTTTTTCCATATCAAATGGCATCCTGGAAATGGTAGACCCATCTCATTTTGGAATGATTACTGGGTAAGTGACTATGGTTCCCTAAAAAAAATCTCATCCTCCCTTATTCCCGAGTATACATTCTAAAGATATTTTTGAGTTTGCAAATGATGATGGATCATGGAACTGGGATCATCTCTTACATGCTGACGTCTTAAAGGATATCTCCGCTTTATTTGTACGAAAATTTTCCCAAGACCCTTACTCCTAGAACTTAACTAAGATAGGAGTATTTTCTTCGAAATCAGCCTACAAATCCCTGGAAGGTTTGAACTAGAATGAGCCCAATTCCCTTTGGTCAAATTTATGGAAGCTACATATGGCTTAGAGAGTCAAAACTTTTACTTGGCTCTTACTAAAAGCGAAGTTGTTATCTAATGCTGAACACTTCAAGTGACAAATGACTTCCAATCAACTCTTGCTCCCTTTGCCAAGCCTCCAGTGAGAGCTTGGACCATGTCTTCAAAGGCTGTTGTATGCCTTCCTTGGTTTGGACGAAAATTTTGCCTTCTGATATGTCATCTGACTTCTTCACACTGGATATTCAACAGTGTCTCACATCAATAATCAGTTCTCCCACTATGGATAACTCCTAGAAGATAAGCATATGCATTACTTGCTGGAAACTCTGGGAAGTCCACAACAGGAGAATCTTCTCTGACGAAGTGTTTACTATAGATGGGATTGTTGCTCGTATTAAATCCCTTGCTATACATACTCAGAAATGCTTTACCAATTTTAAGCCGATTTTGTAATTTTATCATGTTTTCATAGTTGTAATCTCTTTGACCATTTCTTTTAATGAAATTTCTTTCATTAAAATATATATATATATATGTATATATATATATAGAAGATGAAGAGTGTAATATCCTAATTAATTTTTAGGATTAAAAAAATTAATTAAATTAAATTATTAAAAAAAAAGTGAGAGGCATGGCCTCCCATTGAACCAAATAGTAGGCGTGACCTCCCACGCCCGAATAGTGGGAGGCCATGCCTCCACTAATTAAAAAAATAAATTAAAATAAAGTGTGTGTGGGGGGTGATTTAGTATAAATACCCCCCACACTAAACACTTACACACACGCACGGTGGTCAAGAGAGGAGAGAATGAGAATGAGGAAGAAGGAGAGGAGAAAGAGGAGTCTGGAAGTCTTTCAGTGTATTTTTAAGGTATGTTATTTATCTTATAAGATTATTTAGGTAGTTAAACTAGCTTCTTTTCAATAAAATTTTTTTATGAAAGTTATTTTATATATTTTTCTCTTTCTAATGAAGGTAATATTGTGTTTGTTAGTGAAAATTTTGGGGTTAAGATTTTGAGAAAGTTTTGAGTTTTGACAATAGAAGACTATATATGTATGTAGTGGAATTGGATGATTAACAACAAATTTTCATCGATTTATATTTATTGTTTGGTTGTTATAGGAATTTAAAATGAATTTTTCTATTTAAGAAGTTTATGATTTATGTTCTATAAAATGTTTTTACCGATTAATGTTATGTAATTAATTTATTTGGGTTAGCGGAGATATTATGGAAATTTTAATTGGTTTAGTTTTGATATATGAAAGACTAAAGTGTTATTTTTGAAACTTGTGGACTAAATTGTCATTTTTAAAATTTATGGATTAAACTGTCATTTCTGAAATTTGTGGACTAAACCGCCATTTTTGAAATTAGTGGGACTAAAATTTCATTCCTCGAATTCGTGAGACTAAAATGTCTTTTTTGAAATTCATAGCGCTAAACTCGTAATTTTTAGTGTTTTTGTTATAATAATATATTATTATTAAAAAATTTATATTTTGAATTATATGAAATTATAAGTTATAATTTTGATTATGTAGATTTTTGAATAGATTAATAGTTAGTAAATTGATTGTGGTAGATTGATTTTTTTGGCATGTGTTTGAGTGTGATAATAATTTGCTTTGGCAAGAGGTAACCACTTTCCACTTGTTATGTTATGTGTATTGATATGTTGTTTGTGAGTACGTTGTGAAATAATTATAAATATTTTAATAGAAATTTTCTTGCGAAACCTTATGATTTGAATTGTGAAATATTTACATATATTTATATATGTATAAGAAATTGGGAATTGAGCGATTATGACATGTATATGAGAATTATTTGATACGAACGTGAAAATCTTGGAAAATTTCTGTTGAGCTATTTATTGTGATAATTATGATAATGGTTGAATTATGAATAAATGGGGTAGTTTATTTTACCACGTGGTATAGCCTCCATTGGTGCGTGATGGTTGGCTCTCTATTGTCCCACTAGTTCAATGAGGGGAAAAGACTCACGGTCTGGGACACGTGCTCTGAGGATTTTGGTCGGTCCTCATCACATGATCAATGAACTTTTGAGTAGCCAGTAATATGGATGTAACTTAGTCCATGGGTCTAGTCGGCGGAAATAAGGTGATTCGATTGGATTGAAGAGATCTATCTTGGGAATTGTGTTAGAAAAATTTTGATACGTAATTCATGATATGAAATTTGTGATGTAGATATTGGTGAATTATATTTTTAATATTTTGTTATATAAATTGTTCTACTTAGCATCTCATTAACATATATTAACATTCTTAATGAGTTGGACGGATGGTTACAACATTTTTTAGGTGATAGTTCCCGCGTGGGTTCATTAGGGAAGTTTCTGAAAGTTTAGGCTACTTCTTCTAATAGTATAATGCTTCTATCTTTTGGTATATGTTGGATGATTGTATATTGTCATGTTAGGGCTCATTTTGCATACTCTAATTTATTTTAGATATATTGATAAATGATGAAGCATTATTAAGTTATTGATCTAACTATTATATAGTTATTATGTTAAGTAGAATGGAGGACGTTACAAAAAGAGCATTGAGGCTTCAATTCTGAATTCTCAGCCACTTATCGAACTTGCTTTAAAAAAACTAATGAGAATCAAAAGCTAAAGAGCACAATTAATAAAAACAAGAGTAAAATACTTTGACCACCCTCCTGTTTTGCCTTAATTACACAGACCTCCCCTCTATTTTGAAAACTCATAGAAACCTCCCTTAAATTAAAATGTATGTTACACAAACCTCTCTTATATGAGTAAAATACTCTAACCACCCTCCTGTTTTGCCTTTATTACCGAGATATCCCCTCTATTTTAAAAACATATACTTAAGTCCAAATAATTAACTTCGTTAAAAATATTTTAAAAAGATTCCAAAACTATAGTATTTTTTAATTAAAGTTTATATAAAAATAAAATTTATATATTACCTTACCCTTAATATTGTACTTAATCCCTAGTTTTACTTTTTATATTTTGACTAATATTTTTTAAAATAATTTAAGAGTTTTTTTTTTAATCTTTACAAATAGTTATCTCTTTCATTATTTTAGCATTGGTTAATGTAAATATCACATAATGTTGAATATTCAAATAAGTTATTAAATAAACATGTGCTTGATCAAATGTGCCTATAAATATTTGTGAAAAAAATTATTAAATTAGAAATTTAAATGACACATAAAATCTCAAACTTATGTAGTTTATTATATGTGATAAAAATATATGTGTTTAATTTGTATTTTTTAAGTCAAAATTAATTTATGAGATCAAAACTAATAAATTTCTTAACAAATTAGAAAGTTAGAAAATCTATTAGAATACATTTTTAGTTGTATAAATTTGGTTTTATATATTTAAATAATTCTAATACTGAAGAGGGACATTTTGGTTTTTTAAAAAAGTTCAAAAGTCAAACTTAACGGTTAACTAACGGTTTGGGTGGATGGAAATAAAATCTTAAAATATAAGGGAGGCTTGTTTAACATAAATTTTAATTTTAAGGGAGGCTTCTATAGGTTTTTAAAATAGAAGGAAGGTCTGTGTAGTTAAGACAAAATAGCAGGGTGGTCAGAATATTTTACTCTAATTTTAAGGGAGATTTCTATGGGTTTTCAAAATAGAAGGGAGGTCTATGTGATTAAAACAAAACAGAAGGATAGTCAGAGTATTTTACTCTAAAAACAAAGAAAATGATAGAGTAGAAATAGAAGAAAAGATGTCAATCAATGACGTGATTAATTTATTTCCAAAAAGGCTTAATGGCAAGAACCGAACCAAAAATGGGAAAAGACAAGGCAGAGGGTGGGACCCAAACGATCAAATCTGAAAGATTCGTGTGTATTAACCTTAAACAAACCCCTTAATTTGGTGAACCAAAAGTTAATAGCTGCATGCGGCATGCCCCTTCAATCTGTAACCTTAATCTCTTGCCTTGGGAGAGTTGACTCTGCTGCTTCGTAAATCACTGTCAGGTTTTGAACCAGTCCCTGCACATCGAAGTTTCAGAAATTCGTACACTGCCACTTACCTTTTAGGAAGCAGATACTCTGCTAATCATCTTTCTGCCTATCCCTCCCTATCATTAAATCCGACCGTCAAAATCTTGATCAAAGGGCCCAAAATTCTTTCGAAAAAACCGCATGCGGTAATCACACCGCATGCAGTTTTTTCGAAAAAAATTTTGGGCTCTTGATCAAAATTTTGACGGTCGGATTGATGATGAGGAGGGATAGGCAGAAAGATGATTCCCAGAGAAACCGGACTCTACCTTTTAACTTCGTACTGTTCACTTGTCTTCCTCCTTTAACTTCACAATTGCATGAGTAAATTCAGGGATAAATCATATTCTGAATAATGAACGGAGGTTAGAGGTACGGGACCACTTTTGTTCAGCGTAATTAACAACTTTTCTGCATGCTCTGTCATTTTCATTATTATTTTATAATATCACAACCATCCCCCTTCTTTTGACGTTGCTTCCTCTGCCACCGTTGATATAAAATCTCTGCTGATGATGAGCCTATCCTAGTTCCAAACAAAGCATCTCTTGTCTTCCACTCGCTCAAATGGGTCCGGCCCTTCCTTCCAGAAGCCTTGGTTTTAAAAGTTTTTTATATGTATTATTGATTTATTGTTCTCCCACACTCAACATTCAACAGAGAACATTATTATTAATACAATGCACGAGTCCACAAGAACCAGTGCGTGGTGCTCTGGCTTTGCTAATAATGGAAGTATTCGTGTCAAACACAAATAAATTGAAGCATTACTTTTCATCGCAAATAATGCATTGGATGATGCATTTTAATCGAGCACAACAAATTAGTATGTACAAAAGCGGATTCGATCAGGAGAAACAGGGTGGTGGGTGGGTACGTGGGTTTAGACTTCAGAGACTTTACTGTGAGTCTGTGACTGATCTATTGTGTTTAAAAATTTATTGACTAGCTTGCACAAGTTTATGAAAGCTCCAAAGATGAAAAATAACGCAAAGTTGATTAGCATTAGTTGTATAAATGGGGAAAATGGTGAGCAGAAGAAGATGGTCTAAGTGCAGAGAAGGAGAGAAGGAGGGTCCACAGTTACGCCTCACCGCCACCTCCCAATTCATTTCTAGAAAAGTGTACCCACCAAAAGCTCAGTGATTCGTTTAGATCTAACCCCGACCTCGTCCTTTTACTTTCAACTTGCCTTTTTTGGATTCTTCTCCTTCTTCATCTATAATTCTATGTATTTGTATATAATATCTTCATATTGATTGCTGTTGGGTCCACTTCAATCTATCCTCTCATCTCTGCGGCACCTTTCGCCGGTGACCAAAGTGTTTTGGACGCAAAGATTATAAATGTTATATATATCTCTTCCTTTCCAAAGCTTCTCTGACAAATGTCATGTGAGCGTGGGTCTACTTGGGGCTTTATCTTTCAAAGTGAAAATTTTGCTGGCAAAAAGCCAAAAACCCAGAGCATTTTTTGTCTGAGTCAATAGGGAAACGAAGTAGATGTTCATGCACCGACGTTCAACCATTGATTTTACATACCTTTGAGCTTTGACCCTTCATAAAGTCAATAAGTTCGACGATGGAAGGAGGAGGGAACCTACACACATGATGGGCGGTCGCTATCGGCGACAAATAAATAAAATTGAAATCAACCATAAATGAAGATATATATTTTTTAATTTTCGTTTTCAAAAATAGAGATAACACTTACAGGTGCAAGTTGCTATATATATATAAAAAAGGGTTCCCACTTAGGGTGAGCCTGCTATGTTGGTCGGTCTCAGAGATAATAATCCTCTCTCTGCCATCTTCTTCACTATTTTATTCATCCTTCTATCTCTTTCAATTCCTTATCCCTCTGAACCAGTCTCTCATATACAATACAATTAAAAACTTGAGTTTCAGTTCTCTTATCCCCATACACTTGCTTTTTTTTTTTTAAAAAAAAAAAAAAAACTTCTTTCCCTCTTCCCCTAACCTCCCTCCTGTGCCATCCCTCCATGTCTCTCTTGGACGTCGACATGAACAAATCTTCAGGCTGTGAAGGCGGTGGCATGGACATGATCTCCATGATGATGCAAATGGAGAAGTTTTCTGCTGATCAGTTCTGTGATCCTTTCTTTAACAATCCTACTGATTGCCCTGAAGCTACTGAGTCTGCTAATATTGCTGCCACTTTCCTTGACCCTAACGAGGCTCCTGATTTTGTCAACACTAGTCCAATTATTCAACAACCCATGGCACCACCGCCATCATTTCTTCATCATCAACCTCATTCGCCGGACGATGTTCCTCCGACGAGGCCCAGGAATAAATATAATCCGAACAACACGTCATACACTAACTACGCGTGTCGTTCAGAGAAGAGGAATTCAATGGCGGCGATGAGAGAGATGATATTCAGGATAGCGGTGATGCAGCCGATTCATATAGACCCAGAATCCGTGAAGCCACCGAAGAGGAAGAACGTGAAGATATCGAAGGACCCACAGAGCGTGGCGGCGAGGCACAGGAGAGAGAGGATAAGCGAGAGGATAAGGATTTTGCAGAGATTAGTGCCGGGAGGGACGAAAATGGACACGGCTTCTATGTTGGAGGAAGCCATACATTACGTCAAGTTCTTAAAGAAACAAGTGCAGACTCTGGAACAGGCAGGGGCTAGTAGTACTAGTAGGGCCATTGGTGTTCCTTTTTCTGGCACCTCATCAAGTACTGTCAATGTCAATTATTCTGATTTCATGGTTAAGGGTCGCCAATTACCGGCAGCTCCTCCAATGGTGGGTTCAATGCACATGCTATGAGCGTAGAATTCTTGATTTTGATTCTCACAAAGTGTACGTGTCATGAAACATCAATATTGCTACGGGCTGCAATAATATGATAGACTTTTTTTGTTTGACCGACAAGGGAAAACTTATTTGTTTATGAATATGTCTTGGTCTTGCTTTTATTTGATGAGCCATATATAATTATAATTACTCAGGCTTAGCTTGTTCCTAAGTCGCAAAGCTTTGGTAAAACCTCTCAAGACAGGAACGCAAATATTTAGAGGCAGTTCGTTTTTTTCTTCTTCTTTGAATGGTCCAGAGACTTGTATGATTGCATATCTTCAGGAATTTTAAACTAACCAATCATCAACATTCTGATGATAGAACCATCGACCGATGGATATATATAACATATTTTCTCGTTCAAAATAGTAGCTGCCTATTAATTAGCTCCATATACGTCGGGGACAAATTTAGTTCTCTGCCTCGAAATTAGTTATATTCCTCATGTGATCTCTCTGACACTAATGAGAAGAAAATGCAAGATGAGATTAATGGGAACTCATTTGGATAACGAGGCAGAGCTCCTCCTATGTGAGTTTATTAAATGAGATTTAGATGGTTTAGGTTTAATTTTTTTTATTTCGTGATTTTTAAATGAAAAAAAAATTATTTTTAAAAAAATGTTATTTTGGAGATTATCTTTATTCGAAATTATGTACCCATTAAAATAATTTTAAAAAACCAAATAAAAAAGGAAAAAGAAAATCTCGACAATCTAGATAAGATTAACTCATCATATACCGCTCATCTATCCTTTGAACGAGCTGCCAAACACATTGGGTGTAACTAATCATACTAATGTCATTATTATATGATGTACCGCTCATCTCATCCTCCCTTATTTACATGTATTCTCTTGCTTCATTGGAAGAAATGGCGTTATCTTATTACATGAAATTATATTCAAGCTGCGACAATAACAATAAAATCAATGACTAAATAGAATAAAAAATAAAATAATATATTAAATTATAACAATAATCAAGGGAGCAGCTTTTTTGTTATTTTTTGCCTCAGAATTTTACTCTTCTTTGAAATAATAGTAACGTCATATATATATGCTACCAAATATATATATATATATATATATATTGCACTATATTTTGATGACTGTAATGATATCACAGCCCTGACTTCGTCAATTTCGTTAATATAGTGGCTCATTATCAATCGTGCAAAGTGATCAACCAAGACTTCATATAATTAATAAGCAGCTAGCAATGACCCGAAAATACAATAGAAACTGATGATTTTCCCGTGTTTGCCTGTTTGGCTTCTTTGAAAATCATTTATTACCAACAATTGACATATCAGCTTATACATGCATATATATCTTGTGGATAGAGAAGTTATGAGAGAGGCCATAATGATCCTTTGATAGGATTTTCCAATATATATACTAATTTGCAGCGGATGATACACACAGTGTGATTGACAGAGAAAAAAGCAAGATATGGCTTCTTCATAGTTTCAACTATAATGAAATAAGATTGTACGTGGTCAGTTTATGTGTATATATATGGTTATTTGACGGGAAACTCAAATATAGTATGAAATTTAATGACAGATATGGGTGCTGCTCAAATTAAATAAATAAATAACGCCAGACATTAAACAATTGGTAAGGATGACCACGCTAAGTAACGGATATGCATGTAATTAATTAATGAATTGTTATTGTTTCTTCTGGGGATGGGAGAGAAGAGGGAAGTAGGCTGCCTCCCACAGCAGCGTCGAATAATGGGAGTGTTGGTGTCCCTAGGATCATGCCTCTGGAGACCTTCTTTCCATCATATGTTAGATGATGATGATAATTAATCATTAATGTTAATAAGAGGAGGAGGCAGATAAGGAAGAGCCAAAAGGGAGGCTTGTGAGATATATATATATATATATATATCGGGCTAAGGTGACAGCACAACCAAAATGAGGTATAAAATTATTAAAAGGAGCAAGAGAATAAAGAAGAAAGTGCCAAATTTCCGAATTAAGTACACTGCATCTTTTTCTATCTCCGACACATTCCTCATCTCCATCACTCCCACCACCACATCCATCTTCTACCTTCATCCCCCCTCTTCCACTAACAATCGCATCCATATTCTTGACGCATCACTGTACGTCAAAGCCTCATCCCACGTGGTATCGACTTATACCTACATGGATCGCATTCTTGTATAGTATGTTTAATGTGTATTGATTAAAACCAAGTCGATCAAGGGCTGGTCTGGTGTATTGGAGACACAAATATAGATCGAGATTGAACGGATCGTTTCAATTGAGTGCTTGTTTTTGCAGCGCCTATCATTTCTGTTAATTCATCTCCTAAATTAACGGCTTTCTTTTTATCAGCTAAACCAACCATGTCCCATGTGCTTCATCATTCATGCCAGCCTTCTATATATTTTAATTTAATGTCGTGTGGGGTACTGGGGTATTTATTTTGGATCAAGTATAACTATGCATTTATGACGGAAAATTAATTCCACGCTACAAAGTATCCGAATAATATACATAAATCCTGTAGAAGGTAAGATAGATGTCAAGGAACATTTTTGGTCCCAGTAATTATTCTTATATGAGATGCTCTAACAAGTTTACAGCGTAAAGGATATCGATGTGGATGGTTAACTTGGTGCTATCAGAGATTGAAGGTCATGGCATTCCGTAGAGCTTGGAACTGCAAATGTAGGATATTGCTAGTCTGATTGATGGAGACAATGCCCATTCATGAAAGGCAACGTTAGCAAAATGCACTTTGATAAGAAGACTACGTTGCCCTGTTCTGGAAGTACGAGTAGTGACAATAACATCCCACTAAACATAGTAATTCGAAAGATCATGATGGCCACTATCAATCGATGGTACTAAAGTCTTCCATTAGCTGGTTATTTTGAAGTCATTGGTGCAACAACATAAATGTAACAGCACCTGTTTTGCAACGCCAAAAGTATACTTTTGATATCTATTTTTGTTAAAGGGCTGCACAATATGTTCAAATTTTGATATATATTTATAAAAATGTCACCCTCTTTATTTTTTTACTTTAAAAAAAATGTCTTTTAGGAAAATAAAATTCATTTTTATATTAGTGTAATAATTGAAAAGACAAATATGTCAAAAAAAATTAGTAGTATGAGCATCAATTCTAAATCAGGTACTGGGGTTTAATTTGTACATCATATATCATCAATCAAAACCAGGCTTCCTCTTTCCTATTTATTTAAATAGTCCAATACTAATACAAATCCTGTTTTTTTGGGAAAAAAAAAATAATTTCCTTCAGAACTTATAATATCTTTTCACATTTTCATACCGAAATGTTTTTTCACGTTACCATGGATGAGAGTAAAAGAGCACGTCAATAAATGTCTTAAAATCTCAAGATATTCGGTGCCTTTACATTTTTTCCAGTCGAAGTGGAATTATATTTTAATCTTCCTATTTAATTTCTTCTTCAAGATATTCGCTAGTTGAATTATATTTTTTATTTTTACCAAAATGTCTTTAATTCAACGAACAGCTACACGAAAAAAAAAAAAAACAAGAAAAGAACTGATAGGATGATTCAGACAAAAGTGATCTGCTCTGACTTTATATAAAATTCTAATTTGGTCCCTTAATTTTGTGAGGTACATTTTCCATTCTCTGATTATAACAACATCAATATAAAATAATGATTTTTTGTACCTATAATTGCTATTTTTAAAAATTAAACTTAATATGCTAATTTTTAGAATGTTTTGTTCATATTTAAAATTTTAATATCGACATTTTTGTTAATAAATCTAGGAAAAATTAATCTCTTGGTCTTTGTAATTTTCATTGGGTTGTAATTCATCAGTCGTCTTTACTTTTTGACTCGGTACAACTCAGTCTCTAAATTTTTAACTCAATTATAACTTAGTTTATGGACTTTGACACGTAACTCAATTCATATAGTTTTCACCATTTTATAATTTAGTCCTTATGTTTTAGAATAAATGAGGTAACTATATTATAAAATGGTTAAAAGTATAAGGATTGAGTTGCAATGAGTCAAAATTTAAGGACTGAGCTACAACCGAGTCAAACCTATAGAAATTGAATTATACCAAATTAAAGTGTAAGGACTGAATTACAACCTAGTTAAAACTATAGAACGTTCTCATAAATCCAATAATATTAACTAGCCACTAGAACCAATGCTGGGTAATACATGAAAATACACCTTTTTTTTTATATGAAAATTTTAGGAAAAGAGTTGGGCTCACCCACAATCTAAGGATAGGGTGTTTAAAACCCAGTCCACAGGAGATACTTACCAAACCAAAATCTTGTGTAGAATTAAATGTCCTCCACTCCTAAGTCCTAACGGTTGTTTTTGATACAAACAACAGTGGGTTTAGGTTTTTGGAGAGTGAGACAAGTGATGACGTGGTGTGCGGTGTCGATAGTTGGGCTTCTTGTAGGCCTAATACCCTGAGAAAATGAAGGGACAAGAGGAAAATGAAGGCCCAATCATCATGAGACATATTGGACATGGCATTTGAGTGGAGGAAAACCAAAGTTATTTATATGAAAGAAAAAAAAAAACAAAAGTTATTGATGCCCGGTCCGCTTACAATGGTTGAGGGTGCCTTGATATGATGCTAAAGGATCAATGGTCTGTCTCTTACAGTTTTTTTTTTTTTTTCTTTTTCATTTGATGTATTAAAGGTTGGATTCTCGTATTCTAGTATCTTTCTTATCTTTTCAAGTTTCGGCTTGTTTGGTTGTTTGCATTATCAAAAAAAACAAAAAAAACTATAACCATCTTTGGATAGTTTGTACTTTGTTTCTCTTTTTTACAAGAAATATTTTATCCCATCTGTATAGTTCCAAACCCCCTTTCTCAACACTTAACCCAAAACAGACACATTTAGTTAATTAAGAAAAATCAGTTTACATACATCATTAAATGTCATTTATGTACTACCCTTTGACTACCAGTCCAATGAGCCTTTTGAAAACAAAAGCTCATATCCCACAAACATATTACAGACCCCAAGATTTACGGGACTGGCTTCTCTCCACTGTTGGTGTTTGTCCGCTGCCCTTCTTTTTTTGAAACGACACCGTTCAACGGGAAAGGCTGACAGCAATTATGAACTCTTCCCAGGATATGGTATTTAAGAAAAAAATCCTTCCCCACGGTGATGACTCTATTGCATGGATCCTAGAGCGAGTATTTATTTTATTTTTGTATAAACCAAAGCTAATAATTATAACTGAGAGTCTGAACTTAAAAAAAAAATTTAAAACTCTTTTTAAATATGAAAGCTTATAATTAAATTAAGAGGAAAAATCCACTTTATTTATATTTTTTTTGTTTTGTTTTTGCAAGGACACACTATTTATAATATTGGAATTGAATTATAAATAAAATTAAAAAAATATAATATTAAATATGAGTTAGGATTTTTTTTTTTGGGTAAACTGAGTTTTTATTTATATTCTCTCCATTAAAAAACAAAAAAAAAAAAAAAAACATATGAAAGTGGTTCTTGAAGGGGCTATAGTTTAAATTATTCTATTTAAAATCAGTAAATGAATTATGCATCAAGCAAAGGAAAAAAAAAATACACTATTACGCTATTCTGAACTTATAAATAGTGTGTCCTTGCAAAAAACAAAAAACAAAAAACAAAATTTATAAATAGTGTGGATTTTTCCTCTTAATTTAATTATCACCTTTCATATTTAAAAAGAGTTTTAAAATATTTTTTTTTAAAGTTCAGACTCTCAGTTATAATTACTAGCTTTGGTTTATACAAAAATAAAATAAATACTCGCTCTGGGATTCATGCAACAGAGTCATCACCGTGGGGAAGGATTTTTTTTTTTTTAATACCATACCCTGGGAAGAGTTCATAATTGCTATCAGCCTTTACCCTTTGAACGGTGTCGTTTCAAAAAAAGGAGGGTAGCGGACAAACACCAGCAGCGGAGAGAAGCCGGTCCCAAGATTCACATGATACATATTCCCAAAGCCTATTTTGTATATTGATGTTTGCCTTCTAGTCGTTTCTTCTTCAATCGACGAGTGGGATGTCGTTTCCGACAATGGAGTGCCTGTGTACATCTCTTCCACCATGCATCAATGCTCTAAGTGATTGTTCTATACGAGCTAGGTTCTTCAGCTGAATCGAGTAGCAAAGATTGGTCTCTATGAACAGTGTTTCCTGTAACGAGTTGTATACAAAGAACTGTCTTGAATAATCTTGAAAAGCTACTTGGCGCTTTGGTACCATGTAAAGCTCCAACCCTTTTCCTCAACAGTTAAAACAGGCACATTTCATTAATTAAGAAAAATCAGGCTAAAGCGCTGGTGAATGCTTCCTTTCTTATGGAGTTGTCGCAGTGTTACCTTAAGGTACTCCCTCGAACTAAATTTTCAGATCATAATCCCATTCTTTTGTGTTTGGGGAACTTGGGTTCTGCTGGTGTGGTGGAGAGACCTTTTAGATTTGAGGCTATGTGGACTAGTCACGAAACATATGATTCCTTCTTAGATGAAAAATGGCATCCGGGAGAAGATTTTACTGATTCCCTTATGCATTTTCAAGAGGATATCTGTGTGTGGAATAGGAATGTGTTTGGCTTAATGGAAAAAGGAAGCATAATATTTTAATGAGACTTGAAGGCATCCAAAGGTCGAATGCATATCCGTACTCCAATTTCCTCTGCTCTTTGGAGTTGGAATTACAGGAGGAACTAGAGAGGTTGTTGAGACTTGAGGAAATTAAATGGTTCCAAAAATATAGAGCTGAGTGGATTTCTAAAGGGGACCGCACTACTCGATATTATCATTTAAAGACAAAGATGAGGAGAAGATGGAACAATATACTAGCTCTCAAAAATGACATGGGTGATTGGGTTGAAAACGTAGATGATTTGAAGCATCTTGTTGTCGGGTATTTCCAGGACCTTTTTTCTGATGATTCGGTGACCATTGCAATGCTTGTTACTAAGACTCGGTTCCTTGGTGTGGATCTGAACTGCATTAAGGATCTGGTCTGTAGTCCAAATGATGATGAAATTCGTGGTGCTTTGTTTTCTATGGGGAATTTCAAAGCTCCGGGGGTAGACGGTTTTCCCCCTTTCTTCTATAAGAGTAAGTGGTTAAAAGTTGGTCCTGCCTTATGTAATTTTGTTAAGGGTGCTTTTGCTGGCTTGATCCCGCTTGGTTCAGCTAACAGGACTCTTATATCTTTGATCCCTAAGAGGGACAGTTCGGAATTGGTTTCCCATGTTAGGCCGATTTCGCTTTGCACGGTTCACTATAAATGTGTTTCGAAGGTCATTACTCAGAGACTGAAAGGGGTGATGAATGAACTCATATCTCCGGTTCAAGTTAGCTTTATCAAAAGTCATAAAATTCATGATAATATCATAATTGGCCAGGAGCTTCTCCATATTATGAGTAAGAACAGGAGTAAGAGAGGGTTAATGGCAATGAAGATTGATTTGGAGAAAGCTTATGATAGAGTGCGATGGGATTTCTTAAAGCAAGTTTTATTAGAGGTTGGGTTTGAGGCAGATTTCATCAATCTTATTATGACATGTGTGGAACGGCTCATCGTGATCCTATCTCACCTTTCTTGTTTGTGTTGTTTGGAGAATGTAACATCCTAATTTTTTTATTTAGGATTTAAGTATAATTATGAAATAAGTATTTATGATAAATGGGTTTATTATGAAATATTGGCTTAAAACAATTATGAGAGTAATTATTGGAAATTTGGACTTATTTTTTTAAGTTATTTAATTATGGGAAAAAAAAGAAGACAAGAGATGAAATTTTGGGAGCCCATCTAATCTGATAACTCATATGCCCAATTCCTTGTACCTTAATTCACTAATCATTTGGCCCAACACTCATGCTTCTCACGTGTAATCCTCATGCACAACACCTCAACCTATTATTCAGCTGCTATTCCAGACAAAGCAAACACTCTCTAAATTCCTTATTTACTTCGGCCCACATTCCTGACAGAGCCATTTGACAGCCCAAACCAATTCTTTCAGCCCATATATCATTCGGCCAGATCATATACGTAACCTGCACAGTGCCATTCCTCTGATTCATACTCCACTGAAACACGCATCACAGAGTGAGATAACGGCAGCGTCAATCACGGGATCTTACCATACCTCTCGAGCCCAGCATTGTGTAATACACCTTTGGTCCGTTCTTGTTCGCTCTCAGACTGGACCCTTAAGTTTATTTAAGGTGTTGCCTTGGCCCTCATTCACCTTGCTTCATCCAAAGTTGAGAGAGAGAGAGAGAGAGAGAGAGAGAGAGAGAGAGAGTTGGAGCTGAGTAAGTGGGTGCTCTGTTTTGAATCCACAAACCAGAGGTGAAAGTGTTGGTGAGAAGCAAGGAAATCAGTGCACAAGCTTAAAAAACTAACTAAGGTAAATCTTTGAGCTTGTCTTCACTGCACACACACATACTATACATATATATATATATGCTACGTCGCTGCATGAGGAAGGAGAAAGGAATAAGAAAAAGCTGATATATATATATATATATTAAGGAGCAAAGCTTTGTTGATCATTGATTGGTTGGAGTCGCTGTTATGCATCTGGTTGACCATGAATCTTTTTGTTGCTATAAATACATCTATATGTAAGAGGGAGAACCAAAAGGCACATGATTAAAAAAAAAATTTGCTGTCATAAAAATGAACACACACACACATTGCAATGCATGAACAATGAAAAGAAAGAGAGAGAATGGGTGCCATATTGTTACTGATATATTTTATTGATGCATTAAACCCAAACTTGAGGTTTTATTATATATATAAACATATAAGGTTACTGGAGGTAGTCTTGTAGGATGAAAAATTTGGGAAATAAAGAAAAGCTTTTATGTGTGTGGTCGTAGCTGTATAAGAGTGAGAAAAAGAAGCCTTTTGCAATTATGAAAATGTGTGTGTTTTTAAAAATAAATAAATTAATAAAAAAGAGAGAGAGAGATTGAGCATAATATATATACACACACACACACACACATATAACACCACACAAAATGAAACACACACACATGCGTCACTGTACAATGAAAAGATAGGTAAAAGGTGGTTTGATATATATAAATACACACACATGTTTAGGTCGCTGCACATGCATAAAAAAAAAAAGGGGAACTCATGATTATTTACACACACACACACGTATAAGCAAAGCTTTTGGGTTCATATATATATATATATATATATTGTTTTGCTTAATATTTTATTATTAAAATTTGTATTTTTTTTAGTTATAGGAAATTATAAATTATAATTGTGATAATGTAGAGCCTTCTTATGATCAGTGATTGTGCGTGTTGGGCTCCTCAAGCTAAGGTTAAAACTTGGAATTGAGGTAACCGGGGTTAATTTATTTTATATGCTTGTTTTGGACTGTAAGGTATTTTTCTATGTCTTACTTTCATATGAATTACTTGTGTGTGTTTTGAAAAATTATGTGTATATTTGAATAAGAAATTATTTCGGTGAAGCGGTGTATTTTTCCAATCTATGTATTTAATTGATTATTTTTAATGTGGTTGTTATTGTTGTGACGGTTGTAATGTTTGTTGTGAGATGATATATATGGAATAATAATTTAGTAAAATGTTGATGAAAATTTTAGTGTTATATTATTTATTTTGTTGTGAGATATGTTGGGTTGTGTGGAAGAGATTGAGGGTGAAATTGTGCCATCGGCTCTCTCATTCCGGCCGGAATTTGAGTTGAGTGTTTTGGGCGGACACCTCCGTGTTACGGTATATTGGTGGTGACATGGGAGGGGGCAGTATTCTTGAAGTGACTAGCTAACCTTGGCCGGGTATACTAGCACTGATAGGCTGTACCACGTCTAGATGATATAAGGAGGAGCAGGATGGATGAGTGGGGATGGTTTTAAATATTGTTAATTATATTGTATATTTTTGTATTGATGAGAATGGATGTTCTGTAAGGGTTGGTGGACAGAAATTGTACCCTAGACTCCAAGTTTGTAGGCGATATTTGTGCCTTGGACTCGAGTTTCAGGTGAAGTTGTGTCCTCAACTCGACAAGAATGATCTATGCATCAATATTGTGCGAAATATATGTGAGATCTTTCGCTAAATGTTAGAAAATAAATTATGATATGTTGGAACCCTTTTTGGGACGGAGTTTTTGGTAACCAAGCCAAGAACTATTTTGTGAAAGGTTTTATGTAAGTGAATATATATATATTTTGATTATTGTGGATTTTTAATTTAATTAACATTGATATTATAATTATGTTAATAAACCTGCTTCTCTGACTTGCAATCCTTTCCTGCATATTTGATAAATTAATTTCGGTTACGGGGATTTTATGTCTCACCCCGTCATTATTAAATTTTTCAGACGAGACCTCTAACCCTATTAGAGGACAAGGGAAGCAGCCAGAGGCATAGACGTCGTGGAACTTGTAGGCCTCTTTTTGGTACTAGGGTTGTATTGATTTATATATTGCCATCATAGGCCCTCATATTTTTGAAATACTACCTTGACTATTTTGGATGACTGTTGATTTTCTGAAGGCCTTATTTTATACATTGTCATATCATAGTGGATCCACAATTATATTTTTTGTGATAACTGTTTTGTGTAGACCCTTTATTGTGGATTGGTGTTGTAAGACTCGTGGGCTATAAGATCTCATGTTCGATAATTGTGTGTGGAGATGGAACTTTCCCATGTTATTTGTGATGTTGTTGATGATAGAAAAAGTTTTCTCTATTATCACTTGTTAAAAAGGTTTTAGTAAAACAATCATAGATTAATTATTTCATGAGAAAGGGTCTTTTCAGAGAAACTTTCCCATGTTATTTGTGATGCTGTTGATGATAGACGCTGGAAACCTATTAGTACGTCTCGGACAGGCCTAAAGATCTCCCATCTCTTGTTTGCAGACGACTTATTATTGTTTGAAGTTGCTTCGGTATCTCAAGTGCATGTTATGTTAAATTGCCTGGATAAGTTTGCTAGAGCTTCACGGGGGGAAGGTTAATGTGGGGAAATCCTCTATTTATTTCTCTCCCAAAGTCACGGCCCAGTATAGGAATGCTATTAAAGATATTTCCTGGATGTCAATTTCGGGTGAGATTGGTCGTTACCTAGGTTTCCCCTTTTCTAAACATAAGAGGAAGAAGGAAACTTTCAATTATATCATTGACAGGGTTCACTCCAAGCTTTCTGCATGGAAGGCGAAGTGTCTATCTACTGCAGGGCATATTACGCTTGCCAAAGCAGTTATTAGTGCTATTCCTCTTTATCCTATGCAAGTCTCTAAGATTCCAAGAAGTATTTGTCTTAAGGTGGAAAAACTGCAAAGAAATTTCATTTGGGGCCACGATGCTTCCCAACATAGCTATCATCCAGTTAGTTGGGATCACATTACTAGGCCAAAGGAGTTTGGGGGACTTGGGTTTAGAAGATTATCCTCTCTTAACAAAGCGTGTGGAGCTAAGCTAGTGTGGAACTTGGTGGTTGGTGGCAAAGGTCTTTGGGTAGAAGTGCTTTAGCATAGATATATGTATTGGGATGGTGACTCTCTCTTGGCTTTTTCTGTTGGTGATTCCCCCCTTTGGAAATTCATTTCGGATCAAGAGCATATTGTGGATTTAGGTTCTAAGATGCAAGTGAGAGGTGGCTATATGGTGAAGTTTTTTAATGATGCTTGGTTGACAAATGGTCTAAGAATCCGAGATCATTGTTGTCGACCCTTATCTATGGAGGAAGAGGGGTCCTCTGTTTCAGATTGGGCTATTGATGGTGTTTGGAATAGGAGCAAACTGTCGGGAGTGGTTGATAAAGAGGTGATCCAGCGGTTGCATGCTTTGTTCCTCCTACCTCGAATAGTGGCCAAGATTTTTTGGTGTGGGGTGCTACTCGTGATGGCATGTTCTCAATCAAGAGTGTGTATTTCCTTGTCGAATTAAATTCCTCTTATTTGAAATGTGATCTCTTCAAGCACATCTGGAAATGGCAAGGTGCAAAGAGAGTTCGGGTCTTCATGTGGAGAGTTCTCTTAGATAAACTACCTACTAACTTTTGGCGTAGTACCTGTCCTCCTCAGATGCAAGGTGTTCTTACTGTCGTGCAGATGTGGAAGATTGTCTCCATATCCTAAGGGATTGCGTCTATGCTGAGCAGGTATAGAAAACTTTAGTTCCTGTGCATTTTCTTGTCCAGTTTTTCGCCGCTGATTTGAAGAGCTGGTTAGAAATGAACCTGGTGGGTTGTTTTTGTAAAGGTTTTGGTCATTGTTGGAACCTTATTTTTGGGTTTGTTATTTGGGAATTATGGGGTTGGAGGAATGCTAGCATGTTTGAACCTGGATTTGTTAGACCTTTAAATCTTGTTATGCTCATTTTGAATTCTTGGAGGAAACATTATATATGCCCAAATGGACCTGTGGCTACCATAGGTTCTGTGCAGATGTCTACTGTCTTGCGTTCTTTGCAGCTTCCCCCTTAAGGCTGGTTCAAGCTCAACGTAGATGGAGCTATGATTTCTAGATCTCGTAAGGCCGGATGTGGTGGCGTTTTACGTGACAGCCAAGGCGTCTGGGTTGCTGGATTCTCCAAAATGCTGGGCGTTTGTGATGCTTACATTGTAGAGGAGTGGGTGGTCTATGAAGGCTTGAGACTGGCATGGGATTTAGGTGCTAAAAGAATTATTTTGAAATCTGATGATTGTACTCTTGGTAGTAGATTATCTGATTCTAGGGCTGGTTCAGTGTCTCTGTTAGTTACCAGAATTCTGAGTTTATTAGATTTAGATTGGGAGGTTTCCTTAAGCCATATTCCCAAGGAAATTAATCAAATTGCTAATTCTATGGCTAAGATGGGACTTTATAAGTCTCATATTTTTGGTGATTGCCCTTTATCCCTTAGATCTTGGGTTGATCAAGAGTGTATGGGATTATTTCCCTATTCTTTGTAATTTCCTTATACCCTGACTTTAGCCATCTCTTATTATCAAAAAAAAAAAGTTTGCATACAATGTTAAATGTAATTTATATACTACCCTAAGACTATTAGTCCAATGGCCCTTTTAACAACAGAAGCCCATATCATACAAACCTATTACGAACCCCAAGATTAAAATAATACATATTTATAAAGCCTATTTCTTACACTGGACTTAATCTAAAACCTATTTATATAATATAATTAAATTAAGAGAGTTAGTTAATATAACATTTTTTTTTTTAAAAAAAAACTAATCATTTTATCTTATTCTCCCAATCTTGCTCTTGATTATTGTTAATTGAGTATTACTAATGGTGATTTTTTTTAAAAAAAAATGATAAATATAGAAAATACATCTTACTTTAATGACTACCCTCAATTAGGTCTTATATAAAAGACGTGATGAGTAATTATAAGTTGTTTAATTAATATGGTAAAGATGCACCTTGTTCTAATTTTGCAAGTACATCAATCCGGTACACCTTAATGCACCCATTTGATTCATCAATTGATAGTTCGTTTCTCTTTTTTAGTGAGTGATAGCTGAGTTGACTCATCCATTATGTGCGGGTGTTTGTATCTTATCTCTAAGTTTAAAGGAGATTCGACCCCCACCCTTGATTGTAAGGGGAAAAAAAAAAGGAAAAACAGAGACTTGAGTCATATGCGTCTAGTGTTGAAAAATTTATGGATTTTCTAGGACTTGTAAATTTGTGTTGATTGAGACGATGGGACAGGAGTTTTGAGCGAGTGGAATTCGATAATTTTAAAATTTACCTATTCTCATTTTTTTTGCCGGACAATTATTAATTAAGCATGTGCAAAAGTACAACGGATGAGATGATAAGGTCGTTTTGATGATTTGAGGACCAATTATATTATTGAACAAGATGGATCGCATTTGTGACAGCTGTTGAGAGCCAAAAAGTTGATTCCAGGACAACATTATTGGAATACTTTTACTATTTTAATTATAAGATCTAGTTGATTTTTTTAGAGAGATTAAAAAAATTAATTAAATTATTTTAGAGTATTTTTATTTTTTATTTTTTTAAGTAATTAGCTTAACTAATAAACTAATATATAATCTAAAAATATACAATATATGAATTGATTAAGTAACTTATTTAACTTTCTTAATCTCTCAAAAAAAATCAACTAGGTCTTATAATTAGGATTAGTATCAAACATTTGTCCACAAGTGAATAATGTTCTTATTGCACATGGCCATGAACACTTTTTTATAAGCAAAAGTTTCTGGCTATTCCGCTCGTGATATCAAATTATTAATACTTGTCTTTATATATATATCTTTATATATATATATATATATATATATAAAGCGTTCATGTGAGCCAAGTTAAGAGAAAAATTAGAGCACATGCTCAATAATCATGCAAATATTACAAGCGTATAATATAAAAATTCTAACAAATAATGTCATCTACAATTTATAAAATACAAAATAAAAATAAAAATATAGTTTGTGAACATATAACTCACTCTCTCACCTCTCATCAAAATTTATGTTAAATATGCCCCCAAAAAAAAGAAGAAGAAGAAGCATGAAACACGACACGAGTGCTGTGGACCCTACACGTGTGAATGCGATTCTGCTCTCTCCTTTCATAACTTAACAACCCCCATCAACTTTCACAAGAAACCTTCCAGAGTCGAACAGAGCACTCTGTTTTTAAAAATGTGAAAAAAACCTGTCAGCTCTAACCACCACTTACCGACGACACCTCCACTACGTAATGTTTTGTCCATGGCTGATCTTGCGCAAACTCTCATTAATTATATCGCTGCTTTTTAATTGTAGGGCAACTAAAAAATTTTCTTGCTTTAACGTCTTATATATTTATGATAAATAATTAAGAATATCGACAGATGACCACATTCTGATGAATTATATATAATAAATGTAATTTGGTTCCATCTGGGGATAAAATCCTTCGAATAAAAGTTTGGTCCAATGAATCTTATGTATGAGACAGAGGAAACTGGGAAGAGAAGAGGAGCCGTGATAGAATATATGGTCATGAACGTGAAGCATGCATATATTATTATTTTTTGTAGTGTACTCTTTCCAGGGAAGAATTTCCAGACCACGTGGCTTTAGTGCGCATCTTAGCTTTTGCAATCACTGGCTCTAACGACTCTCCATATAAACCTATGCAACAAAGGGTTTAACCAACAAATTAAACAAACCACTGAGAAAAAACTTATCGGCACTTGGATATATCGGCGCGGCGGCCATGGCATCACGCGGCGTCTGCCACGGTGGTTTTTCGTGCTCTTATATGTTATTGAAGCCGGAGGAAGTGCGTTTTTTCGATCTGATTCATATCCTATTCTCACCCAAATACTTGCATAAAACAAAGTTGGTAGATTCGCGGGATGACACTTTCAATGATAAATTCCGGCAAAGATGGTTTATTTGTATCTCTATCTTGGCTCAGAAACTTCTTCTGTCTGTAGCCAAACCCCTTGCTTCCATTGGATCCTTCGTTGAAATGTACCTCAACCTCGTTTCCTGCAACCGCAACCTCTTCAAGCTACTCCTTAACTTCCTCACAGGTTTAATTCTTAACTATTTCTAGCTACTTTTATCTATCATAGCCGCTTTTTGATTAAACATGCATTCATATGGCCATCTGCTTCTGTTTGACAATGGGTGGGACTTTTATTGATCATAGAATTAATCCGTATAACTGAAAAGAGATAGATATACAAAAGGTAGCATAAAAAAGAAGAAAAAGGGGGAAGGACATTATCAGCAAGTCACTGAATATTTGCCAGCCTGGCATGTATATGTGGATTGTCTGATCTCCATTGATCATTTTGAAATGGCATATATGCTTTTAGAAAAACATAACATTGAACAGTTTGTTGAGAGGCTGGGTTCACTTTATCTGGAGGAATCAAGATGCCACTGCAGTGCACTAATGACCAATTATAATAATGCATCATTCAATTTTAATTTTAGTCGATTGTTCAGATACCTAATAATAGGATTCAGATAAAGGGTCAAATACCGGTGATTAATTCCACCGTAATTAAAAAAAAAAAGATAATTAGAGTTAAATACTTGGATATTAATTCAATTTTCTTATTGTTATCTTTTTTTGTTTATCCTATTTTATCTCGCCTATCCCTCCCTCTTTCACATTCTGTTGGAATTGGTTGAAAATTTGATGGCTAAGAATCATACTTCTGCAGATCCTATTTTGCAAAATAGGAGAAGAGTAGAAGAGCCATCGTTTGGTGAAGATCTAAAAGCCATTATTTATACAGAAAATATTATTCATTTTTTTTTTTTTTTGATATGACTCATTTAAATGGACATGATAAAAGAATCATTGATTCCAACCATATTAACGCGATCATACACACACATACCTGATGAGAATAATAAACCAATCGACCTTATGATGGATATATGATTATGAATAGGCAAAGTTGAGAAACCATGTAAGACATCAGCGAATTATTTATCGTTTATCGGACACTTGGACAAGCGAGTGGGAGTGGATGCTAGCATCAGGCGCGGAGACAGCAGGTATAATGCTGCAATCTCAGTGATGGCTTCTAAAGCTTCCTATGAGAATGAAGCTTACCTTAAAGCCACTGTCCAAGACCAATGGAAGGTATATATATACATACATACGCACATCTACAAATTATTCACACATATAATCCTCTTGCATGTTGAAGCAAACAGCTTATCCTATTTTGATATGTTATTGCATATACCGATGGAGTTCGTGGGGTTCTATGACTACTGGAATGGTAAGAACTACTACCGATCTTTAATATAAGACTCGATTGACTTTTTCTTAAAAAAGATTAAGAAAGTTTATTAAGTAACTTAATCTTATATATTATTATATTATATATTAGTTTATAAGTTAGATAAATTAGTTTAGTATAAAATTAAAATTATAGATATAAATACTTTAAAGTAATTTATCCAGCTTTCTTAATCAACCGAAAGTAGAAATAAATAAAGAAAACTTAAGCAGGTCACCCTAACTGTTATGTGTGGATCGCAAGAATGTCAAAATAGATTCATTGATTTGAATATATAATGTTTGGTGGGTGGCATGATAACTTGGAAGAATATCAAGGAAAGGCGACAACTCAGGCTTTTATTGCCTTGGACAAAAGTGAGGAGGGTGACACTTACGTGGTGGCGTTCAGAGGAACAGAACCCTTCGATGCAGATGCATGGTGCTCGGATTTGGACATCTCATGGTACCAAATTCCAGGTATTGGCAAAATTCACGGCGGCTTTATGAAGGCCTTAGGGCTTCAGAAGAACGTCGGTTGGCCCAAGGAAGTCGCCGCAGACAGCAGTGATCATCCTCCCGTAGCCTACTACGCAATAAGGGACATGCTAAAAGACCGTTTGTCTGTAAATAATAAAGCCAACTTCATATTGACGGGACATAGTTTGGGTGGGGCCCTTGCCATCCTGTTTCCAGCAATCTTAATGTTGCACGACGAGACCCTATTATTGGAAAGACTTGATGGTGTTTACACGTTTGGGCAACCAAGAGTAGGACATGAAACATTTGCAGAGTTCATGGAGCAAAAATTGGAGGATCATGGGATTAGGTATTACAGGTTTGTTTATTGCAATGACATTGTTCCTAGGCTGCCTTACGATGACTTGATGTTCCAGCATTTTGGGACTTGCTATTACTACAACAGGCACTACGAAGCTAAGGTACGTTTGTTTCTTAGATCGATTTGTTATGCAGCCGAATTATAGATTGTGTTGTGATGATGGAAGGAGAAAGTAATTCTCTTCTATTTTGTCTTCAATACAAGATATATTTATCTAAATTGATTAGATTTAAAAAGTTAGTAAATATAATATGTATTTTTTAAAATACTGTAGTTATCTTTCTTAATTATTCCTCTACCTCCTTCTCTGCTCCGTGATTCTTGTTATGAGAGACAAAGTATTGATAAGGGTAAATTAATAAATATGAAAATCATGTTTTACATTAAGCAACAGAAAGAGTAATATATTATATACGTATGCAGATAGTGAAAGGAGAGCCGGAGGAGAATTACTTCTCGCCATTGACGGCGATAGCGATGATGGTGAACGCGTTTTTGGAACTGATAAGGAGTTTTGCAATTGTGTACATGAAGGGAAGAGAGTACAGAGAAGGGTGGCTTTTTAGAGTTGTGAGGGTAATAGGATTGGTATTTCCAGGACTAACAGCTCATTGTCCCCACGATTATGTTAATGCCACTCGTCTGGGGTCATTTCCTGTTCCTACACAGCAAATCAATAATACTGCAGATCATCCATCTCAAGTTCAATCTGAAAACGTCTAAGTTAATTCACTTCCACACGCACTCCTTGTGGATTATTTTGCAGCATTCGTTCTCCTTCCCTGCGAGGAAAAAAGGAAAAAAAAATAAAATAAAAAAATAACTGTCTCTGAAAAAATCTAGTTGTAACCTCAAGAAAACTTTTTGTGATATAATGAAGTTCTTCAATTAATTCAAGTTTTGAATCAAGTTGCTTGTTTTTGAATGTGTCCTAATTATTAGGAGAAGACTGGGTAAGGAAGAAGCAAGCATATAACAAGAGATGGAACAGGCTTCGATGGGTGTGAACGATTTATTGGTCTCTCTTTCTCGACAGTTTCTCTCTTTAATTCCCTCTGACTATATTCTGCTTCTCTTCTTCTGTTGCTTCTTTCCTCCTTCCTCGCGTATATTTCCTTACTGCTATTTTTCTTATAGTGATCGCCTTTGGAGTGTGACTGTAAGCACCCACTTTGAGTCTTTGCTTATTGATAGAGATTTGCCGTAATCTCCCAAAATAATCATATTAGAAAAGGATTTGCAGTATAATGTAACCTGGGTCGTTTCCCAACGAATTCGCAGTCAGTTCAATTCGAATAGCAATGAAATAGTAAAAAAATGGGGGTTTTGATTCAAAGAGAATAAAAACGAAATAACATAAATAGAACGAAGTAAACACAGATTAAATAGATAAACAGAAGATTAACCTAGGATTTCGAATTCCACCACTTCCCTTCCTCGGACGAAAACAAATTTATAATCGAACTCGTGATCGACTCTGGACAAACCGAAATCTCTGCATTTGCCTAAAGATTCGTTCAACTGAACAATCGTTCAGAATTTGTTCGAATCAGTGGCGTATCTCTGCGATACGATCGCACGGTAATACTTTAACCTAGTTCGAACTACGTCCTTGGGAAATGTCGATCGGGCGTTAAATCTAACACCCAATCCGAAAGTAAATCGAATCCGAAATTACAAAACGAAACGAATTTGTTATCATTAAGAACGAGTCCTCTGGATAGTGGAATCCTCAATCCATGAGTCAATCACAATAGCTTAACTAGTCATAGTTATGCAGAACGAAAATCGAACAAAAATGAAGAAGTTCATCATGAACACAAAGAACACGATGAATAGATGAAGAACAGTTGAGAGAAAATAACACTTCTATATTTAATCTAAAACTGTCTAAAAACGTGTATAACTGAATGTTTGTGGCTGCTATCTAACTTAAACCTAAACCTAAAATGGAAATGGGTCAGCCCAAAACGAAATTAAAATAAAATGGGTTTTAATTACAAAATTCGAGCCCAACTGAAATCCAAAAATACATATGACTTTGGCTCCAAAATCGACCACCCTCTTGTCCAAATTTTCTCTTCATGTCTTCATAACAATTGTAGCTCTCTGAATCATCTGAAATATGAGACAAAAATGAGGCAAATCCGATGTCTGGTTCAAGAGTTATGGTAAAAATAGTGAAGCAATGTAAAACTGAAATTTATTATTAAATAATGGCTAAAATATAATCAAAGGTCCAAAGCCCAAATAAGTATAAAAGCCATTATTTATTAACTAAAGAGTCCTAAATTATTAATCAAGAGATAAAAAGAAGTGTATAAAATATTCAATTATCACTTATCATCAATACAGCGCTAGGAGAATATTTTATGCTGGAGCGTTTGATTTCTAAGGAGTATAAGAATAAAAGATGAAGAAGAAAGTAGTCAATAATGTCTTCAAGACGTGAATAATACTTTTCTTTAAGCTTAATCACCCCATCTATTTCTAACTAGTAGGTTGCAATTTGGATTGAGAGGTGAATTTCTTGAAGGTACAATGAATACCCTTGAGTATGTATCGCACTCCTAATACTTAAGCTAAGAGAACAATTGCTTTTATAATATGATAATTTAGCTTTATCTTTCTGGGCACTTAAGGACAAAGGCAATAAGAATTTGATTTCTTGTTGTTGTGTAATTTTTGATGTTGTGTATGTCACAAATAAAGTGATAATGCAAGATATTTATAAACCATGAAGTGATGTCTCTTGAAGCAACATCTCTTCAATTAAAATTCATAGCTATATGTTAGATTTATGAACCAACATAACTTAAATAATCAATATGGTTATTTTAAAAAAAAAAATCTTCTATAAAGGTTTACACTTTTATAGTATATAGAGTTTTCTTAAAATCAAACACAACTATTCACCAAGTAATAGTTACTACACATTTTTATAAGTGCTTTTAAAAATCAAACAGACATCACCTTGTTATTTTAACTCCCTACGGAGGGAAAGCACAATGAAGATACCAAACTGTCATGAATAAATTGTTAGAATATTTTAAAATAAAGAGATGTATTTCTTATAAATTAAGTTCTTATAAATTAAGGAATTTACATTAAGGGTTTTGTATAGATAAAGTATGCGCATTATTATTTAGGACCAAATAAACCATGTGAATTTATATTCTATATATTGTCCGAAAAATACATGCGATATATATTACATTGCACGAGGAAGTTCATAGCTATGAGAGGTCTCAATTAGAATTTATGAAGTCTGCTATGAGTGTGCGCGCTTGCAATGCCTTTGTTTTTGTTTTTGGTGACTCAATTTTTTGCAATAGATAGTATACGGCATTAAGAGAAAAAGAGATTTTTATGAAGACTTTGAAATTATTTAAATATAAATTAATATTTTTGCACTCAAGTGCCTATAATAAATTGCAATGCACTCGAGATATATTGGACTTGACTAGGAGCCAAGCCTAGAGCCTACGTACCCTTTGAAGGGATCAAAGTCACGTAGTAGTCGAACACACACAAAAGGGGGTGGGGTGTGTGCTGTGTGTTGATTGAATGTAAAAGTGTTTTACCTCGTATTTATAAGTGCTTAGGTTGATGATGCGATATCGATTAGATAATCATTAAGATATAGATTAGATATCCGGATCGTTGATAAGATTGGATCCTCTTTTATTATGGGTAGAATCCATATATTGAATACAGTCCGTAACATAATCCAAACAAATTAGAACCAAATTAGGAATATAAAAGAAGAAGTTAGAAAATATTCATCAACAAATTATATTTATTGATTAATAGATCTAAAATGAATCTCCTGCTATTTATTACAAAATTGAATCCCCTAGTATTTATTATGTTTTTTCGGCAAAAATATTAGAAAGGAATCATCAATAAATTATTTGTATTGATTAAAAAGTAGCATATGATTTAAATCTAAATAAATACATTAGATTTTCTTTTTTTTTTAAAAAAAATATGGTCATACTTCTAATAGAAGTATGAGAACATAAGAAGTACATAAACTATGTGCATATAATGTGGACTCGAATAAAAGATAGGACTATATTATAAAATTATAGATACTCAATTGTAATGAGTCAAAATTTAAGGACTGAATTACAACCGAGTCAAAACTATAGAGACTGAGTTGAACCTAGTTAAAATGTAGGGAAAGAGTTATAATAAAGTCAAAACCATACAACCAAAACTTAATTTTCCCATAAATAAAACAATATTAGAGTTATATGTCTGTAAAGTCATTTTTTTTTTTAATGAAAAGAACAACTACTAGAAACTAGCCACTAGAACCCATGCTGGGTAGGGGTGGAAATACGGGGGGGTCGGGGCCGTGGTTGGCTTTGTTAAAAGCACAGTCGGACGACTGTCGGGCTAAAAGACCAGCTAAGGCTGTTTTAAGGCCTGTTTGCCTTAAAAGGCCGTGCCTAGGCTCCAAATAGGCTCGATAGGCGATAAGCCGGCTTTGTTAAGAATAATTAGTTTTTTTTTTAAAAAAACATTAATTAATATCCCCCACCCTCCCTCACTCAAAGCCTCCTTTTGCCCTTTCAAACCAAGAACCCTAAGTCCCTAAATCAATTTCCTCACTCAAGCCCTGTTTTTGGCATGTTTACGTTAGGCCTATATTTTATTTGTTGTCTAGAGATATCAGTATACTATAGGCTTTTTAGGCCTTTTTATGTTAGGCTTGTTTATGGCCTGTTTACATCCGGCCTGTTTTGGGCCTGTAAAAAATACAGGTCTCTTAACAGCCACGGGCCAGGCCCAGGCCTTTAACGGGCCAACAGCTCAGCCAAAATTTTAGCACATGTAATGCCGGGTCGAGTCAGCTCCACTTCCTTATATAACAGGCCTGATCTGGCCTATTTCCACCCCTAATGCTGGGTAATACATGAAAATACACTTTTTAAAAATAACAAACCAAACCAAACCAAAATCTTGTGTAGAATTAAATGTCCTCCACTCCTAAGTCCTAACGATTGTTTTTGATAAAAACAACAGTGGGTTTAGGTTTTTGGAGAGTGAGATAAGTAGTGTGCGGTGTTGATAGTTGGGCTTCTTGGAGGGCTCAATACCAGGAGAAAATGGAGGAACCAGCGGATAATGAAGGCCCAATCATAATGGGACTTGTTGGACATGGCATTCGAGTGGAGACATTGACTTTCATTCTGAAAACCCAAGTTACGTCCGCATACATTTGGACCTTCACACACGGGATAAAATATTGCTTAATAAAAAGGAGAAACAAAGTACAAACTATCAACTGATGGTCAGTGTTTTAGTAGCAAAGAGGCACATATCATTAATTGAGAAAAATCAGTTTACATACAATGTTAAATGTCATTTATATACTGCCCTAAGACTACCTGTCAATGGCCCTTTCAACAATAGAAGCCCATATCATACAAACATATTACATAATACATATTTCTAAAGCCTATTTCTTACACCGTAAAATTGGATTAAGAGATTTAGCTAATATAACATTTTTTTTCAAAAGAAAACCTTAATCATTTTATTTTATTTTATTCTCTCAATCTTGCTCTTACTTGGTTATTGTTAAGTATTATTAATGGTGAGTTTTTTAAAAAATTTGATAAATATAGAAAACATTTATTGCATCTATGACTAAGATCAACCCTCAATGAGAGGTGATGAGTAATTATAAGTTGTTTAATTAATATGGTAGAGGTTCACGTTGTTCTAATTTTGAAAGTGCATCAAGCCGGTACACCTTAATGCATCCGTTTAATTCATCAATTGATAGTTTGTTTCTCTGTTTTGGTGAGTGAAGGCTGAATTGAGTTATCTATTATGTGCGTGTGTCTGTAAATTATCTCCAAGTTTAAAGGAGATTCGACCCCCACCTTGATTATAAAGCAAAACAAAAAAAAGAAAAGAAAGAAAAACAGAGTCTTGAGTCGTGTATTTGGTGTTGAAAAATTTGTGGATTTTCTAAGACTTGTAAATTTGTGATGCTTGAGACGATGGGACGGGAGTTTTGAGCGAGTGGAATTCGATATTTTGAAAATTTACCTTTTCTCATATTTTTTTTTTTTTTTGCCGGACAATTCTTAATCAAGCATGTGCAAAAATATAACGGCTGAGATTATAAGGACATAACACTTTTTTTATAAGCAAAAGTTTCTGGCTATTCCGCTCGTGATATCAAATTATTAATACTTATCTTTATATATATATATATATATAAAGCCTTAATGTGAGCCAATTTAAGAGAAAAATTAGAGCACCTCCTGCTCAATAATCATGCAAATATCACAAGCCTATAATATAAAAATTCTAACAAATTATGTCATCTACAATTTACAAAATACACACAAAAAATATAAATATCGTTTGTGAATATATAACCCACTCTCACACCGCTCATCAAAATTTATGTTAAATATGCCCAAAAAAAAAAAAAAAAAAGAAGAAGAAGAAGAAGCATGAAACACGACACAAGTGCTGTGGACCCCACACGTGTGAATGCGATTTAACTACCCCCTTCAACTTTCACAAGAAACCTTCCAGAGTCAATAAAGAACAGAGCACTCTGTTTTTAAAAAATGTGAAAAAACACCTCTCAGCTCTAACCACTACTTACTGACGACAACTCCACGACGAAATATTTTGTCCCATGGCTGATCTTGCGCAAACTCTCATTAATTATATCGCTGCTTTTTACTTGTAGGGCAACTAAAAAATTTGCTTGCTTTAACATGAACTGATGTCTTATATATTTATGGTAAATAAGAATATTGGAGATGACCAGACTCTCTGATGAATTATATTATATATATATATATATATATATATAAAACAAATGTTCGAATAAGAGTTTGGTCCAAAAAATTCTATGTATGAGACAGAGGAAACTAGGCACAGAAGAGGAGCCATGATAGAATGTATGGTCATCAACGTGAAGCATGCATATATTATTATTTTTTGTAGTGTACTCTTTCCAGGGAAGAGCAAAGAAATTTCCAGACCACGTGGCTTTAGTGCGCATCTTAGCTTTTGCAATCACTGGCTCTAACGACTCTCCATATAAACCTATGCAACAAAGGGTTTAACCAACAAATTAAACAAACCACTGAGAAAAAACTTATCGGCACTTGGATATATCGGCGTGGCGGCCATGGCATCACGCGGCGTCTGCCACGGTGGTTTTTCGTGCTCTTATATGTTATTGAAGCCAGAGGAAGTGCGTTTTTTCGATCTGATTCATATCCTATTCTCACCCAAATACTTGCATGAAACAAAGTTGGTAGATTCGCGGGATGACACTTTCAATGATAAATTCCGGCAAAGATGGCTTATTTGTATCTCTATCTTGGCTCAGAAACTTCTTCTGTCTGTAGCCAAACCCCTTGCTTCCATTGGATCCTTCGTTGAAATGTACCTCAACCTCGTTTCCTGCAACCGCAACCTCTTCAAGCTCATCCTTAACTTCCTCACAGGTTTAATTCTTAACTATTTCTGGCTACTTTTATCTATCATAGCCGCTTTTTGATTAAACATGCGTTCACATGCCCATCTGCTTCTGTTTGACAATGGGTGGGACCATGATAGTGAAAACGTAGATTTTACCTAAAAACGGAAGGAGAATGAAAAATCGTAAAACGTAAAATCGTAATATAAAACGGAGATTTTACCTACATATATATATAAAAAAATTCAAAAAAGTAAGACACCTGCTATATTATATATCTTAAATTTCAAACAATTAAATAAGTCCTACCATATGAATAAGTTGCAAATAAAGTAAACCAAATAAAGTAAACAATGAATAATATATATTTATAATAGTTAGTGTGGGACAAAAGAATGGTGAAGTCTGATTAAATTAACCAAAGGGTAGGCATAGGCATAGCATACTCACGGGTGTGATTCATTTCACACACTCCCACACACATCACGTGACTCACGCCCCCACACACTGACACACATTCATTAATCTTCATCTTGGGCACTCATTTCACCCACCCCCCACACAGTCACACAATCTCTATACTCTCAGATCCATTTCTTCTCTGGTTTATCTCTCCTTCGTCTCTTAATTCATCTTTCTAGTAATCTCTATATTCCAAGCGCAGACATTGATATGAGAAGGTGCAAGTCTCCTGCTCCCAGATTCCGGCACCGGCGATAGCACCGAAGGCCAAGTCTCCTGTTCTCGCTCCTGCTTCACCATCGGCTCATACATCAGGTACTCCGGCTGGTTCCTGTCTGAAACTCCATCGGCAGCGGCAGACCACGGCGCTCAGGAGAAACTACAGGAGTCCACATGTAGATTCTTTCTTTCTTCCAACGGATCTGAGTGAGTCGACGAGATAATAGGGCAGTTTTTTTTTTCCGCTTTATTCAAAATCGAGGCGTTTCTGCGTTTAAAGTCGCGTTTTTAGCGATTCCACTCTGTTTCCGTTTTTGACTGCAACGTAACACGGATTGCTGGGAAAAAAACGTAAAAACGCCGATTTTACGATATAAAGCGCGTTTTTGACTACCTTGGGTGGGACTTTTATTGATCATAGAATTAATCCGCGTAAATGAAAAGAGATAGATATACAAAAGGTAGCATAAAAAAGAAGAAAAAGGGGGCAGGGCATTATCAGCAAGTCACTGAATATTTGCCAGCCTGGCGTGTATATGTGTATTATCTGATCTCCATTGATCATTTTGAAATGGCATATATGCTTTTAGAAAAACATAACACCTAACAGTTTGTTGATAGGCCAAGTTCACTTTATCTGGAGGAATCAAAATGCCACTGCAGTGCACTAATGAACAATTAATAATAATTTTAGTCAGAAGCGGAGCTTTATGCTATCTTGATAGGTCTGAAGCTGGGCAGTCAGATGGGCTTTCGGAAGGTCATCCTCTACTCAGATTCCTTGGATGCAGTTAACATCCTCATGAGGGATTATCATGCGGGTCATCCTCTCAGAGAAATTATTAGAGAGACCAGAGACTTACTTCTCAGAGATTGGGATGTGGAGATCCACTATACTCCAAGAGGCAACGTCTCATGCGCTGACTATATGGCCAAACAGGGCCACGACGCTCCTGCCGATGCTGATATCACCCTGGTTCCATATGTTCCCAGTGGATGTTTACAAATGTTTTCTAGAGACCGCCTGGTCTGCTTTTGTTAGTTTGCTCTAGTATGATGTATTAAGGACTAGATGTTCATGATCTAGTCCTTCCTCCATCACCCAAGCTTTAGCTTGCCTGTAATCCTCAAAAAAAAAAATAATAATAATAATTTTAGTCAATTGTTCTGATACCTAATAATTTTTAGGATTCAGATAAAGGGCCAAATACCGGTGATTTATTGAATCGTAATAAAAAACAAAGATAATTAGAGTTAAATACTTGATTATTAATTCAATTTTTTTTATTGTTATCTTTCTTTGTTTATCCTATTTTATCTCGCCTATCCCTCTTTCTTTCTTTCACATTCTGTTGGAATTGGTTGAGAATTTGATGGCTAAGAATCATACTTCTGCAAATCCTATTTTGCAAAATAGGAGAAGAGTAGAAGACCCATCGCTTGGTGGACGCGGCTTCAGTCCACTGTTGTTGCCATGCTCTGCCAATCACTTCCCAAAACAGCGCTGTTTTGGCGCAAAAGCAGTGGACTAATTTTTCTTTTTTTTTTTTTTTTTTTTATACACATATTTCAGGGTATCATAAATACTAAAAAAAATACTTCAAGGATACTGACCGGTACTGAAAAATACTTCATGATCTTGAAAAATTATTTTAGGATGCTGAAAAAATATTTTAGGGTATTATTTGATCTTGAAAAAGATACTTCAAAAAATCTTGATCGAGGATCTTGGTGATCTTGAAAAAATACTTCATGATCTTGAAAAAATACTTTATGCATCTTAAAATAATTTTTCTAGATCATGAAGTACGAGGTAGTATTTTTTCAGTATCGATCAATATCCTAAAGTATCTTTTTAATACCAGTAGTCAGTATCCTAAAATATGTGTATTAAAAAACAAAAAACAAAAGCATCAGTCCACTACTTCTGCGCCAAAACGGCACTGTTTTGAGGAAGTGATTGGTAGAGGATGGCAACAGCGTGCTCCTTTGGTGAAGAAAAGCCATTATTTATACAGAAAATATTATTCATTTTTTTTGTTTTTGATATGACTCATTTAAATGGACATGATAAAAGAATCATTGGTTTCAACCTATATTAACGCGATCATACACACATATCTGATGAGAATAATAGACCAATCGACCTTATGATGGATATATGATTATGAATAGGCAAAGTTGAGAAACCGTGTAAGACATCAGCGAATTATTTGTCGTTTATCGGAATCTTGGACAAGCGAGTGGGATTGGATGCTAGCATCAGGCGCGGAGACAACAGGTATAATGCTGTAATCTCAGTGATGGCTTCTAAAGCTTCCTATGAGAATGAAGCTTACCTTAAAACTACTGTCCAAGACCACTGGAAGGTATGTATATACATACATACATACGCACATCTACAAATTTTTCACATATATAATCCTCTTGCATGTTGAAGCAAACAGCTTATCCTATTTTAATATGTTATTGCATATACAGATGGAGTTCGTAGGGTTCAATGACTATTGGAATGGTAAGAATTACTGCTGATCTTTAATATAAGACTCAACTAACTTCTTTTCAAAAAGATTAAAAAAACTTATTAAGTAACTTAATTATAATATATGTTGTATATTATTATATTACATATTAGTTTATAAGTTAGATAAATTAGTTTGGTATAAAATAAAAATTATAAATATAAATACTTTAAAGTAATTTATTCAGTTTTCTCAATTTATTCTTAATTTCTCAAAAAAGTCAACCAGAAGTAGCAACAAAGAAAACTTAAAGCAGGTCACCCTAACTGTTATGTGTGGATCACAAGAATGTCAAAATAGATTAATTGGTTTGATTATATAATGTTTGGTGGGTGGCATGATAACTTGGAAGAATATCAAGAAAAGGCGACAACTCAGGCTTTTATTGCCTTGGACAAAAGTGAGGAGGGTGAGACTTACGTGGTGGCGTTCAGAGGAACAGAACCCTTCGATGCAGATGCATGGTGCTCGGATTTGGACATCTCATGGTACGAAATTCCAGGCATTGGCAAAATTCACGGCGGCTTTATGAAGGCCTTAGGGCTTCAGAAGAATGTCGGTTGGCCAAAGGAAATCGTCGCAGACAGCAGTGATCATCCTCCCGTAGCCTACTACGCAATAAGGGACATGCTAAAAGACCGTTTGTCTGCAAATAATAAAGCCAACTTCATATTGACGGGACATAGTTTGGGTGGGGCCCTTGCCATCCTGTTTCCAGCAATCTTAATGTTGCACGACGAGACCCTATTATTGGAAAGACTTGATGGTGTTTACACGTTTGGGCAACCAAGAGTAGGACATGAAACATTTGCAGAGTTCATGGAGCAAAAGTTGGAGGATCATGGGATTAGGTATTACAGGTTTGTTTATTGCAATGACATTGTTCCTAGGCTGCCTTACGATGACTTGATGTTCAAGCATTTTGGGACTTGCTATTACTACAACAGGCACTACGAAGCTAAGGTACGTTTGTTTCTTAGATCGATTTGTTATGCAGCCAAATTATAGTTTGTGTTGTGATGATGGAAGGAGAAAGTAATTCTCCTCTATTTTGTCTTTAATACAAGATATATTTATTTAAATTGATTAGATTTAAGAAGTTAGTAAATATAATATGTATTTTTTAAAACATTGTAGTTATCTTTATTAATTCCTCTACCTCCTTCTCTGCTACGTGATTATTGTTATGAAAGACAAAGTATCGATAAGGGTAAATTGATAAATATGAAAATTATGTCTTACATTTAGTAGGAGAAGGAGTAATTTATTATATATGTGTGCAGATAGTGAAAGGAGAGCCGGAGGAGAATTACTTCTCGCCATTGACGGCGATAGCGATGATGGTGAACGCGTTTTTGGAACTGATAAGGAGTTTTGCAATTGTGTACATGAAGGGCAGAGAGTACGGAGAAGGGTGGCTTTTAGAGTTGTGAGGGTAATAGGATTGGTATTTCCAGGACTAACAGCTCATTGTCCCCATGATTATGTTAATGCCACTCGTCTGGGGTCATTTCCTGTTCCTACACAGCAATTCATCAATAATGCTGCAGATCATCCATCTCAAGTGCAATCTGAAAACGTCTAAGTTAATTCACTTCCACATGTACTCCTTGTGGATTAATTTGCAGCATTCGTTCTCCTTCTCTGCGAGAAAAAAGAAAAAAAAAAACTGTCTCTAAAAAAATCTAGTTGTAACTTCAAGAAAACTTTTTGTGATATTATGAAGTTCTTTAATTAATCCAAGTTTTGAATCTAGTTGCTTATTTTTGAATGGGTCCTAATTATTAGGAGAAGACTGGTAAGGAAGAAGCTAACAAGAGATGGAACAGGCTTCCATGGGTGTGAACGATTTTGTGGCCGGTCTCTCTTTCTCGACAGTTTCTCTCTTTAATTCCCTCTGACTATATTCTGCTTCTCTTCTGTTGCTTCTTTCCTTCTTCCTCGCTTATATTTCCTTACTGCTATTTTTCTTATAGTGATCGCCTTTGGAGCGTGACTGTAAATAGCCACTTTGAGTCACTACTACAAAAAAGGTCTATAACGTCCATTTATTTCGCCTTTTAACGTCTAAAAACGTGGGGACGTCTATCTGGGAGGCGCAAAACGTGAAGACTTACGGAGTCTAAATATTTCTTAGACTCCAAAAGTGGAGACTTACGGAGTCTAAATATTTCTTAGACTCCATAAGTATTTTTTTTTTTTTTAAAAAAAAAAACAAAATAGATGGGGACGGTGACGGTGTTAAACAAAAATTTGAGAGGTTTCAGATCCGAAAATTCATCCGAACGAAAAAAAATCCGAACGAAATAAACATATCTAGGAAGTTTAAGATCTGAAAAAAAAATCTAGAACGCAATAAACGGATCTCGAAATTTCGGATCTCAAAAAATCCACAACACAAGAACGGCTCTAAGAAATTTCGGATCTGGAAAAAATCCGAACGCAATAAACAAAACATCATAGGACCTATCATCTATAGCACATTGAAAGCTTTAGGAACACAGATCCGAGTTCGTGTTTTTGAAAAATAACAAGAGCAACTCAAAATATATATTAAAAAAAAAATCTATAGATCCGTGTTTTTGCTCACCTTCGCCATCGTCCTCCTTCATTAGCTCGAGTCCGAGTTTGATTTCGTTTAAGAAGATAGAGAGGCTTGCATTCTTTGGAAAAAGATGAAGAGGAAGACGCACGATGGTTGACGGAAAAAGACGAGGAGGAAGACGAGCACGAACCACGCTAACGATGAAGGGAGGACGGCGAAGGAGGGGCGATGACGGAGGAGGGCCGACGATGAAGGTTTCGAAAAAGGCATCGAAATGAAGGTGCGAGAGAAGAGAAGGAAGACAAATTGAAATGAAATGAAATGAAGTGAGGGAAGAAGAAGAAAAAGTCGTGTGTTTACGGGGACTTTTGAAGTCTAAGTTTAAAACTTAGACTCCAAAAGTGTCTGTCGCGAGTCCCCACATAACCCCCGCCGTACCACGTGACCCCCCTGCTCCACAACGTGACCTTTTTCTGTGTACGACATCATTTTTGGAGTCTAAGTTTAAAACTTAGACTCAAAAGCATGGCTTTGGAGTCTAACTTTTAAACTTAGACTCCAAAGGTGTCTCGCGGGCCCCATACATAACTCCCTGCCGCACCACGTGACCCCTTGCTCCACGATGTGACATGATTTTTGGAGTCTAAGTTTAAAACTTAGACTTCAAAAGACCCCCTGCCGCACCACGTGACCCCCTGCTCCACGATGTGACATGATTTTTGGAGTCTAAGTTTTAAACTTAGACTCCAAAGGTGACTCTCTCTCGAGACTTTTGGAGTCTAAGTTTTAAACTTAGACTCCAAAAGTGAACTTTTAATTACAAGAATGCCACCGCCTTTATTTTTACTACCTTTTTTTTAAAGGACGTCTTTTTGGGACGCGAAAACCGTTTTTTGTAGTAGTGAGTCTTTGCTTATCATCAATACAGCGCGAGGAGAATATTTTATGCTGGAGCTAGCGCTGGATTTCTAAGGAGTATAAGAATAAAAGATGAAGAAGAAAATAGTGAACAATGTTTTCAAGGTGTGAATAACATTTTCCGCTCAATTCACTCCATCTATTCCCATCTAATAAGTTGCAATTTGGATTGATAAGTGAATTTCTTGAAGGTACAATTAATACCCTTCAGTATGGATTGTACTCCCAATACTCGAGCCAAGAAAACAATTTCTTTTATAATATGATAATTTAACTTTATTTTTGTGGGCATTCAAGGACAAAGGCAATGAGAGTTTGATCTCTTGTTGTTGTCTAATTTTTGATGTTATGTCGTAAAATGAAGTGATAATGCAGAGTATTTATAGACTATGAAGTGATGTTTCTTGAAACAACACATTTTCAATTAAAATTCATAACTATATGTTAGATTTATGAATCCTTATGAACCAACACAACTTAAATAATCAATGGTTATTTAAAATAATTTTTCTATAAATAATTACACCGTTATAGTATATAGAGTTTTCTTAAAATCCAACGTAACCTTTCATCAAGTAATAATTACCACACATTTTTATAAGTACCTTTAAAAACCAAATAGACATCACCTTGATGATCACCTTGTTATAACTCCCTATGGAGGAGAAACCAAACCGTCATGAATAATAAATTGTTAAAATATTTTAAAATAAAGAGATGCGTTTCTTTAAAGTCAAATTCTTATAAATTAAGGAATTTATATTAAGGGTTGTGTTTGGATAAAGTATGTGAATTATTATTTAGGACCAAATAAACCACGTGCATTTATATTCTACATGTTGTCCGAAAAATACATGCGATATATATTACTGCCTTGCATGAGTAATAAGTATTAGTCCTAGTACATTGCATGAGGAAGTTCATATCTATGAGATGTCTTCATTAGGTTTTATGAAGCCAGTTATGAGTGTAGGCACTTGCATGTGCCTTTTTATTTTATTTTGCCCACTCATATCAATATATACTTAATAGTAATAGCATGTAAGCCGTTGCCAAGCCGTTTTCAAGCCGTTCACTGTAGCAGCTCTCACAAATCACTATTAAATGTAATAGTGTCAGCTAATTGTCCTGTTTTGGAGCTAGGGAATTTTACGATATTGCCCCTCAGCTCTTATCTCACCTCACCTCTGCCACCGAGGATAACACATGCCAAGCCCTTATCTCACCTCTGCCACCGATGGTTACACTTGCCAAACCCTCAAGCTAATCTCCGCTCCGACACCGACCTCTTCCTCCTGTATTTCTTCTTCATTTTCGCACTGAAGTTCTCCACTCTTCACCGGCAGCCCGTTCCACCTACAAGCTCCGTCTGTTTGTTCTTCCGCCAGTTCCATTCCTCCTCCTCTTTGAGGTTGTGTTTCAGATCTGGCGCTTCTCAAACCGGCGCTTCTCAAGAAAAGAAGAAAGGGTTTCGATCAGGCGTCTAACTCATGCCTCTCTTCTCTTCGGTTGCATATCCATTTCAAAATGACGAAGTAAGGGAGGTCCCAGTGGATGAGGTATCTGGGCGAGCCTGTCTTTGGGTTTCCAAATTCCATTCGAACGCTTTGCCCTATTTAGGTTCCAGGTTCAAATCTTCGTGTTTCTCTATTCGTTTGCTGAGATTTGTGATTTTCTCCCTTTTGCTTTTACAAATTGCTTTCGATGCATCCTTTCTTCCTTCATCCTTTCTTGAACTGAAATATGAGAGTAACTGTCATGGTGATGATTGCAAATCAATGTTTTGTCAAATGCGAACGTTTTGTGTTGAGATGTGCTGCGGTTTTTCCGCCCCTGCTATTGGGTTGTTTTTGAATGCCACTTGAACCATTGCCGATTGACCAGAAGGACTTCTTCAAGGAGATGAACCACGAGAGTTATTCTTTTGGCTTGATGAAATGCAAATTTATTTTGATTTCTAGCGACTTGTATGCTTTGGATTGTGTTGTTTTGGAATGGGATGTGTTCCATATCTATTTATGTGTTTGTGTGTATGTCTATGCTTTGATAGGTAATTGTTTGTGGATTCTGTGTTTACTGGACCAGGAAGCTAACTAATTGACTGGCAGGCATATATAAATTTGCAAGCCCGAGCAACGAGAAATTGGCGGTTCAAAAAAATCTTCTTCATTTTTGAAGGCAACCACCACAATTGTCCATCATGCTACTAATGAATCTGAGAAAGCTTCTTATGTTGCGCATATTAACAGTTATTTGGCAAAAGATAAGTTTATGAAGCAGTTTCTTCCCATTGATCCATCAACAAATGCTTTATTTGATCTTGCAAAAGATGGAGTTCTATTATGGTTGATGTGCAGGACCCCACGTGATGATTATGTCTATTTATCTCTTCTCCAAGTTTATTGCTGTTGATTGCTAATGTTTACTTTTTTCATGAACTGTTCCCTGCAGCAAGCTTATAAACATAGCTGTTCCTGGCACCATAGATGAGCGAGCTATTAACACAAAAAAGGTTCTTAATCCATGGGAGATAAATGAGAACCACACCCTTTGCCTCAATTATGCTAAGGCTATTGGGTGTACAGTGGTCACTATTGGCACACAAGACCTAGCTGAAGCTAGAGTAAGAAACAATATCTCTTTTCTTTTCTTTCTGCTCCTCTCCCATCTAGTTTTTCTTTTTGTTTGACTCCTGTTTTTGGTAGTTCTAACTTTCCCCATTTTTGCTTATCTTGTAGCCACATCTGTTACTTGGCCTCATTTCACAAATAATTAAGGTACAATGATTTATACCTTTTTGTATCTGCATACTATGATTGGGAGTTGAGTTCATTATTTGTTAGCGAGGCCAGAAGATTTTAAGATGCTTACACTAACAATTATGTCTTCCTTTCAATGTGTTGGTGAATTTAGATTCAACTATTAGCTGATCTCAATCTGAAGAAAACTCCCCAACTTATGGAATTAGTGCAAGATACTGAGGTTATACACTGATTTCATGTTTTCCCTCCAATTTGATTTGTATTTTAGCATTGTGATGGTTTCTATCTCTTTTTATATTGATAAATTACATTGTGCCTTTTTTCTAATTATAAAATTATTGGCAGGATGTTGAGGAGCTCATATGTTTACCACCTCAGATGACTTTATTGAAATGGATGAATTTCCACTTGAAAGCTGTGTTACTGAAGCATTTACTGAAGCAATGTAGCTTTTGTCAAGTGTTGAAACAGGATTGAAGAGACATGTAGCAATGTAACTTTTTGAAAATGCTGTGGGGTGAAGACAAAAGCAATCTATAAGGTACTTTTCATTGTTAGCATAAGAATAATCCTTTATACATAGTCAATAAGTTATCTGACAATCAACCCCATGGTGATAGAAGACCAATTTATTTTTGTAGTTTTTAAATGATACCAAGTTTGAGTTCCCACTAGAGTAAGAGATATTGATAAAGTAAGAAAATGATAAAGGTTTGTTCAAAATTGAAGCTGGCATGCTATCTCCCCTTTAGGATGTTCATGTTTGCACTTAGTGCTTTAGTTTTTTTAGAGGAATTATATTCCTTAATGCTTCTCATTGCTTCCTATAGATTCTGGAAGACTTGCTATTTTGTAAGTTGATATATTTAGCACAGTATACCTGCTCTTTTATTCTGTTTACGTCTCTTCTATGCTGATCCACAGTATCTAAAAACATAATTCAATTTTTTAGCTTAATTTTGCAACATCACATTTGGCAGATTCCACGCGAAGGAAAACCTAGAATGTGATAATGAAGTTTTCCCATACAATATGGGATTTTGTCAGCGAAGTTCATTAGCAACAATAAAAAATTTACCTTCTTTGTCTGTCTTCAAGTCCTATAAATGCTTAATCAGATTAAAATGCAAATGTACAAAAAAAATTAAAGTGCTAACATGTGATTGATTGAAAATCTGCCAATGCTCAAACCTTTAAAGTTTAAAGCATTTGGCTTTTTGAGAGCTCTGCTAATGTCAGAATGTATTTTCAGGTCCAAAGTGAAATATGATGATTCAATGAACTTGCGAAATATTCTCTGGCTGGCTCCATTGCCTCACAATTCCACCAAATCTTGGGTGGCACCAGGTACTATCTATAGCCAAGCTGCATTAACTCTACAAGTTTTGAATTTGTTTTAAACATATGCCTTAGCCTGAACTATGGTGGTTAACCTTCAAAGTTTATTTATGCTTTCTGTGTTCTTATTCTCAAGTCACTAATGTCATGATAACCTAGAATCTCATGATTTTAACCTAGAATCAAGGTTCTTTTTTACCGCAACATGCATAGTCTTAACACCTACAGTTACTTAAAAATCTTGAGGTTTATTTTGTGTTCAGAGTCTTAAGACAAAGAAATCCTTGTCTTAACTATATTAGTTCCTTGAATGATATTTTCCTTTGAAACAATAGGAAGAGTCGTGGTCATCTATTTGTTGTTCCTTTTTTAACACATCATTCAATTTATTGTCACTCAATATTTTTGTGAACAAATGTAAAAAGAGAAATGGGACACGGTTTGCATCTCGCAAACTCGAGTATTAGACGGCCAATCTGCGGTTGCATTTGCAAACTTCAGTATTGGATGCCCATTCAAACAAAGTCAAAGCTGCGGTTTCCAAAACCAAACTCGAGTATTGACCTTCCCAGCAAAGGATTTTTTCAAGATAAATCAACATCTGCGATTTGCATTGGCAAACTCGAGTATTGAATGGTCAATCTTTGCGGTTTGCGTTGCCAAACTCGAGTATTGACCTTCCGAAGGAGAGCAAATGGATTTTTCAAGTTAAACCCATACTTTGCCGGTTTGCATAGGCAAACTCGAGTATAGGTCTTATGTTTCAAATACAAGACATGATGGCTTGCCTCGAAAAATGGAAACTCGAGTATCATTGGATCACAGTTTGTCCTTTTCTTGGTTCATACTCGAGTTTACAAGAACAAACCGCTTGATATGCAACGTAAAAACTAAGTTTTTGAATTATACGAATTCGTGAATCACTCTTGTTTGTTCCAAATGCTTTCATGAACCATTCACTTATGATCCCGAGATATGTTTAACAAGTTTATTTAGTGGATTTCAGCTAGCACGAGATGAAAATTAATGAAGATCAAGGGAAAAAGCATAAAGTGGTCGAGCATTTATTGCACTTGGTAAATTAACATCCTTTTGGTTAATCCATCTCGAGCACGAACTCTCAACGTTCAAAAACACTTTCTTCATCAAGCAAACTCTTCTCCAACGGGCAAATCCTCGAGTTCCACATCGAGCATATCAAGATCTGGATTAGTTGGAGCTTAGAGAGAAGATGACCGAGACTTAATACTAATCACCGGTTGGATTCATCATTCAACGGTCATTTAATGTTCTCTACCTATAAATAGAGTTCATTAACTTCTTCTCAAGTTGACACAACTACCGAGAGCGAAAATTCATTGATTGTTATTTATTGTGTTCGAGCTTTCATCTATATTGTATTAATCGATACTTGCACTTCGGTGTTCATTTTATCTTTCTAAGAGAGAGTTCTATCTTGTAAATCATTTATTGATTGAGATAACCATAAGTCGGGGGACTTAGTGGTTGGGTGTATTGATTACAACTTGTAAGGGGAGTGAGTTCTAGAGAGAGAACTACTCTTGAGTGCAGAGTGTGTAATCGTTTGTGAGTATAGTGGATTGAAAATCCCAAGTGTGGCTTAAGGAATTTGGATGTAGGTCAAAGATAAGACTCCAACTGAACCGGGGATAATTTCCATTGTGCAAGCTTTCCTTCCCTTCCTCCTCCGTCTATCTCGGTTTCATTACTTCAAAACAGCATATTTCTAAAAGTTTTTAAAATACCCAATTCACCCCCTCTTGGGTATATAGCTCCATTTACATTTGGTATCGAGCAAGGTCTTCTCTTAAGAGCTTAACAACTCGAGAAGGATCATTATGGAAGGTATCTTACGATGGAGCTTCTATCAACAAAGCCCGCGGTTTCAATGGAGAGCATTACTCCTTCCGGAAAGCAAAATTCAAAGTCTTTGTGAATGCTACGAGTATGGGCTGTGGAGAGTATTTGAAAGAGGAAACTATGAGCCATCAACTCGTTGAAGATGGAGTTAGAGTTCCTAAGCTTGAAGAAGAATATGATGAGAATGATGTAAGAAAGTGTCACACTCAACGGCAAGGCTGTCCTACTTCTTCAAAGTGCTCTTAGCCAACAAGAGTACTTTCGTATTTGCAATCTATCTTCGCAAAACAAATGTGGGATGCTCTGGAGATAGCTCATGAAGGAACAGCCGGAGTAAAGCAAAACAGAGTCAATACTCTCATGACCGAATATGACCTCTACGAATGAAGCATGGTGAATCCATTGGTGAGTTCCGGCTAAGGTTCACTCATCTCATCAATCAACTTGCTGCCTTGGGAAAAGAATATGACCAACCAGTCCAAGTAAGGAAGATCTTGAATATCCTTAACAAGGAATGGGAAGCAAAGGTCACGGCTATTGAAGAGGCTCGAGGAGAGTCAATGACGTCGAATGCTCTATTCGGAAGTCTCTGCGAATATGAGGCTAAACTCAAGTTCAAGAAGGGACTTGATGAAGCTCATGGCAAGAACAGAAGATGATGAGGATGAGGAAGAGAAAGCCAATATATGCCTAGTTGCGAGAGGAAGAGCAACGTGCTAAACTTGGAAGAGGTATATGATTGCAAACCTCCTTATGATGATCGATGAATATATGATCGTGCAATTTGAATTTGAAAAACTTGCTGAAAAATAGAAAGAAATCTTACTCTTGAATCACAAGTTGAAAAGAAAATAATATTTGTAAAGATTGTCCTGATCGAAGAAAAAGTTGAGAAATTCACAAATGCTCAATGTCATACGTTTTATAAATGAAGATTGGTTACTGAGTTGATTTTGATAGAAAGAAAGGCAAGAAGAGAAAACATACATGAACTATTTTACAAAATCAGTTCACTCTCTTCAAATCCTTTGCACATTGCGCAATAAGAAGGGTCATTCTACTTGTTAAACCGGTGGGAAATTATCAATGGGTACCAAAAGGAACTTATGTTCCTAAGGTCAAAACTAACTCCAAAGGACCCAAGAAAAGATGGGGTGATGAATCAAAGCTCATTTGGAGGAGACCAATCGGGTAAAATTGCTGGAATTGGTGAGATAGGATGAAGATCTTTGATTCAAATGAATGTTTGATTGTTAGAAAGGATTTAGTCCCCATTGACGATTTGAAAACTAAAGCCTTATTTAGAGCACCTAGAGATGGAAATTGTTATGAGTTCTGAAAATTGACAAGTAACTTGAATGAGAGTTGGTTTGTGGCATAAACGATTAGCTCATGTTAATATGTTTCAAAGTCATTGGTATTCCTAAATTGAATATATCAAAAAGGAAAACAAACCAAATCTTCTTTTAAAGCAAAAAATGAGATTTCAACTAGTAGACCTCCTTCAATTACTTCATATGGATCTAGTTGGCCGAGCCCGATATTTTTGTCATCTAAAGATGAAACATTTGATCAGTTTGTTACCTTTGCCAAAAAGGTCGAGCGAGAAAGGCTTTGCAATTTAGAATTATAAGGACCGATCATGGTGGCGAATTTGAAAACAACGCCTTGGCGAGTTCTGTGACAATGTGGGGATTGATCACAACTTCGGCTCCAAGGACTCTTAAACGAGATGGCAAGGCAATGTTAAATGAAAACAACACTTCTCAAGTGTTTTATATGAGTACACATCTCCAACCGAGCCTATTTGTATGAACTTCCTCTGAATCCAATGCACAACAATGGTTCAAAGGCGATATAGGTAAAGCCTTAGAGGACAATGAAGAAGAAAATGTTTTCAAGAATCAATTCTTTTAGAAAACTAGCTTCGCTTCTATTGAAAATCCGAAAAAATGTTTTTGAGGTGATCCCCAAAACTCTATTGAAAATCTGATCGAGACTCAACCTAGAGCTTGGAAATTTATTAGAAATCATCCTTTAGACCAAGTTATAGGTGATATTAATCGGGGAGTAAGAACGAGAAATAGTACTTTGAATGAAGTAACTTTTTACGCATTTATATCTCATATAGAACCCTAAGATTGATGAAGCCCTTTCGGATAATGATTGGGTGATAGCAATGCAAGAGGAGTTACATCAATTTGACAGAAATCATGTTTGGGATTTGGTACCTAGGCCCAAAGATCATCCGGTCATTGGCACCAAATGGGTATTCAAGAACAAACGTGATGAGTCGCAATCATTGTCCCAACAAGGCAAGATTGGTTGCCAAAGGCTATAATCAAGAAGAAGGAATTGATTATGAAGAAACTTATGCTCCGATTGGCAAGATTGGAAGCCATAAGAGTACTTCTAGCCTTTGCATGTGTAAAAGGTTTTAAACTATATCAAATGGATGTGAAAAGTGCTTTTACGAATGGTTTTATACAAGAGGAATTTTATGTGGAACAACCTCCTGGTTTTGAAAATGAACATTGTCAGATCATGTGTATCGTCTCAAGAAGGCTCTATATGGCCTGAAACAAGCTCCTAGAGCTTGGTATGAGCGATTAAGCAAATTCCTTCTAGATCAAGGCTTTGTTAGAGGAAAAGCAGGACACAACTCTTTTCATAAAGAGTAATAAGCTAAATGAAATTTTAATGGTTCAAATATATGTGGATGATATTATATTTGGTGCTTCTAATGATGCTTTGTGTGAAGAGTTTTCAAAGACTATGCGGGGAGAGTTTGAGATGTCCATGATGGGAGAGCTCAACTACTTTCTTGGACTGCAAATCAAGCAAAGAAAAGATGGGATATTTATTTCCCAAACCAAATATCGAATGATTTCTTGAAGAAATTTGGGATGGACCGAGTGCAATGGTGCGACACTCCTATGAGCTCAATGCTTCACTAGATGCTGATGAGGAGGGCAAAGATTTCAACATCACAAAGTATAGAGGAATGATTGGATCACTTCTCTATCTTACGAGTCGCCGGACATCCAATTCGGTGTTGGGATGTGTGCAAGGTTCCAATCCGCTCCAAAAGAGTCCCATCTTGAACAAGTAAAGAGGATATTCAGATATCTCTCGGACACAAAGACTCTTGACCGTGGTTTCCCAAAGGTCAACCGGAACACTTGGTGGCATACTCGGATTCGGATCATGCCGGCTACAAGACAGATAGAAAGAGTACAAGTGGCCAATGCGAATTCTTTGGCAACTCACTTGTCTCTTGGTTGGAAGAAGCAAACATCGTGGCCGTGTCCTCTACCGAAGCTGAATATGTGGCTGCTTCAAGTTGTTGTGCTCAAGTGCTATGGTTGAAGCAACAACTTGCCTGACTTGGGAGTTCACTTGAAGGAAATCCCAATTTTGTGTGACAACACAAGCACAATAAGCTTGGCCAAGAATCCGGTGCAACATACAAGAACCAAGCATATTGATGTGAGGCATCACTTCATTCGGGATCATGTCGAGAAAGAGATGTCAAAGTGATGTTCATCCCAACTCATCTTCAACTTGCTGACATCTTCACAAAGCCTCTAGCCAAAGAACCTTTCAACTTCATAAGAAGAGAATTGGGAATGGTAAATCCCGATGAATTGTAAGAATTTCTCATTCAATCTAATGTTAGTTATGTTTTTGATGATTAATCTTTACTAACTTGAGCATCGGAGTGTTTAGATATGTCTCTTGCGGGGTATCTCAATGCTTCCGAAGTTCCATCTTGCAGTATAGGATGGCTTACTCGAGTTTAGGACAGACGAAGCCAAACCCGACATTCATCAATAGCTTGACTCGAGTATGGGGAACCAAAGCTGCGGTTTAGGACCGAGAAAAAGCTGCAGTTTGTAAGTGCAAGTATGCTAAACTCGAGTAAGGAAAAGCTAAACTCGAGTATGTTCATCATGGGTTCAAAAATTCACGCTACATTTTTGAAGTCAGGTTAGTATACTTTCACCCTTACAGCGGTATGTAAATGAAAGTTTGCTAAACTTGAGTAAGGAGAAGCTAAACTTCGAGTATGTCACTTTGTGAATACCAAAGCGTTACACTATTTTAAATCAACGATGTGGCATACTTCCATTTGTACTCGAGTTTATTAGTGACAGTTTACTAAACTTCCATTTGTACTCGAGTTTGTTAGTGACAGTTTCCTAAACTTCCATTTGTACTCGAGTTTGTTAGTGACAGTTTCCTAAACTTCCATTTGTACTCGAGTTTGTTAGTGACAGTTTGCTAGACTCAAGTAAGAAATAGATAAACTCGAGTAAGGAGGTGCATCTATATATATATGTGAGCAGTGGTGTTCTTCCAAACTCGCGTGTTCACTCCGGTAAACCCCTAGAGTTTCAACTTTCTCTCTTCTTCTCCTTAAGAAAACATCACAATCCCTCATCACCCCCCTCAAATCTTCACCAAACTTCATCTAATCCTTCCTATCTCTCTCCTTAGAAACCCTAAGCACTCAAATGTCTAAAGAAGTCTCTCAATCCTCTCGACCGATTCCTCCACGAGCTCCAAGGAGCAAATCGATCCCACAAAAGTTGCAGAGAGGCATTGATACAAGCATCCCCGGAGTGGGTATTGTGATTAAGGATAATCCATCCTCGAATCCCAAGAGAGGGGATTCGTCTTCAAAGGGTCCAGAACCTTCATCGACCCAAAAAGGAAGCGGGCGGGTGAGTCGAGCAAAGCAAAGGGAAAAGAACCGTCGTTCACCGAAAGACAAGGTCCAAGAATGCCACCCCGCTCTCGGCTCTCGCTCCATTGTCGAGGTTACCGGCTCTTCGTCGGATTATGAGGCTGAAGAAGATGAGCACGAAGGAGCCTCCCCATTTATCGACAATGCGTAGAGGAGATTAAGCTTCACAAGACTCCGCCTCTGGATTCAAAGTCACCCGGTTCCTCTTCCTCCCGGTCTCGATGCCAAGTTCAAGGACCGAGTATTCATCTCGTGGCCCCACGTGCGGTTGTCTCGGTTGACTTGGAGCAACTTTATCGCGAATGCAATGTGGATCTCTCACCTTGGTTTGGGGCCTATCGGTCATTCATCTCCATCGAAGCCGCTTACTACCCGGAGTTGGTCAAGATGTTCTATTTCAATATGGCGACCAACAACCTATTGGACTCGAAGGCTATACGGGCGAGGAGAGGATCACCACGTGTGTTAGGGGGTCCAATTCACCTTATTACGCTGCTATTATCAACAAGATCCTAAAGGTTGATCATCCTCCACCGGCGTCCACACCACAATACACCAATCTTTGAGGTGTATAGGACCTTAATGCGTACACGGGACGTGCGGTGATCGGCTTGCTCATTTGTCTATCAAGCCCTCGGACATGCCGCACCGCACCGAGTGATTTGGTACATCTACACTCGGAATTTTGTGCGAGAAAGGAGGGAGCTATACTCACTTTGCTCGGAAAGATTATCGATTCTTCACGGCCTTCATCCGGAAGAATCCTCTCAACATTGGGCAATGGATCTTCAAAGAAATCGGCGCCTTCAAGTTTACATCCGAAAGGGATCATACATGCCCTTTGCCTGTTTGGTGTCCCTCATTATGTTCTACTACAAGATATGGTATGTGGGACCACACCGAGCAGATGAAGTTCATTCCATCCTTCGGCAAGACTCGGTTGAACTTTATGAAGATCTCATTCGAGCCGGAAGGATCGAGCCGATCAAGGGCTCCTCCGAGGTCACAAGCCCGTGCATCACGGTCTTATGCGCACGAGGCTCGTCGCATCCTCCTCCATCATTGGACCTCGAAGAACGGTTGAGAGAGATGATCGATGCTGCCTCTCATCTCATGGGCGATTATGAAAACTGAATTGGACATCTTTGCGAGCCGAGTTCAAGATGGGTCTCATGGATGTGAAGCCCGACTTGGAGAAGGCTGAAGGATGCCAGCGACCCGGAAGCGAGCGAGATTTTTGATCGGGGGATTGATCTAGACTCCGGTTATCCATGACATATGAGCTTGCTTGAAGCCCGGAATAAGATTGATCGTCGATTGACCATTTTGGTCTTGGTGCTTCTTCGTCCTCCACGTTTGGGTTCACGGCGGTCCATCCTCATCCTCTCCTATACCCGAGACCCGGCCACGGAGACACACATTTCCCCACCTTCCTCACCTCCCTTCTCATTTCCTAGTCCACCTCACACCACTTCCCGGCCTCACTTCCACTCCTACCCCTGTGATTCCCTCATCTCCTATTACCCCTTCCACGGAGATTCTACGATCGCCCTCCATCTCCATCTACCCCGTCTCTTGAGAAATTCCCACACCCTCTCCCTCACCTTGACCCTACCTTTGATCCATCCCTTTGCCATGGTCCTCTGGTCCCCTCCTTTTGTTATCCTTGATCCAGTATGTTGATGAAGACAAAGGGGGAGAAGGAAGAAAGATGTAGATGTATAGGGTCTATTGGTTCTAGGTAGTTTGTTATTCTAGATGTTTTGTTTTTGTCATTGTACTTTGCTATTTCGAACTTGTAATGATTATCGAATGATATCGGTAGTTATCGAGAATATCTATCTTGTCGATATTGTTCATTGTTTGCTTAATTGAATATAGTTCGGCTTGTTTACGTTTTTGAATTCCACATTTGCTATCTCTCGAACCTCAAATGTTGAAATGACAAATTAGATGGTTTTTCGATAACTCAAACCTCGAACTTTGAAAACTTCATCTCAAAACAAACTACATCTTTCAAATTCTTTGCAAAATAATTTACAAGTGTTGTCATCATCAAAAAGGGGAGAATGTTAGTTCTCAATATGTTTTGATGATTAACAACAAATGTAAAACATGTTTTGAAGTTTGCAAAGTTGTTTTAAAAACACTCGAAAGTTGCAAACTGCGGTTTGCATCCGCAAACTTCGAGTATTATGACGACCAATCTGCGTTTGCATTTGCAAACTCAGTATTGGATGCCAATCTGCGGTTTGCTTGGCAAAGCTCAGTATAGGCCATACGAAAGGAACCAAGTTTTCAGCCAAAGTCCATGCTTTGCAGTTTGCTCTTGCAAACTCGAGTATGGGACGGCCAATCTTGCGGTTGCTTAGCAAACTCGAGTATAGGCCACACGAGAAAGAAACCAAGTTTTCAGCCAAAGTCGATCTGCGCAGTTTGCATAGGCAAACTCGAGTATTGAATGGTCAATCCAAAGTTACATGGGTAAACTCGAGTATCGAACTTCTTGTGAATCAAAGGATTTTTCCAACTTAGTCAATCTGCAGTTTGCATTTGCAAACTCGAGTATTGGACGGCCAATCTTGCGGTTGCTTGGCAAACTCGAGTATTGGACTTCCAGAAGCAAAACAAGTTTTTCAAACAAAGTCAAAACTGCGGTTTCCAAAACCAAACTCGAGTATTGACCTTCCCGAGAGCAAAGGATTTTTCAAGATAAATCAATACTGCAGTTTGCATTGGCAAACTCGAGTATTGAATGGTCAATCTTGCGGTTGCGTTGCCAAACTCGAGTATTGACCTTCCGAAAAGCAAATGGATTTTTCAAGTTAAACCCATCTTTGCAGTTTGCATAGGCAAACTCGAGTATAGGTCTTATGTTTCAAATACAAGACATGATGGCTTGCCTCGAAAAATGGAAACTCGAGTATCAATTGGATCTGCGGTTTGGTCACTTGTGAGCGAGTGCCATACTCGAGTTTACAAGAACAAACCGCGGTATGCAACGTAAAAACTAAGTTTTTTGAATTATACGAATTCGTGAATCACTCTTGTTTGTTCCAAATGCTTTCATGAACCATTCACTTATGATCCCAGATATGTTTAACAAGTTTATTTAGTGGATTTCGGTTAGCACGAGATGAAAATTAATGAAGATCAAGGGAAAAAGCATAAAGTGGTCGGAGCATTTATTGCACTTGATAAATTAACATCCTTTTGGTTAATCCATCGAGCACGAACTCTCAACGTTCAAAAACACTTTCTTCATCAAGCAAACTCTTCTCCAACGGGCAAATCCTCAGAGTTCCACATCAGAGCATATCAGCATCTGGATTAGTTGGAGCTTAGAGAGAGAAGATGACCAGACTTAATACTAATCACCTACAACGGTTGGATTCATCATTCAACGGTCATTTAATGTTCTCTACCTATAAATAGAGTTCATTAACTTCTTCTCAAGTTGACACAACTACTAAGAGCGAAAATTCATTGATTGTTATTTATTGTGTTCAGCTTTCATCTATATTGTATCAATCTGATACTTGCACTTCAGTGTTCATTTTATCTGCTCTAAGAGAGAGTTCTATCTGTAAATCATTTATTGATTGAGATAACCATAAGTCGGGGACTTAGTGGTTGGGTGTATTGATTACAACTTGTAAGGGGGAGTGAGTTCTAGAGAGAACTACTCTTGAGTACAGTGTGTAATCGGTTTGTGAGTATAGTGGATTGAAAATCCCAAGTGTGGCTTAGGAATTTGGATGTAGGTCAAAGATAAAGGCTGAACCAAGATAATTTCCATTGTGCAAGCTTTCCTTCCCTTCCTCTGTCTATCTACGGTTTCATTACTTCAAAACGAGCATATTTCTAAAAGTTTTTAAAATACCCAATTCACCCCCCTCTTGGGTATATAGCTCCATTTACAACTATGAGTTCCTTGAATGATGGAGTAAGTAAAGTACATCATTCTAGCTTTGTTCTGTTCTTTTTTTTTTCCTTTTTTTTTTGTAAAGTGGAGGTAGGAGCAGCTTTTTTATGTCATTCATTTGGAAACTAATTCATCTGCTAGCTCTTTCTATTTGCTTTTTGACAAAAAACCTTAATTTGCTCTTTGAACGACAGTGCCATTACCAAGTTAATATTCTATACTTTTAAGACATGGATGTCTTGAGCTTAAAGCATAAGATCCATAGTTCAGAGCATGGCAGGAATTGGTTGAAAAATAATGCTACATCTACGCTTTAGGCTCTAGGGTACAATGGTTTGCAAAATTATTGACAGTCTTACATATGCTGTGGCTTCTTTGTCCTAATGTTCAATTGGATTGATGCTTTGCAGAATGTTAAAAATGAAAATGAGTTGATGGATGGTTGTCGGTAACCTTCTCTCTATTTTCATTAGCATGGTTGTCCATTGAATGTATTATACTGGATGATGGGTATTTATTCCTACTATTTCAGGGAGGATTATGTTCTGGATGAAGATGATTATGCTCTTTTAGAGGACAATAATATCAACATTCACCATAGAAAGGTTGTGAATTGTTGACTTTTTCAATTAGTTTTATCATTTTCTGCTGGCCTTATCTGCTGGATGATGCAGTTCTGTGCTTATGTGAATAATTCAAGACTAATTTTATGCAGGAGAGCAAAAAGTTTAAGAGGCTGAAAAAAGGCCAGAGGGACACTGATGAGGAGGAATTTGTTTAAGGTGGTAAAGGTGGGCGAACTGCTGAGGAGAAGCTTAACCGCAGTTTGTTTGGTGATGATGAAGGTATGCCCAAGATGCACTTGATTTATAGTATTGGTTTTTCATTGACTTATCATGATTTTCATGAAATATAGGAGCTCCGCTCAAAGATATTGTTGAAGAGGAGGAACAATGCGAGAAGAGGAGGAGGATGCGGAGACATCGGTGAAGAAGATGAAATGGCGGACTTCATTGTGGAAGGAGATGAAGTTGATGAACATGGGCCTCCCATGAGGTATTTTCAATGAGTATTTTACTTATTTGTTCTTAATGTAGGTGGTTTATTAGATAATTCACATATCCATCTGTTTCTGCTGTTTCTATAGGTGAAAGAAGCTGAAGAAAAATAAAGTTAGGCAAGCACCAGGAGTGTCTTCTTTCGCATTGCAAGAAGCTCAAGAATTATTTCTTTGATGTTGATGAGTTCTCATAGTCTCACAAGCAAAGTATGGAACAACGTGAATATAGAGAGACTAGACTTGAAGATGAATTTGAGCATGTTGTCCTTATTCTACGAGGAATTAGAATTGCGGCCCGCTTAGGCTTGGGCCTATCCAAGGAAACAACTGATTTTGTAAAAAATCTTTCCTGCTCAGTTTTAAGACTTGATAAGGTATATAAAGTACTTTTCTCCCTTACTATTGCCATGCATGTCAATATTTTGCCTGAGTTGTTCATATTTTACATTGTTTAGGGTAGGCTTTTGATGGAAATAAATTATATGTTAGCTTATGGTTCTGTGAAGCTTCTTTAAGGTTTTGTGTAAATTTGGACTTCTCGATATTCTTCTTCCCTTTCGGGTAGATCACTTCTTGCTATGCGTCATTTATTTTCTTTTCACTGCGATTGTATACTTTGTGATATGTATTTAGAATTTGCTATTTATAGTTTGTGCTGCTGCTTATATTGGTAATTAATTTTATGCTCTTCCAGGTTGATGTTTGATCCATACGACAGAATTGTATATGATTATCTTGGAGGAATGGAAGATATTAAAAAAGCTAAAGTCTGCATGTATCTCTTATCAGCTATGTTTTCTTATATTTTTGCTTATTGTCTATCTGGAACTTCCTAAAATAAATTGCTGCACGAATAGGTGCGAACTGTAATTCCTGCAAGAACTTCTTTTCAGGAGGATTGTGGTGAGTTTCTGATCAGTTGATGATGTTATAAAAATTATAGTTCACTTCAATTCTCCCTATTTTGCATAAGAATTGCCCTATTTACCAGGAATGTCTAACTACATTTTCTGCAGCTCGCATTCTACGAGGAATTAGAATTGCGGCCTGCTTAGGCTTTGGCCTTTCCAAGGAAACAGCTCATTTTGTAAAAAATCTTTCCTGCTCAGTTTTAAGACTTGCTAAGGTATATAAAGTACTTTTCTCCCTTACTATTGCCATGCATGTGAATATTTTTCCTGAGTTGTTCATATTTTACATTGTTTAGGGTAGGCTTTTGATGGAAATAAATTATATGTTAGCTTATGGGTCTGCTGAAGCTTCTTTAACGTTACTGTGTAAATTTGGACTTCTCGATATTCTTCTTCCCTTTCACGTAGATCACTTCTTGCTATGCGTCATTTATTTTCTTTTGCACTGCGATTGTAAACTTTGTGATCTATATTTAGAATTTGCTAGCATAGAATATAATTTCATAATTTTAAATTGTATTTCTTCAAATTTTATCTTCAGTCCTTCCTGTCTTATTTGGATACACTCTTGGCGCCTGATCGTCCTTATCATAGTAGCTTATGGTAAGATATATGCCTACAACAATGCCTTTCCATGTATTCCTTTGCTAGCTATATGCTTTGTAAAGTGTCTAATTTTCCAGAAGAAATTGAGACTAAATTTATTATTTGTTTGTATCATAAGTGCAGTCAAATATCATCATTTTATCTAACATTATTTATTCATCTCATACGCTAAGGTACTTGATCTGGAGAAGACAGTTGTTGAGGACTGAAGCGTGCCAACGATTCAGAAAAGGTAGGAGCAGCTTTGAAAAGGTCATGCTTTCTGCACTACATTTATGTTCTTTGTGCGGGATAATTAATATTTATAAGTTTTTATCACTGCATTTCTTCTCATAAAAGTCTTTATGTTTTTGTGAAGGCTTGGCTTCATGGATGGGAAATCTGGAAACAAACATAGAACCGGGTGAGAAATTGCTAATTCAAGAAAGGATGAGAAGGGGGAAGATAGATCTGGGCAAGGCCATTTTTCCAAAATGATGAATAGACCTTTGAGTCAAATGAGGCAAACAGATAAGTAAGCTATCCTAATTTTTGAATCAAAAATTCCTCTCTCTGTTACCAAATAGAAAGATGACTTTCGATTTAATTCGGGTAGCTTGCTTACCTATTTGCCTTCTTTTACTCGAGCTCTATCCATCATTTTGGAACAATGGCTTTGCCCAGATCTATCTTCCCCTTCTCATTCTTTCTTGAATTACCAATTTCTCGCCGGTTCTATCTTTGTTTCCACATTTCCCTTGGCACATAGATTACAAGTGCAATTTGCACTTTCTGATGGCATCTTGTATTCCTAATTTATGTTTTTGACAACAATGTTTAGTTTACAAATTAAAAGGTAATGCTTTCTGTACTACATTTATGTTCTTAGTGCGGGATAAGTAATATTTATAAGTTTTTAGACGATTGTTTTATTTTCAGAGCTTCTTATTTTCTTAGCCATTTTTATGCTTAAAGAATTGTACCAAGAATCTAACTAATAAGTATGATGTTTCTGGGTGTTATTACATTCTATTTATTCAGAATGTTCTTTTTGCAGATTGATGAAGATGTGCAGAGACAAAATGAACTTCTTCAAATGATCAAAGAGTCACAATCAGAAATGAGTGACTTGCATGCTTCTTTATAATTTGACTCAATCTCGATTCTTCTAACATGGTAGGTTTACATTGTCAAATCCATGTATCACTTGGTTGGGTTGTGTGGTGGATAATCATACCATACCCAGGATATCTAATTTTCCTGTCCCACTTAAGATAAAGGTGTTATTTTATCTACCGTACCATTAACCTGTACCTATAACAACTCATGAATATTCTGTTGAATTTTCAGTTCCATACTAAACTACCTTTTACCAATTGTAGTATTCTGAAGTGTTGCAACACCAAAGAGCTTCTCTACAACTACTTGAAAGCTATAGATGGGGGTGTGTTGAACTGCTTTCCACCGGAACCAAATAGATACTTGCATATTGCTCATGCCAAGGTACATAGTTTGCATTTATAATATAGCCATTCAGTTTAATATATACAAGTCTTACACCTTCACTGTATTTATCATTTTTCTTTTAGTCTTGCTTATCCAACTACATGAGTGATCTTCTTGCGTGACACATACGTTTAACATCCATTTGTATTTGAACTACGCAGTATTTCATAAACTTAATATACTTGCCATTAATGATCTTTTATATACCTATTCAAAAAAAGTATTCATTGAACACCAAGTGATTTTTTAGCTTCACAATTGTTTACTAATCATGCTCATGCTTTCACAATGTTAGAATATAAGTTCTTTCATATCCTAGATGCTCTTCCTTTTTGTATAGCTTTTTTTACCTACTGCGATATCTGTACATTAAGTTAACAGACATGCATTTTATTGCTGTGAAAAAACTGATGTAGTATAATCAAGTTTTCCTTTGCTTTTATGTGTAGTTGGGAACGACCATGCATTTTATGGTCGAGTAAATTGGCTTTGCCTCTGGTCCACTTCCCTTACCATCCTATTCACATCTTATCTTTCATCTCAGCTGTTGGATTGGAATCTCAATGGTACGTTTATTAAAAAAAACGCGTTTTTTAAACAATTTTTTTTTAAAAAAAAAACGAGTTTTTTAAACAATTTTTTGACAACTTAATTTCAAAAAATTTTTTAGAAATCATTACATTTGAACCAATCCAACGGCTGAGATGAAAAAACGATGGGAAGAGGATGGTAAGGGAAGAGGACCATTGCCAAACCCCTGTCAACTGCGTTCCTAAAACCATGACTGTTTTCGAGGACTTATAGTTTTTGTACAGCTCTTTTTTCCTAAAAGCTTTCCTGTTAATGTGATAATTCAAAAGTGCAATGGATACTTCCCGATAATAGTTTGATTACTTAATTTTCATTCCCTTTTTACCATATTGGTACCTGGTATTTCATTCCCTGAAATTGTTTCCTTCCTTAAAGAAAACGCCTACAACCAACTTCTTCCATTAGAATTAGATATTTTCTTTCTATTTTTGATTTCATTTTGTTCTGATATAATTTCCCTGCATTAGGAATGTTAATACATGTAAATTTGAAAAATGATATGAAACCGTCTGTCCATTTTATTCTCTTTGAATGCCGAACCATTGAAATCTTGATATGAATCTTTACTTTCACATAAAAGTACATGTGGTATGTTGTATATGTAATCCGTCAATTTGTAGTTTTGGTTATGAAAATGGGAGTTGCATATATGATCTCATTATAAATTTAGATATCCTTTTTAAGTTGCTATATGTAATCCTTGCTTTTTTGGTTGCCATTAATTATAATCTCATTATTCACGGTGATATTGTTTCCTTCCTTAAAAAAAAAAGGCCTACAACCTACTTCTTCCATTAAGTTTTTTTACCATTTACCAATGCTCATATCTGTATCCTTTCTCTCACATTGATGTGTCTGTTTTCCAATATTCATTACAAGATTCAAATGCTAGCTCCAGACTACTTCAATAAAGCTGCCATGCTCTAATTAATTTTTGGGTTTCGAATTTTTTTAAATGCTAAAAAAAAAGTCAACAAATATCTATTTAATTCTCTTACTTTGCTGTAACCACATAACTCTGATATGACCATACCTCATTAGGTCGATTACGTCTTGACATTTGTATCTTAGAAAAAGAAAAATGTACCTGCTCCTATTATTTAAGTATTTAATATTTGATTGTTCCGATGCATAGTCTCTTTAGTCTTTGCTTTCAAGCATCACCATTTGTGTTAGTACATTGTTGCCATACTTAAGTAGGTGTGAATAGTTACATTACACAGTCCTTCACAGAATAGTCTGCTGTCTCCTCCTTTTTTAAATAATTGTTCACTATGCAGTACAGTTCTTCCATGAACTTTTCTATATAAACCACCTTGCTTGGTTGCTCTTTAACATTCATCCGTTCCCTTTATCTTCTTCTCCTAGCCATCTCCTCCTTTTTAAAATAGCTCACTACCCAGATCACTTATTCAACGAAATCTCACATAAAAGCCACCTTGCTTGATTGCTCTTCCAACTTTCATCCATTCCTAAAATCTTCTTCTACTAACCAGAGAAGTCTAAAACAAAACAATGGCTGGTATGCAATGCTCCATGATCAAACAACTAGATGATAGCAGTGAAATGTGGCGAATAGTAGCCCGTGTCGTCAGGAGGTGGCACAGCTACCACAAAGACTCTCCACACTTTGACTATACGCTTAACTGCTTTTCGCTTATAGACCAAAAGGTTTGCTATTTCCTTTCAATATTCTCGTTGATCTTTTCCATTTTCCTCGGAAATATATTAACCTTCATGATGTTCTAACTTATATCATATCTTCCACCTTCCTTACAAGCTATATGTTTAAATCATTGTTTTAAGGGTGATAAAATACAAGCCTCAGTCATGAACAAATCCTTATTCAGAAAATTTGAGAAAGAGCTTGAAGAAGGACAATGCTATTTCATAGCAAATATGGAAGTGATCCCAAATGGAAAGGATTACAAGTTAGCAAATCACCCATTCAAGTTGATATTCAACTCTGCTACGTTTGCGAGAGAAGAACCTGGTGAAATACCCCTCTCTCTATTCAACTTCTTCCCAATCAAGGACATATTAAACCAATCACTCCAGCATCATACGATGTTTCTCTTCGGTAAGTGGACTTTATTCCTTCTTTCCCCACACAAAAACATTACCCACTAACCTTATACATTCTTTCACAGATGTCATTGCTTTTGTCAAAAGCATAGACCCATTGGAGGAATACTATTCTGGAGGAGATAAAAAGACAAAGCTTAGACTCGTGTTAGCTGATGAGAGGTAAACAACTACTATATTCTTTGTCATCAATGTCACACAACTCAAACTCTCATCATTGTTGCCTTACAAATATTGATGCGGCTCTTTAGCTTCTTATGTAACTATAAACATTTCTGAATAACATCCCAAGCGACCAGAAAAAAATTTAAAATATTTCATGTCTCTCATTTTTTCCCCATTAGGACCATCCATTCCCAATAGTAACGTGTCCTTCACCCACATCTATCTCTGCCATTATTGAAAGTAAAACACCCTTAACATTAATAGCCCGATCTATTAAAGTTTTACAAACAATCAAAAGTTTGACTCACACACCACTCTTGCACGAATTCCAACTTCTCCATTCATCTTCCATATGTTCTGGCCAGTGCTCACCTTCTAATTAAACAAAAACTGTTTACATTATAGGGGGAATAACATCCAGATGGTGCTGTACGATGGTTGTGCTTCCAATTTTCCTACACACGAATTAACTTCCACCCAAAAACCAACCGTTTTACTTGCACAACTTGCACGAATCGGTTTCGATGAAGATGGTAAGCCTTATCTTAACATTCCTTCAACTGATAACTTTCACTCATGTTCATCATTTCTTCATTGTAAATGTTCATTTTCTGCTACCAGGTCACCCAGAGATCTGCAGTTCATTTGAAGCAACCAAAATACACATCAATGCAAATTTCCAGGAGGTCACAGATTTTATATCAAGGTATGCGGTCTTCCCTTCTGGAATACAACTCCATTGCAACTATCAGCCTTTCTTATTGGTTAACCATTTCCTGAATATTTGTTGCCAGTGCTGAACACCTACCATCAACAACCATTACTTCCATCACTCCAACACCGGGCACTCAGCACTCAAACTCGGCTGCTGAAACTATTCTTCGAAATACACCCAAAATTAAAGTGGCTGACATCCCCCTTCAGGAAGTGGTGTGTCCCAAACTTGTATTCATCTCATTCTACCCTGAAAAGTCATGGCAACTAATTGTCCTTCCACTTATTTGCAGGGGAATTATTTTGCGGTCATCTGTGAGCTAAAAAAATGCCTAACCCGGGATGGATGGTATTATGATGGGTGCTCAAGGTGTGGGACAAAACCCAATGTGGACAATGGTGTTGCTTCCTGCACGAACCATTACTGCAAAGGGAAAAAATGCACTATACAAACCAAGTATGACCATCTGAATACAACTTTATTAACCATGTATCTCTACATTAGTTCTCAACATTTACATCTCACATATATTTTATCATGCAGGCTTAGGCTGAACTACCTCATTGCTGATGAGTTTGGCACTGCTTCAATAGTATTCTTTGACAAACAGGCAATTGAGTTACTAAAAAAAAACAGCCTCCCACTTAAAGGCAGAGATACTTGAGGTTCCATTCTAACATTCCCAAATCAGTACCAACGTTTTTCCTGTTTTCTGACAACAATTATGCTCTTTCATTTTAGAATCAAAGAGGTTTTGCATTTCCAGAAGAAGTTAATCATTTCCTTGGAAAGAAAATGCTCTTGAAGATGAAGCTAAATAGCTACAACAAGAACCACCCAAATTCCAGTGTCTCTGTCACAACATTTCTTTGAGGCAAGCGATCTGAATGATGCTTTTGTTGCAGCAGCTTCTGAGGTTCAGAGATTTTTTCCCTTGCAATTTTCCCGTATGCATTTCAATTTTTTTACCATAATTACAGGTCTCACTATGTTTCTTAATAGATTGGTCAACCAACTATATGCAATGAGGAGGAAGATGAAATAATTTTACTTAGGAATTGTACATTGCTACGGAAAAGGGACAACCAACACCAGAACCATGTGACCCACAATCAGAAAGCTTGCCAACTGTTGACATTGATGAGATCTCCCTCTCTGATGACATCCAAGTTATTCCATCCAAGGGGAAAAGAAAGGTTTCTGCAAAGAAACAAGCTGAACATGTTTTGAAGTCAGCCACATATGGCCCTTCATCCCCATCAAAGACACCATCCAAGCCACTCAAATGGATCAAGAAGGAGCAAAATTGAACTACTTCCACTATTCGCAACATTTTGATTAGTTTTTTTTAGAGATTTCCGTTGTATTGGTCACCTTCCTTATGGTCCTTATATTGTAATGATCCAACCTTGACTTTTAGTAGTTGGTTTAAGGTCAAAGCTGTGGAATCCATCCACCTTTAGACTTCAATGAAACATTTTGTAATCCCTTTTGTAGTGAATGATATCAAGTTCCAACACACACATGCAACAAATCTGCTACAAACCAGCACTTATTATTATGAACATCCATATCATGTGCTTCAAATGCTTGCAACTCAGCTGGACAAAACTCATTTACAAACAACTTCATCATTTATTCTTAATATTCAGTTAACTTTCCCATACTATAACGCAGGTAGGATGTAATGCTTCTGATATCCATTTCATGTTCTTTGCCAAACATTCAAAACTACTTTATGCCATTAGTGGTCAAAATGCCCGACCAATGAATATGAGGAAAATCAGTACGTTTATGCCATCGATCTGATGTCGCTAACTTAAGGCTACATAGTTTAATTGACATAAAACCTCAAAATATATTGTTGTGTACGGGTCGAGGTCACCTTCGTTTTCCTACATTCTTGATGTTTCATCTTTCTGACCATATATGGACTAAGACGGAACTAATACTTCAAGCGGGAATATCATTTGCATATCTACCATAATGCCAATGGAATTTAACATTATTACAAATTTTCAAAAAAAATGGGATGTCGAATAAGTTTATTCATTAGAATTATTAGTTTATTTTTAGGACTTTATGGAAGAAATATGATATTTTTTTATATAACTTTATGTTTGTCTGTTCTATTTAAATATTTCAATTTTATTATTCATTTATAGTACCATCAAACCAATCAAAATCCTGAAAATCTGGAGTGGGCCTTTCTGGCAGGTATACTTACCTGCAATGTCTGTTATTCATACAGTACTTTGAAGTCTTTGACTTTATTTTTCTCAACACATACACAATCCGCAGAAGATACAGAGGTATGGTGCTTCACTCTATACTAAAAAGTAAAGTATTGTCCTATATTATTAATTTGTCTCCAAACAAATAAGTATTATCTCCTTACAAGTTAGATTTACACTTCGCATATTTTCCCCTTCCCAAATATTTGTCTACAGCCACACTGCAAACATGAATCTACTTCAGGCCCATGTCTCTCTTACTGCAATGCTCATGTTTCAAATTCCCTTATGTTAGTATACACTTTGCAGAGGAAGGTAGACATTTTTGGGTGCAGAAAGTCAAGTCTCCTAAGGTCTTTTCGCTTGGTTCTGCATGGTCACTCATCTGGTATTTAATTTCCTTCTTACTTCAGGTAAAGTTTTATGGAATGTGGGATACAGATGCATAAACACAATAACATTGCTGTGAGTTAACGAAGTGATCATATTATGCCATGAATCAATTGGATTTTATCTTGAGTAATACCTATGAAATCCCATAAGTAATATCTTTTATATAAAGAATCTTCTTTCTTGTGTATCTTTATCATTTTAATGACGTTTTACATGTGAAGATTTAAAGGTAATGATTAATAATTTGATTAATTTGAAGACCACTGAACCTATTTGAAATTGTTGTCTAGCAACGATTCATATGCCTACTGGTGCACTTAGACGAGGAAACAAGAAAAGATTAGCAAAGACGGTATGCGGATAGAAGACTATTGAAATACATTTCCTTTTTTCCTGGGTTGGAGAATTAGAGATGGAAAGAGAGGGTTTGAAGTAGTCCTAAATTCTTTATCATAGATGAGGCTCAATCACCTTGAGTGGCCTTTTTTGGGGATTCAAAGTACTTAAATTTAGAAGCATCTAATAGACCCAAATGGCAAATAATATGAAAGGACTTTAAGAACCAGCTGCATAAAACACCTTGCTTCTATGTGTTGGTTAGATTGTCTAGTATAATGGCAAGTTGCTGCGTCATTTTATACTGCTTTATGTACCTTCTCTTGATTTCATGTTGTCTTCGATCCTTCTTGATTAATGATCTGTTTGGTATCTAATGTCCAGTGACTCTGCTAAAATAATAATCACTTGAATGTTATTGTCTGGCATAATCATTAGGTTGAAGGTGATGGGAGGTTAGTTCCTGCAACAGATGATGAATTAATTGAGGTAGACGATTTCCTTGAGTTTTACCAGATTCACATGGGTTTTGATGCGGACACTGGAATCCATGAAGAATGTTCATCAATTGAAAGATCCTCCTCTGAGAAACTTCAATTGGAGTGCTTAGAAGGTATGTGCATTTTCTTTAACAGTATAAACTACTATATCTGAAAATTTTTAAATGCAATGATGAAGCAATGACAATAATGACACATGCAAACTGAAGATTATATCTGTCAAAGGCCAGGGATCGAAGCATTGCTTATGTACATCAGTTGTTAGGATTACCTTTTCAAGACTATAATTTCAAAAGCATTATTTGTTGATTTAATTACTTTCTGCCTCTTTGGATTAGAGTCTGATTTTGAAAGAATGTGATTTTCATAAAAAATGAGTTTGGTTGATCATTTTTGTTTGAATTTTTTTTTTCAGTGTACAAGTTATTTTGAGAGAATTGATTGTTTGGAGATTGTATATCAAAGTTACTTTTGGATGTGTAATTACAAGAAAGGTCTTGACTTTTATTAGTTCTTCCAATTTACCCTTATTATTTCATATAATTTATTAAATAACATGAATATTGTAATATATTTTAACTGTTTTGAATATTAAAAGAAAAAATTCCTTTACAGTTAAAGCATATATCTTAAAAAGGACCTAACAATTAAAAAAAAAAAAAAAGCAAAGATAAATAAATAAATAAAAATATTGCCAAATTTAAATATGACGTATTTAACAAATTTCTCGAAATAAAAAAGGAGCAAATCTTCTAAATGAGAAAATAGGGAATGATATTATCAGCAAACTTTCAACAGGCTTTCTTCACCATATAAGTTATGTTTCAGTTTTCTTAACGATTCTTTCTTTTTCCTAGGGAAACTATCATCTGTCAGTGATTTTAATGAGTATCTCACCTATTATTCTGTTTCCATCATTTGAATTTTCATATCTTATTATGTCGTACTCCATGTGTGTCACAAACAGAGATCTTTGAGAGCGCAGATCAAGGGAAATTAATTGCACAACTTCAGGTATTGTTAATTTCAATTTTATTCTCTTACTCACATATACGAGAGATGCATTATCGGATTCTTTTCATCATCGATTCTTTGTTGTTTTATTCCTTAGTTCGAGAATTATTTTATTTATTAATTTGACAATTATTATCCATTTGCAGTATCTTTTTCAAGATGAAAAATCGTTGACTTAGTGTAGGACTCTTGCTACCTAATACTTCTATCAATCCCTGTAATATTATTGGTACATATTAAATGAAATGTGGAGTAACTTTCAGATATATTTCATTTTCCCCCTCAATTTTTTTGCTTGAATTTTTAATTTCTTTTGGAACACCTTTAAGCTCTATTCAAAGTAGTATTGATATGGTTTTATGCACTTAAAAGTATGATCTTGCAGTTTATATTTCGAAATCGATTTGGAGAAGATGTGTTCCTACTTTCTATATTAATTTCCCTATTTGTAAATATGTGACAATCGATTTGGAATTGCACCTTACGTACAAAGCTGTGCAAACATGCTTAAAGAGTGGCTGATGATCTCATCTATTCCTAATAGCTTGCTGTCAATTTCTTTCATCGGTGTTTGATTTCAACTGCTGAATTTCTCGTAGTGCATTTTGAGCTCTGCTGTGGCTTAACTCGTCGCATCCATACTTCTTCGTTTTTTGTGCGTTTTTTTTTTCCACACTGTGTGGACAAGTAAATCCTTGGAATCTCAAAATGGTCGCTCAAGATGGGACAGATAAATCCGGTATTATATTAAAATTAAATCATTTGGAAATTTTCTGTCGTTAATGCTACTAGTGATAAAATGGGAGCTCAGAAACCATTGTACTTAAATTCCTTAAGATTTATTTTCATGTTCAATTTTATGCCTATGCATCACTCTTAACTACAACAAAATGACAATTTGCTTTGCAATCCACTTTCTTGGTGAGGTTATGTGTGTTGTTTTGACAAAGCGCTATATAAGCTGCGACAGATCCCAAAAATGCCAACCAAAGTGTTTTTTTATTTTGGCGACTTTTAATATGATAGAATTATTGTTCTCAGTCATTCATTTAAAACACCCTTGTACTACAATGATTAATCCTTTCAAGATAACATGTTTTTCAAGTCCATGCATTTTTTTTAACATATCTATGTCATCTTTTTATTAGAACCTTAAAAGATTATCTTTCACTAATTAGGTCATTATAAATTTTTCTTATAATCAACCGCGTTTGACATATCATGGGCCCATTCTTTACAAAAAAAATGTTAAAAGAAAAAAGAAGTCAGAGTTTCTCATAACTGGTGGCTTTACTGAAGCAAAGTCTTTGAACCAGTATCTATATTCGACCGGCACTCCTTGCATCATGGGAGACAAAACCATTAAAATGCAAGGCCCTTTTTCTTTATTTCCTCTATAGAGATCATTTTGCTTTGTGTTTCGTACTATGTCACCTATTGCTAGATTATTAAAATAGACCCGATCCTAATATTGCTTTATTATTATCTTTGAGCTTTGATCACAACAAATGCAAGCATTGTCTACGATTTGAAATCAAAGGCAAGTGACTTGGAAAGAATAACTGATGCCACCTATTGCTAACATTGCTTTCGACTCATTAGGATTGATTTGCTTCACTATAATGCACGTTGTTCTAGATTTCATTTTATTCATACAATTAAGATCTATTGATGAAGTTTCTCAAAAATGAAGCGATCGATCTTGATAGAAATGTTAATAGTTGTCATTCCTCCTCTCTTTAATTTCTTACTCCAGCATCAGAATTCTCTAGCTGTAACAAGTTTCTTCACACTAATTCTAAAAGTTAAGAACTTTACATGTCAACAATATTTTTTCATGTGTGTGTCTAAAGATATTGTTGTTAATCAAGAGTTCTAAATATGATGCGTATGCTATGTCCAAGAAAAGGAAAAACATGTCTACGAGATTGTATAGTACATATATTTGTAATGTTTTTGAATTAGAAAACATATTTTTATTCTTCATTTTAAAGTTACCATTTGTTTGTATAGTACATTTATTTGTAATGTTTTTGAATTACTAAATATATTTTAATTCTACATTTTAAAGTTACAATTTGATTATATTGGTGCTTCTCATAAGGGTTTTTGTTAAACTTACCATTTAACTAGTATGGGGTGGGAGATTAATCGCAATATCATATTGATAGTATATATTACTATTATCTTTAGGTGAGGCGCTTCTAAGTTCCGGATGACAATTGTTAGCTCAACTTCAACGAGAACAAATGTATATACTTGTCATATCATACCTAACTTTTCTCCAATATAATGTATTTCAAGTACACCAGTTGAATTAAATTCTTTCCTTTTCACAATTATGATGCCTTAATCTTTTATGTTAGTTGTTTGTTCAACATGCCTCCAAAAAAAAACCGCACCTCAATAATGGAGTGAAAATTGACTACAAGGAAGAAGTGAGGAGACATGTTTTCCAGGATATTACGAATGTTCATACAAATGACAGTTCACCATTTCATTCATTCAAGAGTCCTGGTATATCATTATTCATCTCCACATCTACCATATAGAGAAAAATGTTAGGTTACTAATTAAATGCATTCATCCAGAGGACATGGATTTCAGGAACGATTACCAATAGATATAGAACTAACAGGTTTTGCACAATGGAAATTGACTCGACCAACATAGTACGGTTCTTACGGATCATAGCCATTTGGAGCTAAAATTTTTGATGACTCTTTCATCACACGACGCCTTGAATTTGAATTTGACACATCACTGCAGGTAATGTAAATTTACATATCATGTCTCTTTTGTATGAAAAGAGACCATAGATCATGCACCGCTTACTCAAAAACTATTGATGTCTTTGATACCAACTAATTTCACTTCATTGGCGTACAGTTACAAGCCCACATGATTCTACCCCGCATGTCCTTCGTCCACTTTGAGTTATCCTCAATTTGTCTCGATGGAATTTACTCCCTCAAGCGTAGGTCAACAATAACAATGCAGCAAATACCAAACCATCGACACCTTGGACATATGCAAGTAATGATTTTGGCACACCTACTTCATCGGAATGAACTTCTTTAAATGTGTTATATTCCTTAGTAACAATTTACTTTGTTACCGCAGTTCATTGCTATTCATTAATTAAGATAATCTATCTTCATTGTTAGATCCTGACTAGTGTTACCAGCATACTGACTTGCATATGATGATAAGTCAGGTTCCGACAATGATGGCAATCAAATTGAGGCACATCCATTTGAAGGTCAGCTATCTACATTTGATGTAACGCTTATAATGCATTTTAATAACATACGTACGTATATTATTACTTACCCTTTCAGATCCTAATGTTGGAACCACGACACAAAATATATCTGATCCATTAAGAAGGGAACTCCCACAGAGTATTGGTATATGATTATTAACAAAAAAACCCCCATAATATCCTTCGCGTCAGCTAACTTCGTTTACTCAAACTATGTTTATAATGTTGTAGAGTACTTAGATGAAGGCGATCTTACTTATAAATGCCACATATGTGGTGCAAACATGTGGTTTAATGAAAGGGTTCAGAAACAACAAAGTTCACCTGCACCTCTTTTTACAATGTGTTGTCAAGGAGGAAAAGTCCGTCTCCCAAAAACCTTGCACCTCCTTGTGTTGCATGACCTATTCTTTGATAAACAATCAGTCATGTCTAAGAATTTTCATGCAAATATTAGAAACTACAACAACATGTTCTCATTCACTTCAATGGGTGGCAAAATCGACCATGCCAAAAACAATGGCTGTGGGCCTTACACCTTCGTTCTCTCTGGACTAAATTACCATCACATCGGAAGTCTTTTGCCAGAAAATGGAGCAAAGCCTGTGTATTCACAACTTTACATATATGACACTGAAAATGAAGTCCAAAATAGAATTTTTGCTGTAAGGTACATACTGACAGAGATTTGCCATAATCTCCCAAAATAACCAGATTAGAAAAGGATTTGCATTATAATGTAACCTGGGTCGTTTCCCAACGAATTCGATCGGTTCAATTCGCATGACAATAAAAAGTGATGTGATAAATGGGGGTTTTTTGATTTAGAATAATATTAAAGACAAAGTAACGAGAGACAAAACAAAATAACACGAATTGAACAGAAAACGAGAGGATTAAAGGATCAACCCACGATTTCGGATTCACCCACTACCCTTCCTCGAACGAAAAGCATTTATAACCGAACTCGTAATCGACTCTTGACAAACCGAAATCTCTCGCATTTGTCTAGAAATTCCCTCAACTGAACAATCGTTCAGAATTTGTTGAATCGTGGCGCACCTCGTACGATCGCGCGAAATACTTTAACCTAGTCCGAACTTCGTCCTTGGGAAATATCGATTTGGGTTTTTAATCAAAAACCCAATCCGAACCAAAAATCAAATCGATTAAGGGATACGAAATGAGTTAGACGGTTACCGATTAGGTGAGAATCCTCCGGATAGTGGATGGAACCCTCATCGTGGATTAATCTCAGAAATTTAGCCGAACATAATTAAGAAAGACGAAAAAGCGAGATGAAGAACGCGAAGAACACGAAGAACATTGCGAGAGAATTTGAAAACTACTATTTTGATCCTCTCGAATTCTAAAAACGTGAATGAGATTGTGTTTGTGGCTGCTGCCTCACTTAACCTAAAATGGAAAAACGAAATGGGGCTCAAATCCACAATTCAAGCCCAGAACGAAAATAAAATAAAATGGGCTTTAATTACAAAATTCGAGCCCAAAAATACATATGACTCCGGCTCCAAAATCGACCATCCTCTTGCCCGAATTTGCTCTTCATGTCTTCATAACAATTGTAGCTCTCTGAATCATCTGAAATATGAGACAAAAATGAGGCAAATTCGATGTCTAGTTCAAGAGTTATGGTAAAAATGGTGAAGCAATGTAAAACTGGAATTTATTATTAAATAATGGCTAAAATATAATAAAAGGCCCAAAGCCCAAATAAGTATAAAAGCAATTTTTTATTAGCTAAATAGTCCTAAATTATCAATCAAGAGACAAAAAGTAGTGTATGAAATATTCAATTATCACATACCATACATTTCTTGCGACTTGATATACAATGAATTTCCTATTACGACTAACACTCCAGATCTTACACATATGTATTGCTTTCTTGACAGAAAGCATTTGAAAGACTCCAGCATCGATCCAATGATTGTTGAACGAATTAAGGATGTGTTGGACAATTTTAACCCCTTCGTGAAACAATACCGTATGGCAGGTTCAATGATTAGTGGGCCTCATCCTCATGGTTTAAAGTTACGTTTGATTAGCAACAGGCAGCATGATGGATGAACACATAACTTGCCTTCCACTTCAGAAGTGGCAGCATTGATCATGGGAGATATTGATCTCAATTTCCAGCGGAGGGACATTATTGTTGAGGAGTTGTCTGGTACACCTCAAAGGATACATGAGTTACATCCCTCATATCTTCCCGCTAGCAGTACCCTCTTTTATTTTCGAGAGGAGAGGATGGTTACGGGGACGATATCAACCATTTTCCGATGATATTGGTTCTAATAAATCAAAGAAACGAGTTAGCATGAGAGAATACTTTGTATATAAGTTGATGACCGGGAAAAATGAGGTGTCAACTATTTTACATCTTTGGAAAACTTTTTCAACAATTCGTGGTGGATGCATACACAATGATTGAAGCCCAAAGGTTGTTATGGGTTAGAACACATCAAAAAGAACTACGTGCCGACATGTACCAAGGATTATCTGATGCTTTGCTCAATGGAGAGAGAAATGCATACGCCATCGGCAAACGGATTACCTTACCTTCTTCATTTACGGGTGGAGCACGTTACATGATTCGAGCCTATCAAGATGCGATGACAATATGTAGATTTCTTGGCTACCCGGATCTATTCATAACATTTACATGCAACCCATCTTGGCCTGAAATATCATGGTTTTGTGCACGAGAAACTCTAACTGCTTCAAGTAGGGCTGATATCTTATCTAGAATTTTCAGACTCAAACTCAAAGCTCTAATGAATGTCATTAAAAAAAGCTGTTTGGAAACGTCCGTGCAGGTACTCGAACCCGATTTTGTTTCTATTTTCCATTCTTAATAGTATGCAACATTTCAACTACATATTATGCTACAGTATAACTAATCCTCTTTGTTCAACCCTGTTTTCTTCATCACAGAAGTTTACATGATTGAATTCCAAAAAAGAGGCCTCCCACATGCACACATCCTTATATGGCTAGCAGAACGTGACAAGATCAAAGAACCTGATGACGTTGACAAGATTTCTGATCCTCAATTGTATGAACTAGTGCAAAAATTCATGATGCATTCTCCTTGCGGCTCTCTTAATCCAAAAGCACAATGTATGGTGGATAAGAAATGCAACAAGTACTTCCCAAAAAAAATATAATGCACGCACAACAATTAACCATGAAGGATTTCCTACATACAGACGAAGAGAAGATTGCAGGACTATTCATATTAAAGGCATTGCATTGGATAATAGGTTTGTTGTTCCATATAATCATACATTGTTGTCTATGTTTCATGCCCATATAAATGTCAAAAAATGCAACCGAGTCTCGCAATCAAGTACCTATTCAAGTATATTAGCAAAGGGCATGATCGTGTCGTTGCCTCGATTTATGAGACAGACCAAACCTGGCAATCCAACAAAGGCATTGGATGAGATTGAACAATATTACAACTTCGATATATATGCGAGTGAGCGGCTTAGCGTATATTCGGATTTGATATCCAACATAGATACCCACCGGTGGAAAGGTTAAGCTTCCATCTACCAGACCAACAATGTGTCATCTACTCTAACACTGATGATGTGGCTGAGATTTGGCGAAGCCAAGAGTCAATGAGTCTATGTTTATTGCTTGGATGAAACAGAATAAAGATGATGATCTGGCAAAAATGCTATATTATTATGAATTTCCACAATATTATGTCTATAATCGTAGCAAGCGTATGTGGCAAATAAGGAAAAGAGGATTTGCAATAGGTCATCTTACTCATGCTAGACCTTCCTCAGGTGAATTCTACTACCTTAGGATTTTGTTGACTAAAGTGAAAGGGCCTTCATCCTACGATGCTATTAGAACTGTTGATGGTGTCGTATATCCTACATATCGTGCTGCATGTATTGCATTGGGATTGCTAGACGATGACTACGAATTTGTAGCAACCTTAAAGGAAGCATCTATGTGGGCAAGTGGCCGATCATTGCGAACCATGTTTGTGAGTATGTTATTGTGCAGCTGCCTTACGCGGCCTGAGGTCGTTTGGAAGGAGACTTCTAAAATTTTATCAGAAGACTTATTATATATTCCACATCGTGACCCTATGTCATCAAGTATGTTCATATTCCTCTAATTTTTACCTCACCACCCTTTTTCATTATTAATGCTTTTTGTTTCTTCATGTAGCAATACGAGATATCGCATCGAAAAAGAGCAAGCCGCCCTTCTTTCGAGATCGAGACTCTCTTTGAGAAAAATGGGAAGAGTATCTCGATTTTCCTTCATTGCCCTATTTGTCATCGACTACTCATGCCAATGTTGATAATCATCTAATTCGCCAAGAATTAAATTATGACAAGGTTCAACTACATCAACAGTCGGAAGAGATAGTGAAATCACTGAATGCAAATCAATGTCTTATCTACAATACTATCATGTCGGAAATTAATTCTGGTGTTGGTGGATTTTTCTTTGTTTATGGCTATGGAGGAACGGGAAAAACATTTTTGTGGAGCGCGTTCACTTCATCAATTCGTTCCAAAGGCGAAATTGTGCTCACTGTTACGTCTAGTGGTATTGCAGCCACATTGTTACAGTCTGGTAGGACGGCACATTCAAGGTTCGCAATACCAATCGCAGTTAATGAAGACTCAATGTGCAATATAAAATAAAATTCTTTATTGGCTGAACTTATTATAGCGACGAAACTGATTATATGGGATGAAGCACCCATGGTCCAACGTTTTTGCATTGAGGCGTTTGACCGTACATTAAGGGATATAATGCATTGCAACAAACCCTTTGGGGGCAAGGCTGTATTGATGGGAGGTGACTTCCGCCAATTGTTACCCGTTATTCCAAGGGCTTCTAGAGCTACTATAGTCAATGCTTGCATCACTTCTTCGCTTTTGTGGGATTCATGTACAGTTTTCCATCTCACAAAAAACATGAGACTGACCTGTTCTTCAAATCAACATTATGAAGAATTACAAGTCTTCTCGAAATGGCTTCTTGATATAGGTGATGGAAATTTAGGGTTGCCGCACGATGGAATTGCGCGAGGTTGAGATTCCGGACAAATAACTCATTCGTAACCTTGACAATCCTATGCATGCTATCGTGTCGACCACTTACCCAGGTTTGCTTGAAAATTTAACTAACTCACTTACTTCAATAGTAGAGCTATTCTTTGCCCAACAATTGAAAGTGTGAACCAGATAAATGAATACATGTGCTCTTTATTACCTGGTCAATTGATGGAATACTATAGTTGTGATACTATTTGCAAGTCATCTAAAGAATTTGATGGATTTGAAGATCTGTACACTACAGAGTTCTTGAATACAATCATTTGTTCAGGTCTCCCTTTGCATGCTAAAGGTTGGTGTACCTATAATGTTGTTAAGAAATATTGACCAAGCTGCTAGCTTATGTAATGGAACTAGACTACGCGTCACACATCTTGGGAAGAATGTCATTGAAGGATTAACACTTAATGGGTCGAGCCCAAACCAAAAGGTTTTAATCCACCGGATGGACATGAATCCTTCAGATAGCAGTCTACCATTTAGGATGAAGAGACAGCAGTTTCCTATTACTTTATCCTTTGCAATGACAATTAACAAGAGTCAAGGTCAATCATTACAAAACGTTGGGTTATTTTTGACAAAGCCAGTGTTCACACATGGACAATTATACGTTGCTTTATCAAGAGTGAACAATCTTGCAGGTCTTAGGATTCTTATACAAGACGGTTCAAATGGTGGAAAATGCACAACCACCAATGTAGTATACAAGGAAATATTTAGAAATGTTGTACTGAAATGATTGACAGATATCACATGTTCATCCTACATGTTCAAAAGTTGATGTAGTTTCATGTCTACCATGTTCATGTTCTTTTGTTGAACTTTTTGACCTTGAACAAAAATTGCACAACCTATACAGTACACCTCCCTCAAAAACAAATTCTCTCCATTTAATCAAATAATTTAAAATGCAATTCTTTTCATTTAAAAATATTTTTTAAATTTAATTACTTGAACATTTCAATGACTATTTGGTCAATATGCCATGTAATTTCCTTTAATTGTTGCATCGCGCAACGCGCGGGGGGATGACATGCTTGTTTTTGCAATAGCTAATATGTGGCGTTAAGAGAAAAAGAGATTTTTATAAAGACTCTGAAATTATTTAAATATAAATTAATATTTTTGCACTCAAGCACCTATAATGAATTGCAATGCAAAAATATAATCCAACCAAATTAGGAATATAAAATAAGAAGTTAGAAAATATTCATCAATAAATTATATTTATTAATTAATAGATCCAAACCGTATCTCTGGTATTTATTACAAAATTGAATCCCCTAATATATATTATGTTCGGCAAAAATATTAGAAAGGAACATCAATAAATTATTTGTATTGATTAATATGGAGATAAAAAAAAATTCAATTGTAAGGGAATAAAGTAATAAAAAAGTAATCATCAATAAATTATATTTATTGATTATTAGATCCAAACTAAATCCCCTAGTTTTTTTTTTTTTGGCAAAAAAAATATAATTTTACATTATGATAACTCCTTGGTTTATGGAGATACACCAAAATTCAATTATGAAAGAATATAAAAATAAAACGATGTTTCTTGACAGAATTAATGATATTACTTAAAAACAAAACGGACTTTCACATGTTACAATAAGAATTATATACACACACAAAACTTGCCGAAACTTCCGGCTGTCTTGGATTTATATCATATCATGCACTTTTTTAAGGGATGACAAATTCAACGACATGCCCTAGTTATCAATTTCTCCATCTATAAATTGATTGACATGAGGATTTACGTACTTTAATGAAAAACAAAACAAAATTGTAAATGAGAAACATAGGGTTTGTTTGATTTTATTTTTTAAAACAGTTTTTTTAAATAAAAAAAAAACACAAAAAAATTTGTTTTCTTGTTCTTGTATCTTTAGTTTTTATTTTTTGAAGTCACCACATATTTACTATGACACCATACTATCGGTAATGATACCATCACATCATCACTAGGAATGGCTACCAGCATATCACTTTAAAAACATATTTTTTAAAATAACATCTAAACAGATTTTTTTTTTTTTTTTTTTTCAAAATTTGTTTCCGAAAATTGTTTTTTTTTTTTTTTTTTTTAAAAAAAGAGAGAGAATAGAATCAAACAAACGCCATATATTTTATAAGACAGTTTGATCTCATTGAAGTTGACGCATAATTTTCGCGCGTTCATGGTTATAAGTAAAACTCAGTATAATTGAGCTTCCTGTTAAGACTTTTTAGTGCAAAAAAAGTCGAAGTTAAAAAAAAAAAAAAAAAAAAAAGGCCAACTTTTCAAGTAGTGCAATGATTAGCGTGTTAAATTCAGCATGGACAAGAAGGGATCAGGAAGCTGAGAGCCTGAGACGAAGGTTACGGATACTGTTCAATAATATAATATGATAAACATATAATTTTAATATATAATTAGAACACTAAAGTATACTTTAATTCTTTAAATTTAAATGAGGTGTACTTTTAAACTTTTGCTCCATTAGTTTTATAAAGTATACATGCTTTTGGTCCAATATATCTAATATCATTAATATTGCCAACGGAAAATGCTGACACAACAAACTTAAATACGGACTATCTGAATTTAAGTGATAGCTATGCTATTAAATGCTGTTAATATTGAATATAAAATAAGTGTAAATTAAAAAATTCCTAAAAATCTAAGGGAAAATCACATATAAAGCTACTTAAAATAAAGAAATTCTAAATTGGGTTGGTAAATTTAACAAATCATTAACCTAATTTAGGATTTCAAAATCTGTGTAAAATGACTTTAATATCTCTTTTCTCTTTTCTGCCAGTCTTTCTTCTCTCCTCTTAAAAGAGTATTTATTGTTTTATGATTTTATATCTCTATATATCAACATTAATCTATGCTAAATCAAATGATTTTTTTTCCTAAAAGGATAATCAAGAATAATTAAGTATACCATGCGATAATAGTATCATTGATATCAATTAAATAATTTTTAATTGAAACTCAATTAATTGTATTAATAATAAAATAAAATAAAAACATATCTCATACCAACTTCACCCTTTGCAAAATTGAATTGAAATAAAAGTTATTTTTACCAAGATTAACCTAAACCAGAATAATTTTCCTTAACACATAAATGTGAGTTTTTAGATAGTAATTAATTTAGTTAATATTTCAATTTCAATTTTTTAATTCTTTAATATAAATCAGCAATATTATTTATATTTTTCAACAAGCGGCATTTAAATTTCATATACTTCTATGGATATTTCGGAAAACAGATATAAAATGCACTTGAAATTTCATAAAACGGTTTACATCAATATAAAAATTTCCAAAAAAAACCTATGTGTGTGAAAAATATAGTAAAATTCATACTTAATTAATATATTTAGCAAAATATGTCATTTTTATAGTGACATATATTATAAGTTTTCTTTTAAAAAAAAATCATGTTAATAAAACAAACTCTTTGCTAAAAATATTGTAGGCTTTTATTCTTATGATGATACTTAATATATTTAAACGAATCATGTTTTGTTGTACTACATATTAAAATTAATTTTGACATATATATGGGAAACATAAGTTAGGAAGTAATAAAACCCATTAATGAGGAGAGATGAGAGGGTATTAAAGTTATTTTACACATATTTTAAAATCCTAAATTGGGTTAATGACTCAATTACATATTTATTGAATTTACCAACCCGATTTAGAATTTTTCTATTTTAAGTAGCTTTATATGAAATTTTCCCAAAATCTAATGAAGTAGCTAATCAATATCAAAACTTTGGTTGTATTAAAAAAAGTTAGTTTAATAATGTAAATATATTAGATTAATAATATAAAGGACAAAACCTCAATTTCATTTACAGTTTATTTTAGTTCAATAATATCAATATATTATATTAAAAAAAATTAAAACTTAAATATGCTTTGTCACATGCACAATCATCACTTGAGTTTATTCTTTCAACATTTTCCTTTAATAGTGTTAGAAATATAAGACTAAAAGTATGTTTTAGAAAGTTAAGGAATCAAAATATACCTAATATAAAACTTAAAGGATTAAAAATATACTTTATCTTAATTAGAAAAGGGAAAATTATAATAAAGGGCCTAACAAAAATAATATTTATTAAGAAGGACCATAAAAATGGTAATTATTTTGAAGGACCAAAAATTAAAATATTAAAATAAAAAGACTAAATTACCCTTGATTCTACAATTTTTGCGTAAAAGTAAGAAACCCAAAAAAACATTTTACTTTTACGGTTCAAAACAGAAGTTTGAAAAAGATGAAATTCTAAAGGGGTAAAGATTAATCAGGTTTTAATGATGATAACAAGAACTAAACCAAAAGAAAATTAAGAGATAAAAAATTACCAAAGTGAGAAGAGCTTGAAGATCATAGAACAAAGGGGAAGGAGGCCTGAGAGATCTTTGTCAGTAGAATAACCTACGGTTTCTCCACGGAAAGATAAAAAAAATTACCAGTAGAAACCCTAATTTACATATTATAGATTCTGATTTAATCTCTATTTATCATTTTCAATCAATTACTTCAAATTCTGATTTAATTAGAGATAATATAATATAGAAAATCTGACCAATGGCAATTTAGTCTTTCTATTTTAATGTTTTAATTTTTGTCTTTCAAAATAATTACCATGTTTATGGTCCTTCTTAATAAATATTATTTTTCTTAAGTCCTTTATTATAATTTTCCCATTAGAAAAAGCTCTTTGTAGGGGGGATCACAATTTATACATAATCTAGCTGATGAATTTTTATCTTTTTAAACCTGAATTTTATGGATGAAAACATATCCTGTTAGGAGTGTGAAATGGTTTATTATCAAATATAATAATCTCTATTTTATGATTATATACTTTACATTATTTTTTTTTTCCTTTTATCAGAGGATGATAGAATATAAGAAGTGCTGCTAAAAAAGGAATATAAATAATATTACGTTTTCTTATTAAAATTAAAAATATAAGAAATGTTTGATTTCTCAGTAATAACAATAACGCACGGCATAATTTTCTTGGTTTAGTATTTTTAATTTTTTTAAAAATCTTGGACTCTTGGTTTAGTAATTGTATTCTCTTTCTCTTTTGCCACCACACTAATTGTATTTTCATAACATAAAGACCATGACCGCCGATCATATTGTTTTTTTTTTTAAAAAAAAAAAATGTAATAAGATATTTTAATTAACTCATACAAATTAATATAATCTACTACATTCTTTATAGAGTGAAGGAGCAAAAATATACATAGGCTTTCCCCAAGAGCGTCCAGCACCACGTGCTTTTTTCTGAACTAAAAATACACACGTGGTTACCTTATAAGAGCAAAAGTCACATACTTTCTTCACAAACTAAATGTTGACCGTTAACTAGGCTTCGTTGACCGTTAACTAGGCTTCGTTGACCGTTGGTGGATGGTGAATTAGAGTAAGAATAAGCCAAATGGGATGTTTCTAAAAGCCACTAACACTGTTCATCTTCTTCATCGGGGAGCCAGAGAGAGAGAAGGTGGCCGGAAATTAACAATTCATTGTTTCATCGATTTGCTCTCTTTGCATTTCATTCATTTTTCATTCTCCGCCGTTGATCTTTTCCTATCCCTTTCTCCTTCAATTTATAAATAAATAATTCCTGAACACTAATCCTTGTATATTTGGTTGGGGGAGGGGAGGGGGAGGAAAATGGAGAGAGAGAAAAGTTATTTGTGGTGGGCCCACAAAAGTTTTCTTCCCTTTTAATATTTTCCCTCCATTTTCCTCCCCCTTCCCTCCCCTCCCCTCCCCCAACCAAACATACCCTAAAAGCCACCCTGTCTCTCTTATCCCCTCCGTCTGTTTCCTGCTCCCTCATCCCTACTATTTATACTTCCTCATCTCCGTCCATGGCGGCCTTGTAGATTTTTCTCCTTTCTTCTATTTTCCGCCTTGCATGTCGTCCGGATAACTAGCTACCCTGTTCACGTTGAACTTGTCGATATGAGACTTGAGTCTTCTCGGTTGACGCGCGCCGTGACATGCGCGTCCGCCTTCTTCGATTCCTCCCAAGATCTAAAGCCGGACGGTGGAGATCACGCGCTTCCTGCCAAGGATGCTGATGATAAATGCAGTACGTCATCTTCTACCACGTCCTCCATCGGCAGGAACAGCGATCTGTCGTCGTCGGAGAGGTCTGTGGGCGATGAGGATCGCGCTGATAGTGAGGCCCAGAGTGCCTACAAGGGCACTTTGGACATGATGCAGTCCTTGGAAGAAGTTTTGCCCGTCAGGTACTGCTCATGTTTCTTGTCTCTAAGAAAAGCTAGATTTCTTTTTTAAGCTTAGCTTTTGAAGAAACGGATTCTTCCAGTATATACTCGATAACAAGTCAACAACTTCTTTTGTTTACTGGTCGGGAGAGATACTAGATTATGAACTCTCTGCTCGCTCCTCAACTCGCTCAAATCGATGGAACAATGAATTGTTAATTTCCGGCTGCCTCTCTCTCTCTGGCTCCTCGATGAAGAAGATGAACAGTGTTAGTGGCTTTTAGAAACAGCATCCTAGTCAGCATTTTTTCCTCCCATTTGGCTTTTATTCTCACTCCAATTCATCATCCACGTCAGCACTAACGGTCAACAGAGCCTAATTAACGATAACTACGTGTGTATTTTTGGTCCAGAAAAAAACACTTGGTGTTGGATGCTCCTAGGAAAAAAACCTAGGTATATTTTTACTCCTTCACCCTTCTTTATACACTTCCTCCTACCCAAAATATATGAAGTTTCCTGGAAGATTATTTTTTTTATTTTTGTCTAAAGTAAAATAGGTCAACGAGGTAATAAATGATTGTTTTCTATTATTACGCCTTGTAGGGGATAGAGGCGACAAATAATAAATCAATGAATTGCATATTTAAAAATTACATTCTTTTATAAGGGAAAAATATAGGTAAATTTTATCACATGATACATTTAATAATTTAACTAGCATTTCTTGACTTGTGGAAATTAATTAACAAGGCCTTATATTTTATCCATAATTAAAACATTATGACAATAATTTACTTTTAACATTTTACAAAACGTTTAATAAATTGAAACACGAAACCCCCTCCAAATTTGTAGTGTAATTTGTTCTATAAATTTAGTTATACTACAAACTTGATCTTATAATTAAAATATATATATAACAAAGATTATAGTTGAAGAATAATGATGATTATTTATACTGGTCTTCGTCACAGTTTGGTCCTGGGAGCAAAAGTTTGAGTGAATCGGTTCATAAATTTAAGTGAATTCAGATATGTTCAGTTTGAGCTACAGTGTAAGTTTGCCTCGATTGCAAACTGAAATGGTCATTTTATTGAAAGGTAGACAGAGACCTTTTCCCCCCTGGCCCACCAACACTGAAAGAGAATGCGACAGAAAAATATTATGTTTGAAAAAAACAATACGACATAATGGACGAGGTTCTCGCACTCCTATCCTAAATCCTTGAGTTGAAGTCTTGTTTTTGCCTCTTTGGTTAGAGTTGGTGCCTATTTTAGTTCATCCTATAAAAAGCCATCTGATTCCATAGCTAACCTAAATCACTATATCCGATCCTTCTAGAGAAGTGTTGGAACCAAACGCTTGCATACTTATTATTGTTTTCAGTTAAACAAGCTTTGAAATCCTGTTTCTTTTAGTGTCAAATATATACCAAGCTGTCCTGCAGTGCTTTCTTATAGTCATTGTGGAGCGTGAACTATAATTATAATTGTCTTACCCAGCCTGAATTGGAATAAGCATGTGCTATGTTGAAGATAAAGAAATACTAATAAATATTATTTTGTTTTATAAAGAATTTGCAGCAGCCAAGAACATGAATGCATGAATTAGCGGAGATCATCAAAGATACTGTCGAACAGCAACAAGAAAATAAATAGAGAGAGGAGAGAGGAGAAGAACAATAAATTGAATAAAAGACTGTCCCCTGAAACCATGATGAATTATTTGTACCCTACAGATCTCAGAATCTGGAGACGTATCCACCTGCCCTTCTCTACTGCCCTTCTCTATCTGTACAAGCTCCTGCTTCCACATGCTCTCTATCTATCATTGAACAGCCTGTAAATTCAAATTCCTCGATCAAATTTCTATGTGTGAGACGAGGATCATTCATAGATCATGGCTGCTGAAGCAGCTTCTTCGAGGCCATATCTGCGCAAATTTAAAAATCTTCATTGTCCTATGGCCCCTTTTTTCTGGTGTTGATCCTCTCATCTTTTCTGCTTTCATCCGCGCCCATCTCAGCTTGTTTAGAATCTTGTCCATTGATGCCGATCTCTTCTTTTCCAGTTTCATCTGTGTCAAAAACGATTTCGTGATTAACAAACAAAAGAATTGAATACCCCCTGCATACTTCCTTCACTGAGAAATATGGATTTAATTTGACCTCCACTTACTAATTTTATTCCTAGCTTTCTAACACAACGCCATATTAGATTTGCCTTAGAGCATTCATAGCAGGAAAATGCAAACACGCAACTTTTGATGGATAGATCACCTCAAGTTTCCGTATCGCCGCTTCTGCCTTTGCTTTCTGCAAATTCTCCCACGCATTGATCTTGGCTTCGTCTCTTTTTACCCTGCACCAAAACAGATATTTATTGGATATTCTTAACAAATTAAAAGGCTGACTTTCTCCGATTTCTTTCCACATCATGATAAATATTTTGTGCGACCAGCCACCCCTTACTGGATAAAAACATTATCCAGTTGGAGAAAAGGGGAAAACGAAAGTATCTACAAAACATACTTGGATGAGTTTATGGTTGAATCTACAGCTACGATATCCCAAGATGAAACTTCTGCTTCTGCTTCTGCTTCTGTACTAGTTTCCCTGAAATTTTTCGCTTGCAGCGAAGCGTTTCTAGTCATTTTGGTTGCATGCCTCTTGGACCACCTAATTATCGGTGCCTGACTGTCCACTTCCACATCTCTTACTTCTAATTTAGCAGAACAACCACTCTGTTGGTCCGTGACCAAAGCCGGAGAAGATATTGCCGGTGGATGCTCGCCGTCCTCAGACTCCGAGCTCATCTGCGTTCCTTTATCGCGCTTTGAAATCGGAGACATCTCGGCACTATCATTCTTGCTGTTATCATCATCTCTCTCTTCTGTAAATAACAATAATCATTTAATAAGGAATCAGGGATGGCTAAAGAAAACCAAAAACCGAAAGCATCAAACCTTGAGAGTTGGGCGATGAAGGGTCACATAAGAGATCCGACCACCTGGGTGCATTACACAAGGGCATCAAACCAATCCCCCCGACCGTCGGACAAGGACACTGAACTCCATTGTCCATCTCATGATGATGAACAGAGAAAGCATCGGGTGCTAGTACTCCCGTGGAAAAAGGGGAAGCGGCCATTAAGTTTTTGATACCCAAGCCTTCGATTAGAGGTACAGTCGGAGAGTAATTGGAATAGAAGGCCATTCCATTTGGCGGTGGGACGATAGGACCACTTTTGGATTTAGGTCGACGATGAGGATAGCCATGTGAAGAAGTTTTGGTATTATTATTATTATTATTGCAGACATAACCTGAAACAGGGCTACAAATCCACCTCTCTGCTTCGTCCCATTTAGAGGGCAAAGCTCTTCCACTATTGAAGGGAGTCAAACCTGCCAAACTAGAGTGCCTTCTGCTGCTCATCGCTCCCTGTGCAACTCTCTCTGAGCTCCATCCCCTTTGGCTTCCGTCCCTGTAGTTCGGAGCTAATGAACCTCCTTTCTGATTTGAAACTGGACTCTTCTTCATCACACTTACTCTGTTTGGGCCTTTCCTTCGTCAGGTAAATGTGTGTGAGAGTTGTTGTCGGCAGAGCTATATAAATACTACTGGGGTGGTGCAATAATATGACAAGGAACATGAACACTTTATTTTACTAAACATCGCATCATCAATCTTGGAATGATGGGTCGGTTCTGGACAATTTCCGCTTCAGTCGAAAATTGTAGAATCTGTGACAAAAGGCTTTTTGTGAGGCATGGATGGAATCCCAGTGAATGAGAAATGATCTTGAAGGATGAGGAACAGTGTGAGGAGGGGAGAGGACGAGACATGAGCTGTGGTACATTGCACAGAGGACCAGGAAGCCAATCTTTGCATTTGTCATGTCGGGTCAAAAACTAGGAAATTCCAAAAGACAGTCACATGCCCCGGGCCCTCCTCCGTGTAGTTGTAATTTAGACATCTGCCTAACACACATAAAATCTTCAATTCTTGATATTGCATATCAATAAACCATGTGTTTGCCTGCCATTAAAACCATGACAAGTTCTGAGGACCACCGCTTAAAGATATCATTGGGGAGGCAAGGGATCTTCTGTTCATAGATTGGGATGTGGAGCTTCACCACACTTCGAGAGACAACATAGTGTGTGCTGATTATATGACCAGGATGGGGCATGACGCCCCCGTTGAGGTTGATGTCACCTTGGTTGAGTCAATTCCCAGGGGATGTCGGGATATAGTTTTAAGGGACCAAGTGGTCGGTTTTGGCTATCCTCCTTCTTAGCTTGATGTATTTGGGGGTCTAACCCTCTCTTCATCATTTGAAGCCTGTAAATCTCCAAAAAAAAAAAAAAAAAAACCATGACAAGTTCTGTTTGAGAGACATCAAGAAGTGCACAGTAATTGGGCCTGAAGCCACTAGCATTTGAAACCCGATGTTGTTTTGGTGCTGGACTCTTTAGTGCAGATTAGAACCCATATCCGCATTCACACAGACAGGTCAAATTTTCCTGTCATGGGCGTGATCGGAGTTTGCATCATATAGGCTACTAGTATAAATGTTGGCTGTGTCCGTTCAAAAAAATTAACTTTAAATTATTTATATTTTTTTTTTCTAAACTAATTTATCTGATTTATAAACTAATATATAATCTAATCAACATATAATATAATTAACGTATTTATGTTCCTTAATCTCTCAAATAAAAATCAACTAAATCTTATATTTAAGATTATAAGAAGTAAAAATTTAGCATATCACGCTGCATATATGGTATTGGTACAATTCATACGCTAACACCTTTTTTATGTGAAGCCATGGATTCATTGACCGACTATAATACAAATTGATATATGATCTTAACCACTCAGTTTATCTTAATACAATGTGATTGATGAAATATTCATGATAAGATTCCAAAAAAATACCTTATCAATTCCACTGTTGGCTTTTCCATCTTCCCTCCAACTGTATCTTATAAAAAAAAGGTTGCGTTTGGAAAGTTGTAAAAAAAAGGGAAAATTATAATAAAGGACCTAAGAAAAATAATATTTATTAAGAAGGACCATAAAAATGGTAATTATTTTGAAGGATCAGAAATCAAAACATTAAAATATAAAGACTAAATTGCCCTTGGTCAGATTTCTTATATTATCCTACTTAAATCTGAATCTGAAGTGATTGATTGAAAATAATAAATAGAGATCAAATCAAAATCTAGAATATGTAAGTTAGAGTCTCCACTGGTAATTTTTTATCTCTCCAAGGAGGAACTATAGGTTCTTCTGTCGACAAAGGTCTCCAAAGCCTCCTCCCCCTGTGTTCTACGATCTTCAAGCTCCTCTCCCTGGTAATTTTTTACTAGGTTTGGTTCTTGTTATCATCATTAAAACCTGATTAATTTTTGCCCCTTTAATATTGTATCTTTTTCAAACTTTTGTTTTGAATTACCGAAGACAAATTCACATTTTTCATTTACAATTTCATACATGAACATTTTTCATCTATAGGTGTACGCGTGAGTTTGAATTGGAGGTTTCAAACTGTCATGAATTAGTCAATTTTAAAGAAATTTGCTTATGAAAGGTTTCTAGATATTTTTTTACGTACGAATTAGTCAACTTTAAAAGAAATTTGCGTCTGAAATCTGTAGAATGAAAGGTGTCTAGATATTATTGACCTGTAGGTATTTTTTTCGGTTAATTAGATATTTCAGCTGCAAATTAAAACTTTTTTTTTTTTTTTTTTTTTTTTTTTTGGATTTCTCACCTTTATGCAAAAATTGTAGAACTTAGGACAATTTAGTCTTTCTATTTTATTGTTTTTATTTTGGTCCTTCAAAATAATTACCATTTTTATGGTCCTTCTTAATAAATGTTATTTTTCTTAGGTCCTTTATTATAATTTTCCCTAAAAAAAATCAATATTCAGCTATTTTTCGCTAATTTCCTTAATCTCATATAAAATATGATGTTAACAGTGTCTTATAAAAAAAGGGGGTAAAGGAGCAAAAATACACATGTGCTTTATTCTCGAGGGCATCATCATATGCTTTTTTTAGGATCAAAGATACACATGTGGTTACATTGGTGGGGCCTGCACTATTTTTATGAAAATACCAAAATACCCCTAATTTTTAGGGAAAAGTATAATAAAGGACCTAAGAAAAATAATATTTATTAAGAATGAGAATAAAAATGGTAATTATTTTAAAGGATCAAAAATTAAAATATTAAAATAGAAAGACTAAATTGCCCTCATCCAGGGTTTCCTATATTCTCTCTAATTAAATCAAAATCTGAAGTGATTGATGGATAATGATAAATCAAGATCAAATAAGAATATGCTTAAGTCACCAAATATACAGTTTCCTAATGTTGGTACTTTCTCTATTTTTGTTTTGATTTTGCTTCATGGTTTAATATCTTATTTTCTCCATTTTATTTTATTTTTGTGCTCTAGATTTATACCCATGTTTCCTCCACTACTTTGTCATTTAACCAGATGTATTCATCGAACTTCGCCCCTTGATCCTCCTGAATTTTCTTCCTAACAATTTAGAATTTCGTCCTTCAAATATAACCTTCCAAGAAAATTGTGGTTATCCCATCCTTTTCTGATTGTGGTGGCTAGGTTTATGAGTTTGAATTCTCTCATTGACATTTTTTATTGTTCGCTCATTAGCTTTAAATTTACCATATATTTGATATATCTTCCCACACCAACCACCTCATTTAAGTCAAATCAATAGTTGAGATTGAATGATGAGAGATGAGGATAAAATATGCCAATGAGAGAATCTCTTCCTAGGTAGGTTTATAGGTTTATGAGTTTGTTTCTTTATCCATCAATCATTTTAGATTGATTTAATTAGAGAGAATATATGAAATGCGGTTAAGGACAATTTAATCTTTATATTTTAATGTTTTAATTTTTTGTCATTCAAAATAATTACCATTTTTATGGTTCTTCTTAATAAATATTATTTTTCTTATATCCTTTATTATAATTTTACCTAATTTTTATCTAGTCCTACGTATTTTCCTGAACAATTTCAATTGTCATGATTAACGGAGAACTTGAAGCATGACCCCTTCTATGTCCAAAAATCTTGAATTGATTTGCTTTCTTCAATTTATCAAAATATAATTAATACTAAATGATCCCCGGTGCAGTCGTGAAAGAAAGGGCAAGGTGAAAGAAATTCCGAGATCAAACGCTGAGAAATGAAAGAGACTATTTGTGCAGATTTTTTGTGCAACATGAAAGAAAGGGCAAAAGTTCATCCAGTTAGTAATTTCTCACCAAAACCTAAAAAATTCAGAGATCGAACGCTGATAAATGAAAAAAAAAAAGGGCAAAATGCCAGTAATTACCACAATCGCAGCTTTGAGATCGAACGCCGTACAAAAAAATCCCCAACTTTGATTTCGATGGCGCTGAGAAAAAAATTCCCATAGTCTGATTTCGACGGCACTGTGAAAAAAATTCCCCGAGTCTGATTTTGAACGCCACAACTCTGAGGTCGTGAAGACAAGTCCGATTTGGTTCTTATGGGAATGGAGAACGCCAGATGAAGTGGGGAAGAAGATGAAGCCGAGGATACGTGGAGAGGATGAGCTGGTTTTTTTTATTTTAAATTAGGGGTATTTTGGTATTTTCATAAAAATAGTGTTGGCCCTACCCCAAAATTAACACTGTTAAGTTAGATTTTAACGGTGGTGTGACTTTTACTTATAAAATGTAACTACATGTGTATTTTTGCTCTCAAAAAAAGCATATGGTGCTGGGTCCTCCCGAAGATAAAGCACATGTGTATTTTTCTCCTTCACCCTAAAAAACACCGGAATAAATAATATAGGGCAATATCCAATAAATCCGACAATTTTAACCGCAGTCCTACTTATTATACGTGCACTTCTTCATAAAATGAGAATCAGAAGTCCATATTTCCGGATCCGATTTCTCTCACTTTCATATTTCTCCTGATCTCTCATAAGCAGATCCACACCGTTGATTTCTTTTGATCCTAACTGTCAAATTTATATCATTAAAACTCATTTAAAATTTCCATTTTGCCTCCCGCAAACACCTTTTGTCCGACTTTAACAAAAAAAAAACTGTCTTTGTCCGAACGTTCTTCAGAAAGTTGGCGGGAAAGACAAATGAGACAAAAGGTAAGATCCAAATAACTTTTTTTTCCATAAAAAGATGAAAAGATTATATCTTTTGGATGATTTCATAGCTAGTGCATTTTTCTCATAAAAATTACATCTGTATGATTGGGGGAATGGAGTGGGGAAAAATTTAATATCTTCATTGCAACAAAAAATTCAGAAATGAAATTTATATATTATATGTGTATGCCTAGAATCGAGGAGACTAAAGGCATCAAGCATTTCTCGTGAGGATCCTACTGCTTCAACGCCTTCTCGACCTGTGAGCCCATTCTTTCAATTATATATGCTAAATGAAATTAAGTGGAGTTTTCCTTACCTGGGCAAAATTGATTGTTGACAATGGGAGACCACAAATTTGTAATGTAGTTTCTTAAGCAATTGATTTGACTGGTACATTATATAAATTCTACTGTTGTGGCATTTAAAGTCATTTCTACAAGTCTTGATGATATGTTAAATTCAGTTTTAGAAGCTATTATTGATTCTTTTGTCCAAGTGTGTTTCGGATAATTTTAAAGGACGAAAAAGAACAAAGTGTTGATGTTTCAAAGGCACGTTAGAGAAATGTTTCTCTTTTACAATAGAATAGGATCAATATCTTTAGAGTTCTATATGATCAATATATGTAATAAAGTTATATATTAAAAAAAGTATCAATATAGAAATATATTTTTTGTTTTGATTTTTTTTTTAAAGTCTCATTTCCTTAATTCATATTTTTCATAATTTTATGTTTTGTGTGTTGCATGGCATTATTTTGCAGGTTTCAATCTATGGAAGTTGATTTGACTCCAAGATTGGGAAAAGAATTTGATAATGTAGAGGAAGCATGGAGGTTTTGGAATGAATATGCTTGTAAAGTAGGTTTTAGTGCAAGGAAAAATGGGGCAACAAAGAGTAGGAAAGATAAGGAGACAATTCTTTCCTATAGATATGTGTGTTCAAAAGAGGGCAAACGAAGACCGGATAAAAGATACACACGGCCACCAACCATCGTCCTGAAACTAGGACTGAATGTAAAGTTGGAATGACAGTTAATTTAGTGGAAGGCAAATTCAAGATCATTAGTTTTGTAGAAAAGCATAACCACCCATTGCATGTCCAAGAAACAGTGCATATGATGAGGTCTCAACGAAAAATATGTGATGCATGCAGATGAAATTGATTTGGCTGGGGATGCTGGACTAAAACAAAAGGCAACTTTTGACCTTATGAGTAAGCAAGCAAGTGGACGAGCTAATCTTGGCTTCACTCAAGTTGATATGAAAAATTATTTGAAAGCTAAACGAAGAAGAAGCATGAAGAATGGCGAAGTTGGATGGTTGTTGAATTATGTTGAAGAACAAATTACTGAGAACCCTTCATTTTATCATTCATATAAACTTGATATGGAAAATCAAATTACAAATATTTTTTGGGCCGATGCTCGTATGCTTGTAGATTATGCTTATTTTGGGGATGTAATTTCACTGGACACCACATACTGCACAAACAGTAATCATAGGCCTCTTGCCATATTCTCAGGACTCAATCATCATAGAGGAATTGTAATTTTTGGTGCATCTTTGTTATATGATGAAACCACAGAATCATTCAAGTGGTTGTTAGAAACTTTTTTGAAAGCAAACAAGCAAAAGAGACCAAATGACGTTTTTCGACCAAGATCAAGCAATGGCAAGAGCACTGCGTGAGGTTATGCCAGAAGTGAAGCATGGATTATGCACATGGCATATTGAGCAAAATGGAATCAAACATCTAGGGAACAAGATGAAGGGTGGTTCACATTTTTTGCGTGATTTCAACAAGTGTATGTTTGCTATTGAAGACAGATCACAATTTGAAGAAGCATGGGCGTCTCTAATATCATCATTCAATTTGGAGGACAATTCATGGTTGAAGTCCATATATGAAATCAAAGAGAAATGGGCATGGTGTTATATGAAGTACTCTACTACTCTTGGTCTGCGTAGCATACAAATAAGTGAAAGTGTTAATGCAGATATTAAGAGTATTACAAACCCAAGTATTCATATTGATGAATTCTTCAAAAGGCTTGAGCGAGTTGTTGCAGATAAGAGGTATAATGAGATGAAATGTGAGTATGGAGCAAGGGAGAAAAAACCACGATTGATAGTCCAAAGTTCGCCTATACTACAACAAGTTTATGAGATTTACACCTCTTCAGTGTTAGAATTGTTCCAAGAGCAATTAGATCTCTTTTTCGCCACATGTATTTCCTCTCGAGATGAAAAAGGTCCATTGTTCACTTATACCGGAACTATGGTCCATGAAGACAAAAATTGGACTTTGACATTTGATCCAAAGGATGATTCTGTATGGTGCAGTTGCAGGCGTTTTGAATCTATTGGGATATTATGTTGTCATGCTTTAAAAATATATGAGTTGAATGAAGTAAGGAAACTACCAGAGAAATATATTTTGAAAAGATGGACTAAAGATGCTAGAAATGGTGTGATACATGATATTAGAGAAAATGAAATACAAGTGGATCCTAAGCTTCAGAAAGCACTCAATCATACCGACAATTATGTCGTTGATGATAACATTAGCAAATTTGAAATGTCGATTGTCAGAGACTTCTACCTTTGTCCGCAACTCTATAATACAACTTCATAAAGAAGCAAGAGACTTCCGTTCATCGCTAAGAAATTCAAAAGATGAAGACAAAAAGGGAGAAGGTGGAACTAAGAGACAAAAAAACAGATGAACAACCCAAGGGCATTAAAAAGAGAGATGGAACTAAGAGAAAAAAAAGATTTAAGGGTTGGCAAGAGCGTCTGGCAAATATAAGCAGGTCTAAGATAAGAAGTGTGGGATCAGAGGCTCCAATTTCATGTTCTGCACCTACAACATTGCAGGCATGACCTCAAATGCAGTCATTTACTAGTATGTTGATGGTGAGTCCCAAAAAAAAGTTATATGTCCTTTGTGTCTTGTTCTATTAGTGGGGTATCAATTAAATAAATTTTTTTATAATTGTTTTTCATGTTAATAATATTCATACTTTTTCTTTGTAATGATTTATAGGCCTTAGATTGTTCAACGCCATCATTGGAAGTAATGGAAGAAGAGTTTATGTTGTCATGTATAGAAAACAAAGGTAGACATAAGCACAAGTAAAGAGAGAATACCAACTTTATTCAAATCAATGTGTATATTACATCATGATGCTGAATACAACTATCATTATCTAATAAACTCTCTATTATATATATATATATATAAAAATTGCATTGGATTTTTTTTATGACCCTATACTAGCATTAACACTACTCTTCTATCTTCTTTCTTCTTATTAGGTGAAGGTCCATCTCCTGTAACAGCTTCAACAATGTCCAGTCAATTCCAAGTAGGCGAAAGTTCATCTTCTATAGCTTCACTTGCCAGCATGAAGGATAAATCTGTTGATACCTGAAAGGACAATTCAATATAGCTTGATCATAGACAACTTCTACCATTAATCAGTAGAAAATCAGCCAGCAGTCATTTTGTTTAATATTGGCAGCAATAAGTTGCTTTTTTATTTTGATAGCTTCATAGACAACTTCTAGCATTGTAAAGATGACAACTATATGGAATTCCAAAGATATATGTAGAATTTCCATATTATTAGTGTACAACCGAGAAAAGTTCCCTTGTTGAAGTTATGCGAGAAAACTCGCAACTTTCAATTTCCATTGATTGTATGAAGTTGAAGCTTATAAGCAAGGATATACACAAAAAGGATTTAACTTACAAACCATCCATCTAAAAAAATAAAAATAAAAAAATTGCATCCATAATTCCTATTCTACAAGTTCTCCAAATGCGGCTAGGTAATCCTTCATTGTACAATGGGTCGCATATTTGATATTACAAGAATAACCATAACGTGTACATGATGTAAGAATTTTCTCTTCCCGCATGATCTTTTGGCAATTTTCATAATACATAAAGTCATCAAGCAAAGATGTCTTCAGGTTATGATTTTTGAATATCTTCAAAAGATTTCCAAACCTTTTTGGTACATTATCTCGCACATAAACAAACACATCTTTTAGTCAAAGTAATGACAAATAACATGGTAGAACATATAAAAATCTCCTATGCATATCAAGTTCAAATAAAACCATGGTACAACTGAAGACAAAAGCATGAAACAAGCAGAGAAAAAAGATGTTAAGAGTCACAGAAATTGCACCCAGTCATAAGTTTGAAGCACTTGTAATTTTAAAACACTACTCCAGTCATATGTAATAATCCTTCATCAAATGGATGCCGAATAGCAACATGAAGTAACAAGATAAAATATTGAAACAAACTTCACATGGGTAAAACAAAACTTGAGATCAGACCCAGACAGGTTCAGCAAACCTACAACAGTCCATATCCTGATTTAAGTCAACTGGGCCTACCATCTCTACAACATCCTACATGAAAAAAATAATCATCACTAAGCATGGAAAGGAAGGGTTCTATTTGTACATTGCTCACTGAAGGAAGCTAGAAAGGTCACACATATTCATAAACTAACAATCTATCTGCCTCTACTATTATTCATAATCGACTATAGTTCAGAAGGCAGCACAACAAGTTAAGTCTGGAGGCAGAGCAATCTATCTGTCTGGAATCAGAACAAGTTAATGTAACATTTTGAAATGTATAAGGTATGGGAATACATACATCAAAGGCAAAGCAATACAATAAATGTAGAGATACCCTATATAATGAAAATAAGAGATATCTAATTTTTCACACTTCTTCATCATGGATATATTAATGATATAATAGAAACAATATAATTCATAGTTTCACACCGAACCCAAGTGCATATGCATCTATATAATTCGATAGCATGAATTAGATGTCATTTTATCATCGAAAAAGTGGTAAACCAACGAAAGGCGTCATAATTGACAAATTAACAAGAGAAGCTATCCAGGCATATGACGAGATAATTTAACATAAAGTACCTTTGAAAACAATTTATCCCATGCTTTATCTGACAACCGCTTCATTGAAGAAACCTTGGATACAGGAACTTTCCCATGTGAGCATTGAATGGATGTATTGTCAAGAGTGCTTGGATTAACACTGTCAGCCCACTGGCGAAGATCCTAACGCTGTCAAATGCCCAAGAAAAGAATAGCTCAGCGAAGTGAATCATGTAGAAAAACTAACAAAAACACCCACTGCATTTTCAAATTTCAACTATCAAGATGCCAGCAACAACAAATCGAATTCATCATTTCTCTTCCAATTAATTCATAAAGGGGGAAATTAAACCTATTCCCCAAATTTATAGAAGTCTACCGGCAAGCAACCAAGAAGGAATGCACCGAAAATCGTTGGACCAGACTCAATCGTTACAAGGCATACACTGAAAATCACTAATCAAACTCAAAATCGTTGCAGGGCATACACTCAAAATTGTTGTGATTAAATACGGTCTATTTTTTTCACAGGAAGGAGAAGGACGCAAGTACCTCTTTTACGTTGTCGATGCCATCGACGCCAACAACTCTGACGACGCCAGCGTCGGCGCGTAAACCGAACAACGTCTGGAAGAACTTCTCTCCCGGTTAGAGGCAGATCGGTGCTCGGGGTGAGGCAGATCGGTGCTTGGAGTCAGAAAGTTAGAGGCTTCTCTCCCAATTTCTTTCAGATGGTCGAAGCAGATGTGCGTTTGAAATGAGTTTTCTCAGGAAAAAAAAGGGTTTTAAAATTGTAAAATGGATGGTGAGGATTAGATGCAATGGACGGTTGGGATGCTACTGTGAGAGACAATGAGAATTTTGACAATGAGAGAAGCCTCCCCCATATTTCCTGTGGTTGCCACGTTTTTCTTTCTACGAACTGTAAACATCATTTTCAGTTGCAGGCACCAGAAAGTTTACCCTGGGAGGTTGAAGAAGATGTACATATATATAACAGAGGGAAAATTCTTTCATGATGCAGAAACTATGCGATCGATGTAGTTTGCACAATTTAAGTACTACCTATCCTGAAAATTTTAGCATAGAGTTGAATAAATCTTTTGTTTGCAGGGAAATGGGTCAGAATATCGAGTAAGAAAGCAGAAAAAGAAGAAGCAATTTTTTTTAGTCTTGAGCTCGTCATTCGGTAAGAGTCCATTTGAGTGCTGAATGAGGCAACTGGGGCGCCAATCTTTCAGGTCCTGATGGTCTATGTCGTCGGCCGATAGGACTCCATGAAAGATCTCATTTGCAGGGCCCACATAAATGAGTTGGGAACGATGATTCAGAGATAAAGAAGTGGCATTTGAAAATGAAGGCAGGCCCCTAATTATTGTGAGCCTCACATTTTTGGGAAGTGGCTGGCACCCAATAAAACCATTGGTATCTAATCTGCAAAATACGTAACGAGAAAATGAAAGAATAGTGATGTCACATGATAATCTGAGCCTTTGAGATGAGTAGCACCAATCACCAGATCCACTTCTCATGAAAGTAAAAGGTTAGAGCAATTTCTTTTTAATAAGAAGGATATATCCGTGTGTTGAAGAGTAGTTGTTTGTCGGCGAGCTGAAACTAGTGGGGATTACTCACTGCGTTGTAGAAGCACTATGTTTAAAGTCAGTTTAGTGGAACTTATAATTTGAATATATATATTATCCTGTCATGTATGTTGTGTTAACTGAAGGACCTGTTCGAGCCATCAAAACTATTCTCTTAATTTTGAGTGTTTTGAACCAAATTTCTCTTGAAATGATTTCAAAAACGCACAAGTCAGGAAATGAAGCGTTAGACCCACCACCATACAGCGAAGCTAGGTTGATAACTTGATATATTGCATGGTAAGTTTATTTCCTGTAACATCTGTTTATATTCTCAAGCTCCACTTTAGTTCTCATAGCCTGATTTTCATTTTAGTCTTTTCATTTCCTTTGTAATTAGAGTGCATCGCCCTATATTAAATCACATTGTTTTACTAGTTACATATTACACCTCCAATCTTAAATATATGATATAGTTTATGAATGAATTTTAGTCATAAATGTAAGACATTCTTCTATTTTCTCTCTTATAAATCATACATGAGATGATGAGAATAGTTTTGAGAAATCATATTGCATGTGTTATAATTAAGTAATTTATTTAATATTTTTAATCTCTTCAAATGAGATAAATATATCTTATATCAAAGAAGATCAGAATAGCAAAAAGCGCAATAAGAGATCGATCTTACAGACCTCCTTAATTGATTTGGAAGTGAGGGCAAGCTCAAAAATGCATATCTGATAAGCGCGTGGAAACTCATTTTTCGCCAACAAATATCTTAAATTCTGTTAATTACAACTTGCGTAAGTATTAGCTCATGACACAAGCCTGTTGAAAAAAGAAAAAAGACTAATAATTCGAATTCAGTTTTTTCAGGTAAAAATACGAGTTCAGCTTATTCTAGTGTTTTATGATTATATTATCATTTTGTATTGAAGATTAATTTCATCCTTAATGCATAGAAACTCAGGAAAGATTTTTTTTATTAAAAAAAGGTCAATGGTCAAAAAAAAAAAAAAAAAAAAGAGAGAGATAATGGAACTACCGTTAGACGGTTAGAGACCAATGATAATTAATATTTTAAAAAAGTACACTAAAATCTCAATTAAAAAAATAAAATTAGAACATATCCTTAATATTTTAATCCCGCGGTAGCCACTATCGCGGAAAAATGAAAGAGCAAATGAAAACGAGACAGCTATCCCACACCACAATTTAAAATAAAAAGAATCAAACTGTCTGTCAAATGAATCTAGCCCGTGGCCACTAAGCTACCCATAGACTGCCACATGTCCTTGTCTTCTCCTTGATTGGTGAAACCGCATTTCCTTTCCCCCTCCAGATATTATTTTTGCTCCAAACTCACCACCACCACCACTTGAGCCTATATGTATAGTGCTGCTTCATTTGACAATTCGTGCACTTCTCTTCTCTCCCCCACAAATTCTAATCTTTGATAAACTTCCCTGTAGCTTTTTCCTCACAGGACAAAGCCCAGATTTTTATTTTTGAATTTTCGCATTAGAAGAGGGACACTCAAATCAACTCTGTAGTTTTCTTCCACGCTAGCTCTAACAATGGCTTCCACCTTGTCTTACAGCTCTCTTAATCCCTCAACGACATCTTTCTCAAGAGCCATTTTCTCAATTCCCACTTGTAAAGATTTTTCATTGGATATTCCACCCTTTGGAAGCAGAACAATTAAGCGTACGAAGAAACTGCTGCCGATTACAGCTGCAGTGGCAGAAGCACCACCTTCTTCACCGTCAACACAAACTGTGACTGAAAATAATGAGAATCGAACTCCTCGAAAGAAGATTCGGATACTTGTGGCAGGCGGTGGGATCGGTGGTTTGGTTTTGCTCTAGCTGCAAAGAGAAAAGGGTTTGAAGTTTTGGTGTTTGAGAAGGATTTGAGTGCTATAAGGGGGGAGGGACAGTACAGGGGTCCAATTCAGATACAGAGTAATGCATTAGCTGCTTTGGAAGCTATAGATCCGGAGGTTGCTGATGAAGTTATGAGGGTGGGTTGTATAACGGGGGATAGAATCAATGGACTAGTTGACGGAGTTTCTGGTTCTTGGTAAGCTCTCATGCTCGTGATCTTTTTACACACAGTATTTAGTATTTAGGCTCGAGAAAACTTTCTTTTATTTATGGCTGGAAAGGTGTAAGACGTTATACCAACTACCAACTTTACGTGCTACTAGACAGGCATGGTTCTGTAGTTAAAGCAACTCACCCTAAAAATAATTTAATTAGGAACTGATGGTGTATGTAATCTGGCATTTAATTTCATGTCTGTTTGCCAAGGTTGACTGGCTTGATATTAGAGTTGTGTTTAGAAACTCTCATTAAACTTCAGAGACTACAGATTTAATTTTTCAGTTGCACATTTGGAACATGATATCTGATGCTCTATAGCACCTACTCTAAGCCTTATTAACATCCTTTTTGCCAAGACTATCTGATTGATGGCCGAATGATTTAATCTGAAAGAAACTTGTAGAAGTGGATACAGCTAAGCTCAACATATTATTTCATGCATAAAAGCTGAAGGAGAATGTAAAGCAAATCAGTGTCTTTTCCCCCAACAAGAGTATTTCTCCTTTTTTGGTTGAAGTCTTTCTTAGTTCTTAGATCAAATATGTCTTCTGTAGAGCACGTTTGGGATGCCCCTTCGATTGATGTATAATTGGTCATCAGGTACATCAAGTTTGATACATTCACTCCTGCAGTGGAACGTGGGCTTCCAGTCACGAGAGTTATAAGTCGAATGGCTTTACAAGAGATACTTGCCCGTGCTGTTGGAGAAGATTCCATCATGAATTCCAGTAATGTTGTTAATTTTGTGGATGACGGAAGCAAGGTAATTAAGGAATGCTCTTGCACTGAAGATGCTTTTCACACTGTTATGATATGCATTTGTTTACTTTTATTTCTTCATTCTGGAATGTGATTACAAGATCAATGTAGGAACATATCATTCGGATGACATTTATTGCTTTGTTGTGCCCTTATGGAATTCCACTTTTTCAGGTAACAGTAGAGCTTGAGCATGGTGAGAAATATGATGGTGATCTGTTGGTTGGAGCAGATGGTATATGGTCCAAGGTCTTCTTCTATCTCTTTTAAGCTGAGTTTTCTTTTTTTCATGAGAAAATTACTTACTCAACATATGATGCTCATGATGTGCGGTAAAAAAATTTTATGAAAAAAACGTTGGTCTGATCCTTCACGTGCATGTGGTAGCCTTGTTCTGTAAGCATTTAGAAAGTGCTGAACAGTTCCTGCTTCTTTGTGGGCAGCCTATATGGTCATAAATTCTTCCTGTTTATTTAATTTAACCAAGTGTTGGAACTTGTGTGAACAGGTGAGGAAAAAGTTATTTGGCCCAGCAGAAGCAGTTTACTCTGGCTACACCTGTTACACTGGCATTGCAGATTTTGTTCCTGCTGACATTGAATCTGTTGGGTAAGTCTTGCATTCTTATTTTTCTATTTTCTGTTAATATTGCTTGCTTCATATTGAGAGGTTTGATTGAACTTTTATCATGGAAGGTATCGAGTATTCTTGGGGCACAAACAATACTTTGTGTCTTCAGATGTTGGTGGGGGGAAGATGCAATGGTATGCATTTCACAATGAACCACCTGGTGGTGATGATGGCCCCCATGGTATGTTCTTTTCATATACTTGTGATTTGATTGCTCCTGAATGCTTGGCCTCTGGAGAAGTAAAATTTACTGTGTGAGTCATTCATAGACGCACTGTGTGAAGTTTTTGTATCTTGAGTTCTTGATTAATTGATTTGACAAGCGGGAAAACCATAATTTGCGTTACTTTGCTAATCAATCGTGCTAGTATAAGTAGCTAGAAAAAGTGACATGTAAGGGTTATTGATATATTGATATATATATATTAGGGACTTTATAGTAAATAACAATAGGAGGGATACCATGTGATCAGAAGTTAGTTAGAGGAGAGAGAATATTAGCAGTGACATGGCAGAATACAGAGCTTATATATACTGTACTGAGGCATACGTCTTCTTTCGTGAATGAATATAGTATATTTGCTTTCTTAGTTATATCAAGGTATCAGAGCCATTTCTCTGGCCATGACGCCGCCGCCGCCGCCGGAGACGCGATCCCAGGACCGTCTGGGTGAGCTCGAGCTTCGGCTTGAGGCAATCAATTCTACCGTCCAAACTCACTTCGCACAAAGTTCTCAGGAAATCACCGATCTCAAGAAGACCACGACTCGCCTGGAAGCACTCCTCACGATGTTCGAACAACGCCTCTCCTCACCACCCACCGTCAACCCTTCGTCACCACCCAACTCTGCTACTGGGAAGCAGACTATTGGCGCTAACGGCACTGGAGATGGAGGTTCTAGCTCCACTATCCTCTCGCACATTCCCCTGTTCGGGACCTTCCCGGACCAGCGCACTCAACCACCACATCCACAACACCCTCAGTCCTACTTCATTCCCATGAAACAGAGTCGTGGGAATTTCCGCGCTTCGACGGTTCTGATTTTCGTGGTTGGGCTTATCGTTGCCGCCAGTTTTTTGAGGTTGATGGTACTCCGACGGAGCATCGCATCCGTCTCCTGAGCATTCATTTAGAGGGCCACGCTCTCCGATGGCATCAGACGTTTATGTGTCATCAGACATTTGCTGAGGTACGCTGGGAAGACTATTTCAGGCAGATGGAGGCTAAGTTTGTCGATATACAAGAGGAACATCTGCTGATTGCCTTGAAGAAGCTCCAGCAGGGCGATAGTCCAGTCGCCGACTACGAACGCCTCTTCGATGAGTTGCTATCAGAGGTGGACATTCCCGAAGCAGTTGTCGTGAACTTGTTCATCGGTGGTCTCCGCTCCGACATTCGTCAGTTCGTCCTGAATTTCGCACCTCCATCGTTGGCCAGCGCAACGTGTTCTGCCCGGTTGCAGGAGGCTACCATCCACACTCTCCACGAACACGCACCACACCGTGATCGTTGGCTGCCTTCCATGGACTCATCTGGTCATGCAATGGATATGGGCTCCAACACCGCTACAGTACTGGGCTTGAAGGCTGGCCCATTCTCATCCACCATATCTGACCCAGCGAAATTTTCAACCTCATTCTCTAAACAGGGTTTGTCGGCATCCTCCTCCAATTCCAAATCCCTACCGACGACACCTTTCTCTTCGGGTTCTAGCTCGAAACCTGCTTGCCATCTCTCTAAAAAGGAAATGGATGAAAGACGTGGTCAAGGCTTGTGTTATTGGTGCCCTGAGAGGTATTCCTCGTCTCACCAATGCAAGGACTCTCACGTCTATATGCTAGTTGTCGACGATGATGCAGAAGCATTTGTGGATGCTTTGGGTGACGCTCAAGGACCCACAGACGCGGGTTGACTACAGGAACTCGCTGCTGCTCAGACGAGGCCCTCTCTGTCATCCAATCTCAATTCCTGAACTTTCCTTTTGCTGCAGATGCCAATCGTGCAATCCTTGTGGACAAGGATTTTTGTTGGGGGGGAGTATTGATATATTGATATATATATATTAGGGACTTTATAGTAAATAACAGTAGGAGGGATACCATGTGATCAGAAGTTAGTTAGAGGAGAGAGAATATTAGCAGTGACAGCAGAATACAGAGCTTATATATACTGTACTGAGGCATACGTCTTCTTTCGTGAATGAATATAGTATATTTGCTTTCTTAGTTATATCAGTTATGCATAGAAAGTGGGAAAAATATAGAAACAGGAGTTTCTCATGGCATAGTTAATTCCAAACTAAATATGCAAGCTTAACACAAATTTATTTGAGATTATATTATCAATGCATTTTGTTGGACTCTCTTTTTGCTTCTTTGGTTAGTTGTTACTTTATCTTACTCCGTATTACCATAGATTAATTGCTCTCATGTTGGGAAAACTGATATTGGGCAGGCTTTTGAAATTGTTTACTGGATATTATATTTTTCTCCCTTTTCTTTGGAGGAAAAAATCTTATGAGACATGATTCTTATATCTTGTGCATGACAGGAAAAAAGGAAAGGCTCTTTCGTATATTTGAGGGCTGGTGTGATAATGTAACAGATCTATTACTTGCCACAGACGAAGAGGCAATTCTGCGACGAGACATATATGATAGGACACCCATATTCACATGGGGAAAGGGTCGTGTGACCTTGCTTGGTGATTCTGTTCATGCCATGCAACCAAATTTGGGGCAAGGAGGATGCATGGCTATTGAGGTACATATACATATACACATATATATTTATCTTATCTGCGGTGTTCATTCCCTCTCAATTAATATGAATTTACTCTACTTCAACTAGTTTCAGCAATTTCCTGAATGTTTAGACCAATATACATGCTCTTTAATCCTTTATAGGCCTTTATTTTAGATCACCCCCCTCTTTGCTTATTTTTATGCAACTTTTTTTAATCACCTATTCCTATATAGCAAACATTTTTTGTGGTATAGACTGACTCTCCAGGAAGAAGAGGCTAACCCCTTTCTGATTTGCTTATTTTATCATTTCAGGACAGTTATCAACTTGCGTGGGAATTGGATAATGCATGTGAACGAAGTATAAAATCAGGGTCTCCAATTGACATTGATTCTTCCCTCAGGAGGTAATTAATGTTTGCAGTTGGCTATTCAAATATACAAAAGAAAAATGACGTTGACACTGAAACTGCAGGCTTGCACAAATCTCAAATTTTGAAAATAGAGAGAGAGAGAGAGAACTTTTATATGTTCATATGAACTGAAACATTTAACCACTTGTTTTCAGTTGTTAATCTTAGATTATCTGCAAATTGGTTGTTTTGATAAATCGTCTCTTCACTGAATTATGGGACCTTTTATCCCTCATTTCATTTTTCTTCACTGTTTTCAGCTATGAGAGAGAAAGAGTACTGCGAGTTGCCATTATTCATGGTTTGGCAAGAATGGCAGCTCTTATGGCTTCCACCTATAAGGCATATCTTGGTGTTGGTCTTGGCCCTTTAGAGGTAAGAAGTTAGTAACACCTACTGAGATGATGAAGAGAATGAGGTGATGGTTACTCTCGATATTGGTAATGGCATGATGCCTAGAATTCATAATTTTTTCCCTTCCTCGACAGGTTTTGACCAAATTTCGAATACCACATCCTGGAAGAGTTGGAGGGAGGCTTGTAATTGATAAGGTTATGCCTTTAATGTTAACTTGGGTCCTAGGTGGCAATAGGTAAGAATTAAGAACCATCTTCCCTTTTTGGTTGATTAACCTGGAGGTAATCATGCTCCAGCTTTAATTTCTCTTGCAACATGCATTTGAAAAATATGAGTCAAAAGGGAGCAAAAAAAGGATGAGGTGCTCAAGATTGAAATATTAGTGATTTTTTATTTTTCTTCAGTTTTTGCTTGACTGAAACTCATCCACTAAAAACTTCTCAATGTCTTACATAGTCAAACATTTATAGTAGTTTTGGCTTCCCAAAACCAAGGTTTTTCTGGGTGGCATATTTTCTTGAGTCACTTACTCATAAACCTGTGGCATGTTCCTACTTTTGCAGCTCCAAACTTGAAGGGAGACCTGCATGTTGCAGACTTTCAGACAAAGTATGTCCATTTCAAGACTTTTACTCTTTCTTGATGTAGAGCTATGGTGGTTGGTTTTGTTATATGGTCGTGTCTGTTGGATTTTGCTGTGATCTGGAATCTCATAGGCATTTAATTATTTATGAAGGCAAATGACCAGCTACCCAAATGGTTTCAAGATGATGATGCACTAGAACGTGCTATTAATGGAGAGTATGTCTTTGTTCCAAACATGAGTATAATCCTTTTAATATTTCCAAAAACACACGCGCAGATATAACCTTTTTTTTAGTTAAAACAGATGGCATAACTCGTGTCCATTCTTCTTGCTTGTATTGTAGGTGGACTTTATTACCATGCAGGGATGAAGCAGGCCTTTTGAAGCCTATATTGTTAAGTCAAGATGAGAATAAACCCTGCATAATTGGGTATGGCTTCTGACACGCCCGCTTTGCTTAATTTAACTTGTTTTCATCTTGCTTTCAAATATTATCTTCTAGACTTGGTAAGTTTTAAGCTCTTTCCTGACAAGAAAATTTTGATTTGCAGGAGCACCCAGCAAGAGGACCATCTAAGCCGTTCAATTGTAATACCTTCCCCACAGGTAACACAAGTGATCATGCTCCAAGTTAAACGTAGTTATATATTTACTGGTCATCCATATAATGCAACAGTGTTTCCATTTTGAAGGTTTCTCAGACACATGCTCGGATTAACTACAAGGATGGTGCCTTCTTCCTGACTGATTTGCGCAGTCAACATGGCACCTGGATATCTGAGTAAGTAAATAAAGGGAGGCTTATGTCCTTTCTTCTCAAAATTTTAATCCCTCGTTGTGTATATCTAATTCCACTCTCATTATATTTGCAGCAATGAAGGAAGGCGGTATCGGGTGCCTCCAAATT